>CM053588.1:274268992-274288548 GCA_028646515.1 Pseudochirops corinnae
AGCTGACTTTAGTGGGAAGTATCCTTGTGTGCGTTTTGAAGTTCTAGGTTGGTCCAGAGTCCTATTCCATGGGTATTTTGGGGTGGCTATGTGAGAGCTGCGATATATTGCTGCTGCTACGCCGCCATCTTGGCTCCGCCCCCTCCCCCCCATAACTCTTTTCTTTAAAAAGTTCTTGAGATCAGAAGAGAAGTAGAAGGGCTTAGACATTACCTAATACTACCTTTTGATTTTTGCAGAGATGGTGAGATTCTCATTCAGTTGTTTTTTAATCATGTCTGATTCTTCATGACTCTTTCAGGTTTTCTTGGCAAAGATACTGGAATGATTTGTCATGTGTTTCTCTTTATTTTTCTTAATGGATGAGGAAACTGAAACAGATGGGGTTAAATGACTTGCCCAGGGTCACATAGCTAGTATGTGTCTGAGGCCAGATTTGAACTCAGGAGGATGAGTCTTTCTGACTCCAGGCCCAGTGTTCTATTCACTGCACTGCCTAGCTTGTTAGAGGTCCCTAAATCAAGGCTGATTCACTATTTGCTTGGGATCTTGTAGGAGGTTCCTATTCAGGTATAAATCAAAATAAATACCCTTTGAAGTTCCTTCCTACTCTGAATGTATGAGTCTTTTATTGAATTTAAGGTCCTTCCTTCTATGGTCCTCAGGAAATGGCTAACCTAAAATGTAAAAGCAGTATGATGTGACAGTTAAATAAACTTAATGTGATCTAGGGCTGCATTGAGATACACAGTTTTAAGAGTAATGACGTGGCATTTCCTTTGTCCTCTGCCATCAGGAGACCTCATTTAAAGTATTGTGTTTTCTTCTGGACATCACGGTTTAAGAATGGCGTTGATAAGCTGGAAGACATAGACAGAAAGGGTCCCAGATGGTGAAATACTTTGAGGATGTGTCATATGGGGATTGGTAAAAAGGATTGGAGAGGTTTAGTCTGGAGAAGAGAAAATGAGTGGAAAACATACTCTATTCAAACATTTCATATGGAAGAGGAATTAGGTCGTTTGGCCCCAGAGTTCAGAAACATGAGCAATGGGTAGAAGTTACAAAAAGACTGGTCTTAACCTCACGTTGGAGGAAATTTCCTAACCATTATAGCTGTACAAAAATGAAATGGGGGCCTCAAAAGATATTGGGTTGCTGATACTTGGTGTTTTTCAAGGAGAGGATGGATGACTATTTGCTAGGTATGTTGAACTGGGAATTCATTTCTACTATGAATTGGACTAAGTGGTTACTGGGGGTCCCTTCTGTCTCTCATATTGTATGATTGCAGAAAGCAGGGTGAGATCTTAGACCAGGGGTGCGAACCTGTGACTTCAAGGTCACATATGGCTGTCTAGGTCCTAAAGTACAGCTCTTTGACAGAATCCAATGAAGTTTAGATTCATTCAAAGGCATGTACTTGAGGACCTAGAGTGCCACATGTGGTCTCGAGGCTACAGGTTCCCCACCCCTCTCTTAGACTCATAGAATGTTAGATCTGGAAGGCACCTCAGAGGGTGTCTAATCCAATTTATATATGAAGCATGAATCCCACATACACTGTTTCCACTAAGAGGTTGTTCAATCTCTGTTTTAAAAATGTCAATTGATAGACAATTCAGTACCCCCGTGAGGCAGCCTTTTCCACAGTGGGATAGATCTAACTATTAGAGATTTGTTTCTTATACTGAGCAGAAATCTGCCTCCCTTTAACTTCTCCCCCAGTGGTTCTAGTTCTGCTCTCTGGAGCCGAGTACAACAACTCGCTCTTCCACCTGACAGACCTTCAGCAGTTTGGAAACATTTAATCATATCTCCCCTATTTCTTATCTCTTCCAGATGAAATAGCCCCAGTTTCTCATACGGCATGAGTTCTAGCCTCTTTGCCATCCCAGTCATTTTATTTTACAAATATAGAAATAAATTCAAAGTGCTGAATTATAAAGTAATGGAAAATATTAATAATGGTAGTGGTCCCCACATAGACTAAAGGAAAAGGAAGTGAGAATTTGTTAGATACATCTGGACTTGACTCACTTGGCCTGTATTTCCCTACAGTGGAGGTAGGTACTTCATGAGACCATAACATGTTAACATTCTCTCTCACTCCACTCCAACTTTGAAAGCATCAGTTCTTTATTTGGCTTTTTAAATAGACAAGTTTGGGGGTGGGGGAGGAAATGCCTGATAGGGTGAGGTAGACAAACCAACCCTGCCTGATTAGGGTTATTATTTATTATTGTAAATTTATGAGCATTAGAGTTTATAAATTATAATGAGTATAGTGCAGGGCATAAAGCACTGACTTTGGAGCCACAAAGGCCTGGGTTTGAATCCTACTTCAGACACTTACTATCTCTATGAAATAATTTAACCCCGCTGAGCCTCAGTTTAATCATCATAAAAAAGGCGATAATGAGAGCAATTACAGCGCTGTAAGGATGGAACGAGCTAATGTCTTTAAAGCATTTTGCACAACTTAAAGAATTTTCTGATCTTCGGTACTTATTAAAACAGTCTCTTATGGCTTTAGTCATTGTGATCAAATTTACTTTGTGACCCTCAACAGCAACAGCTCAGAATTTGAACCTGTTGATGCCATTAAGATGGGATCAATTTACTGAAGTCCAGTCTAAAGCAATCAGTGAGCTTTTCTCCTTAAGTTTACTCTGTCCCAGGCCAAATCTGCTGAAGAGACAGCTGGTGCTATTTTGATGTGATTTATTAACAAATAAAAGATAGCAGAATGCCATAAACACACCTTTAACATCAAAGATCGTTTGAACACTTATTTCTTCAAAGCCCCTGAATATCAGGTTCTTTTTAAAGTTTGTTGTTGCTATGTATGTGGGATGCTACAGCCTTTGAAATGACTCATGAAACGTGAATTGGGAAGGGTGCCTTCTGAGCCTCTGATTTAAGAGAACAAAATCATAGAGCTCTCTACCAAATCCCCCCAAGGCATAGCTGCAGTGTGGGATGTCTTGTGGGACTCTTGAGGGGGAATGTTAGGGTAATGTAAGCAGCCAGAGAGGCCAGGAGAAAGCAATGGGTTTGAATTCCCCAAACTCAGATTTTTCTCTTTTCTCCTGCATAGCCAAAAGCTTAACTTTGGTTTCTGGTGTTTTTTATGTGCTCTTATTTTGAGCCCCTTGTGTTTGTGAAATAAAATTTCACATAAAGTGTGTTTTCTGGGCACAATTTATTCAGGTTTGAAAGTGCTTACTGGAGATACAAGCACAGCCTCCTTTTCCCCTTTCTTACACAGTAATTCAATAGAATTGCTTGTTTGGGGATTCTTTCTTTTGTTTCCACTATGGTGGAAAGAAAACACAAGAGAGTAAAATTCATTTGATTGATTGATGAGATTACATTCAGACTGTGACAATGCATAACTCTACTCATTGCCCTACCAGTTGACCTCCATGGGGAGTCTGAGGGCACTTCGAACTTGGGATAAACTAAGATCTGTCTCTTTGTTAACACTGCCCTCAAGAGCACAAACAATCAGAAGTCATGCTAATGGGATTTGGAGCATGTACTTTTACCCAAGGAACTGACCAGGAACATGCCTAATTCAGCTGGCAATAGTCTGGTGCTAATGATGTCACTGCCATGGAATTCAATCCTGAAATGCTCCCGCTTGAGAGGCACCTTGGTACAGTGGACAGGGGTCCAGCTATGGGATCAGGAAGGGCTAGGTTCAAGTTTCACCTTTATCACATCCTAGCTATATGACTGTAGGCAAGCCTCTTCGGGGTCAAAGCATTCAAGGTCATAAGTTACAGACAAATTACTGTTCTAGCTCAGTGAAGGTAGCTCCCACACTGGGAGTTGCTTGCGGTAATGAAATCACAAGAATGGGCAAAATAAGTAAAGGACCAGCTAATACACCTAGAAAAGTCCTGATTTATGTTCATAGCCATCTGTACTTCACTTCCTTTGGCATTATCCTCAGGCTAGCCTTTGCGAGGTGGCACTAATTGCAATGACAGTAATGTTCCTAATAATCATGGTTTATTTGTAGTGCCTAAAAACAATGTTACTGTTATCTGGCAGTCTCACGGTTTCATGGCATTGGTCACAGGGGGAAGATGGAGAGAGGGAGTTTGAATGGCTCAGCACTAACATGCCCATATAGTACCAGTTCTAACTTTTTTGTTGTTTGTTTTATTGAACCATATAAATTCAGTTACTGTGAAGCTGCTTTCCTTAGAGGGAGAAATCTCTAGTCTGGTGTTGTTATTATCTGCTAAACCAAAAGGTCCCAGACTAGGAGTTGGGAGACCTGGATTCTAGTGACCACTATTAAAATAATATTAACAAGAACAACATCTAACATTTACATAGCTTACGATTTCCCCAGGCACTGTGCTAAGTGCCTTCAATTATGATCTCATTTAATTCTCAAAACAACACTGGGGGGCAAGTGTTATCATTACCCCCATTTTACAGATTAGGAAACTGAGACAAACTGGTTAAGTGACTTTTCCAGGGTCACACAGTAAGTGTCTGAGGCTAGATTTGAACTCGGGTCTTCCTGACTCCAGGTCCAATGCTCTATCCATTGCACCATCCAGCTGCCTAGGTATTCTAGCGCTCATTGTGTGTAATTGTGAGAAAATTAATTCACTGCTCTGTGACTCATCCTCATCATTGTAAAATGAGAGAGTTATTAAAAGTGATTGTGAAGGTCTCTTCCAACCTTAACATTATGTGATTCTAAGAATATTGCAGAAACATATTTCTGACCTTACACCATTCTTTAGCTATGAACCCCTGTCTCTTGGGTACCCTTATCATCCAGTTTCTCTTTCCTCTTCTGCTTCAAGGCTGATGAACATCACTGAGGAAAGTCAGGGAAATTAGCTAATTTCATGAAATATAATTTTATAATAAATAACCTCAGCTAAGCCCTAGATACTGCTCAATAAATCCTTCCCTCTAACCTTATTGACTCTTCTCTCATTTCTCACAGCCACTGTTCTAAACTTCGTTTTTCTTCTCTTTCCTCATCTCCAGCAGCATTCTATACTCAGGAAAGATTACTGAGTTTATAGTCTCACCTAAAAGGCTGAAGCTGTCTGATATAAGCTCCTTGACTTCTCTTTTTCATGCCCCCACATTTTTCAGCATTGTCATACACTTTCTGTTACATTTAGGATTCTCAATATCGCTCTCTTCCCCCAACCCCTTCAGAGAGAGAGAGAGAGAGAGAGAGAGAAAGGAAGAGGGAGAAGGAGAGGGAGCGTGGGATGGGAGAGAGAAAGAAAAAGAGAGGAGAGAGAGACAGAGAAGAGAGAGAGACAAAGAGAGTGAGAGAGGAGAGAGACAGAGAGAAGAGAGAGAGAGAGAGAGAGAGAGAGAGAGAGAGAGAGAGAGAGAGAGATAATGATGTGAAAGTTTCAGAAAGGTTCCATTATCTAGATGTAGCTGGGAGACATACTTTTAAGTTTAATTGTCATTATTAACATTTTTCTCCATCATTTTCTTAAGTCTAGACAATTAACCAAATAGTAATAGGTCAAGACCTGATTTGTAGCCAGATGTAAATTCCCAAGTTGTAAATGCTTACATTGAAAATTTAACAATCAGAGTGGTTCAAGCTGACTCCAGCACACCCCTGGTTACTATCTGATTCATCTTGAGAGAGTCACAGTTTCTATTAGCCTCAGTTTCTCAGTCTATAAAATGAAGGGGGTAGGACTAGATGGTTTTCTAACTCCAAATCTTTGATCTATGTTCTCTTATCAAGGAAGAAGCCACTATAAGGTAACTGAAATTACAAAGCCTCATTTGCATCAGAATCACAGGGTCCCAGATTTAGACCTGGAGGGTCTAAATACAACTCCCAGCTACAGATGAGGAAAACTGAGAGAAGACTTGCCCAAATGTATACAATTAGTTTGTGTCTGAGACAAGATCTGAACCGAGGTTTTTCTAACTCCAACAACCAGCATTGTATTCTACCATATTGCCTCTCAACCACTCTCTGTAAGCAACCAGAATTTCTACAAGTCTCATCAGTATCAGCCATTCTATTCCTGCAAGTCTATTTCTGCTTTCCTAAATGTGCTCCTGTGTGGCCATACTGGTGAATCAGTCCTGCACATTGTTTGTGACTGGAACTCTCTTCTCAGTGCTGGCACAGCTTGAAATTCTTTGGTTCACCATTGTTGTTGGCAGTTATCCTGGTGCTTTCCTTCTTTCTATTCACAGAAGAGTCTTTGCTTCTCTTTGTTAAGATCTCCCACCTACATCTTTGATCCCCCTTCATCTCATCTCCAATACTTTAATCTAGAAGTCATTTTCTTTCTTCCCCTGCATTTTCAATCTGTTGCTACTCCCTATTTAATGGGCTACTTCCTATTTAACTTATAAATATGTTCATATTTCTTGATACTTAAAAAGCCTTCTCTAAGTCATCATTTCTAGGTCCTCCAGCCACTGATCTATCTTTTCCTTTTCTGCTAAATTTCTTTTTAAAAGTTGACAATGCCTGATAATTCATTGATCACTATCTACAAATTCTTGTTAACTACCTCCTACCAGAGGCAGCTGGGGGCACAGTGGATAGAGTATTGGACCTTCAATCGGGAAGACCTAAATTCAAATCCAGTCTCACTTCCTAACTATGTAACCCTGGGCAAATCACTTAATCTGTTTACCTCCGTTTCCTCATCTGTGAATAGGGTTGATGATAGCACCTTTCACCTATGGAGGTGATACCCGTAAAGCACTTTACAAACCTATATACATGCAAGTTGTCCTTGTGTTGTTGTTCCTATGGTTATTCACCTCTTCCTATTGCTTCCTTTCCTCCCTTAGTTTTAAAGATACCATCTTCTCTTTCCTGGAATGTTATTCTCTTCTCAAATCCTTAGTATAGAGCAGGAATTCTCAAAGCATGGTCCAGATCTGTGGTCCAAATCTTTGAGATTTCAGGGATACACAAGGTCAACACAATTTTCATAATAGTACTAAGATGTTTTCATATCTAATATTAAAATATATGATAAGATGTTTTAATATCTAACATTATCCAGCAAATATTGATAGAAAGAACCCACATAAACAAAAGTTTTTTGAACTTTTTGTTTGGACTAAGTAATGTTTAGAAGTGTAAAGTGGTCCAGAGACCAAAGCATTTGAGAACTGCTGATAGAGGACATTCCCTGAAGGTATCTCCTTGGCCTCTTTTTATTCTCCCTCTACATCTCTCCCATGTGGACGTAAGCTTCATGTAGTCAGAGATTGCTCCATTTCTGTCTCTACACACTGACATGCTCTGAAATGAGAAGCAGGAAAAACCAGGACTGTGAATAATGCTTTAAAAGGCCAACTGGAAATTGTCATCTTTAGACATAAATATGGGTCTAAGGCTCAGGAAAAAAAAAGTTAAGGGCTAGGACACATCTGCATTAAAGCGCTCATGAAAGTCAACTGAATGATAGTTGAAGCTGTAGGAGTATATGGGATTCAGTTCAATTAATTTCAACTCAGCAGGCATTTATGTGCCTACTGTTTGTAAGACACAATATTAGTGTTTTTAAAAAGGCAAAAGATTTGCCACAAGAACCTACAGACCAGGGGTTTATTGATTTTGGTGGAATGGACCCCTTCAGCAGACTGATGTATCCTATGGACTTCTCAGAATAAGGTTTTATAATGCATAAAATCAAATACATGGGACTACAAATGATGCCAATTACATTGAAATGTAGTTAGAAAGTACTTTTAGGGGAAAAAAAAAACCAAGTTCAAGGACCCCAGGTTAAACTCCCCCAGCAACAGACAAAATGAGATTGTAGGAAGAAAGCTTGGCAGTAAGAAGCATCCCAAAATATCAGCCATTCCAAGGTCCGGTAAATATTTGTTAGGAAGTTAATATTTAATAGTCTTTTATTCAGTTTTTAGTTTTCATGGTTAAATCTTGATTTATGAAAATGAAGTATACTCTATTACATGCTAGAATAAAAAGAAAAGTGAGTTGTCTAAGAGAGATGCATCCAAGCAAGGTCTGGAATCTCTAATGTTGCATGAAAAGTAGCCAATGGCTCATGAATCCGAATTACTTACATTTGTACACACCCACTTTACTCTGAGTCAGCCGCTACCTTCTGGGCTCTGCTTTCACCAGAAGAAGTAATGGCATTGTATGTGCTACAGAAGAGATGGCCTGAGAGGTCACTAGTCCAAGCCTTTGCCTTTTGATCAGACTGACTTCAAACCATTCTAGCATCAGTGATCTTAAGGATTTCATGAAGTAGTGAAAGTCAAGTTGAAGATATATAAGAAAAATCCCCTTGGGGTTGAAATGCTAGCTTCTACAACAAAACCCATTAAACCCATAAATCCGAGCCAGAAATGATATCTCAAGCAATAGAGGCCTAAGAAGAAAATCTGAGTCAGTGGAGAGTCACGTATAGTAAGTTAAATTCATTTCCCTTTGTTGTCAAATAAGGGGGTAGGAAGAAGAAAAGGAACAAACATTTATTAACCACACTTAGCGTGTGCCAGGCACTCTGCTAAATACTTTACAGTATATTACCTCATTTGATAATAAAACAATAGTCTACTAGTTTGAATGTATAACTAATACTAATGATGTTAAATGTGTCAGATTTGCAGTGTGGCTTGTAGTTCGCTATTGTATTTTTAAATGTTAATTCCAGTAATAAAGACAATTATGCCATTCAATAGAAACAGAATTGGTGTTAAGAGGAAAGTCTGATAAAGATATTATTAGCCCACATAAATTAGCAGGGAATTGGTAGTGAATGAATTTGCCTCAGTACTAAATTACAATAAATAGAAAAAAAGTTTTTATTAGAAACAATTTCAAAATTATTATGTTAAGCAGTTGTTCCTCAAACTTTTTTAAGAGCATTAAAAATTGATCTTTATTCTGATGATTCTGATTTTTTCTGAATATAAATGCTCTCAGATGGAAGTATTGCTCCTACGATGTCTCATGAGAGATCTTCGCTGTTGAGAAGTCTCATCATAATGATAACCCCATGAAAGAGACACTAGTCCAATTCGTTGAATGAAGACACTCATATTGAACCAATTATTTCTAAAGCTTTATTTGAATTTTTAAAGATATATTCCTATATAGTGGATTCATATACTTTGACACTTTGGGAGGTCGTTGTAATACTTAAATACTTGTCATGTAAATGGTTGAACTTTTAAGTAATGCTACTGAAGTAAATTATTAATTATAATGTATTTTATGCACTCCAATGGCCATCTAAGACATTTTTTAAAAATTTAATATCATACTTAAATGCAGCTCAATGATTTTCCCATCAAAAAGTAGAAGCTAGGGCGATGTAATATTGTAGGGGAGCCAGCAGATGGCATTATAAAGCCCATTTTACCATAACACTTTCACATTGTACCCTTGAGTCATGGACAAATGATATGTCTAACCCAAGGAAGGTTCCATAAATGAGATTTTAAATATGCCCCATGCCAGAAGTGGATTCCTACCTTAAACATCACAGTGAACATTGTTAGCCTCAAAATGTATCGCGTTTGCATGTTTAATTGACTAGGCAACAAGATAAAAATATATACCTTCAAGCTCAGATCCCATTAGACATTGGACTTTTGCAAAGGTCAGGTCTAAAGAGTTAATCAAGTGCCAGGATTTAGACATTCCAAAAAAAAATACAGATGGAACAACTATTGCTTCAGCAAATGGCTCCCATTTATCTTTTAACATTACTTTCAAATTGGGTACCAGAAGGTCTGGCTTTAAAATGAGTAAAATACATTTTGAAAATGAACACATGCATTTCAAAAAAAAATTAGGTTATTTTTAACAGTAAATTATTCTTTGCTATCTCTCTGAACAGAGCATGAGCCATTTTTACTTTTTTGCATACTAGAATTCAAAATAGAGTACCTACAAAATTGTGCGGCAAAGGAACGAATTTTTTTGCCACTTTTGCGAGAGTTTTTTATCTGTAGACCCTGTGAAGACCAGAGCTTTCATTTTGGGGGGACCAAGATTTTCTTAGATGTAGAAATATAAATGCTGGAGAATTTGTGGGGATGGGAGAAGGATGCAACATTCTAAAAATAAAATTGTAATTTGAAGTTTAATTATAATTGTAAACATTTTTGGTAAACATTGCTTTTACCCCAGCCCATCCTGAGTGGGGAGGAGAACAACTATTTTTTTTGGTTCAGGATTAGTGAGAGATGAGTTGTAATAATTATATAAAAATAGTTATATATAATATTTGTAATAGTTATAAAAAAAGATAGAATAGTTATACACAACATGTTTAAAGTCAAGGAACAAAATATTCAGTGAATTCTAAATTTATTTAATCAGAGACATTTTCGTAAAAGTAATCACCTGATTTAATTTTCCTCACTTTGACTTTCTACTTGCTGTCCCTTCCCCTTATGCCGAAAAGAAAAGTCATTCTATGATTGAATGTTAAGCTGAAGCAATAATGATTTTTTTTTCCCATTGCTGATAAGGTTGCTGGACAACATAAGCCTTAGTCTAAATTCTGCCATTATCTAGATGTTTGACCTGTTTAAGTCCTATTAATGTCTTAGGGCCTCAGAGTCATGATCGATATGATGAAGAGGTTAGACTAGATGACCTCACCAATCTGTTCTGCTCCCTGTTCTATGAATAATCACCAGTGAAATTCAACAAGCATTTGTATGGGGCTTATAGTTTGCAGGGTTTCCTGTTTGATGCTATATATGTACTGGGATATGTGATGTGTGTGTGTGCATGTGTGTATGTGTGTGCGTGCGTGCATGTGCGTGCGTGTGTGTGTGTGTGTGTGTGTGTCTACTGAGAAGGATAAAAATGAGGGTGCTTGTCCTCAGTGGCTTACAAGTAGTACTGAAGATAATTAACTATCATTTATTAAGTACTTATTACGAACTGAGAGGCAGTGTGGAGGCATGGATCGAGAACTCAGAATAAACCAGGAAGCCCTGAGTTCAAGTCTCATTTCTGACACATAGTACTCTTGTGACACTGAGCAAGGCCTTTAACCCCTTGAGATTTTAGTCAACTCTAAGACTATAAAATACAAAGAAGATGCTGACCTGTATTGGCAGAGACAATTCTTCACCCCACAGAGGTCCCTATACGTTTTTTTGGAGGCAGTCATAGTTAAGTGACTTGCCCAGGGTCACACAGCTAGTAAAGGTCTGAGGTCCTATTTAAACTCCTGACTCCAGGGCCAGTGCTCTATCTACATGCCACTTTGCCATCTCCTGCTATACCAGTTATATTAGAGGTCTAATTACGATTTTTTTTCCCTGTATTCTAAGCACTAGAGCTAAGCACTGGGGATGCAGAGCAAAAGGGAAAACTGTACCTGTCCCCAGGGAGCTTACATTCTAATGAGGAAGACCATACATACATAAATGGGTATACACAAGATACATATGGAGTAGATAAGAAATAACCTTAGAGGGGAAGAAACCAGGAGCTTTGGGGAGCTAGGAAGGCATCCTGAGTCTTGAAAGAAGCCAAGGACTCTAAAAGGTAGAGGGAGGAAGGGGAACATTCTAGTGTAAAGGGGCACAATGATGGGAGCTTCAGGGTTGTGTGTGAGGAGCAGCAAGCAGGCCACTATGTCTGTACTACAGATTGCTTGGAAAGGGGTAATGTGTAAAACTTCGACAGCCCTGAGGAGGATTGATCAGAGTGCGAGAACCTTGGAATGATGGTATCAATTAGGAGGCTATTTCAGTAGTTCCTGCAGGTGATGAGGACCTCAACTAAGGGGAAGGGAGGTCATGCCCAGCAAGATAAGATATGTTTGTTGAAAAATACATAAATATTTTAAGTGCTTAAGAGATGGATAAATAATGAGAATTCAGAAGTAGTGATTCCTGAGGTGAGGTGAGTTAGGAAGGAGAGTTTATCAAGGAAGGCTTCTTGGAAGTGGTATGTTTTTTAGAGCCAGACTTCGGAAATTGGTAAGATTTCAAAGGATTTTGATTAGTGGTATTGGAGGAAGAAAGAGGAATTCTAAACAGATAATGAGAGGAAAAAGAAAGTAATATTCCAGAGAGAGAAAAAGTGGGCTGGGGAAAGGGTCTCTCTGTGGTAAAAATTCTGTTTGTTATGTATGTGCATATGACTAAAATACCCTTCCGTAAATTATTATAGATTATAACTTTAAAATGACTCTTGGAAGCCTGGAAGATCAAAGTGAGCTTTAGAAATTACTATTAGAATTGATGAGTAATAAGGACATCTGTGGAGAGTCAGGGACTAATGATGTCCTTGATACAGACAAGCTAGGTTATGGTGAAAAGAAAAAATAATCTTTTAGAGAAATTTTTAAAAATCATAAAACCAGCAATATGACTAAATTGGTGTGCCTAAAACACAGGATTGGCCCTATCATTCCCTTGATCAAAAACTATTTCTGGCTCTTTATTGCCTCCAGAATAAAATGAAGAGTTTAGCCTAGTATTTGTCTCTCCAAATATGACCTAACTTAACAACCTAATTTCATATTACTCCTTTTCAGTCTGGACCACAAACTGAAGTGACAGCTGACGGTGAGGGGGGAGGTAGAAGAATCAGCATCTAGAAAAGCATGGCAGTTTGGGGGTAGTTAGTTAATGAAGGACCAAATACATGGCTGTAGCCCCTGCAGGCGTCACTACATTCTAACTCAGTATAATAAATGATGATATTGCAGTATCAGTAATATTAATAAGGTTTGCAAAGAAATGTTAAATTACTTTCAATATAATATGCTTAATATGGTCTAAGAAAGTGAAATATATTATCTGTTATGGAAAGATTTCCATTGATAATAGTTAAAATGAGTGTTGGTATTAAGGCGATAAGTTTGTTACCTGAAAAATGTACTCTTCCAGAACATCTAAATCTCCAGTGGTTCTGGATAAATGAGATGTCATTTAATATGTATGCATTTCCATATTATACTGGCTTTAGGCATTACTAAATCCATTTGATGATGCTTCATATAAACTATTCTTTCTGTAGATACTGCTGGCTTAGAGAGACAACTTATTACTTTAACAAATGTCTGGAGATATTTTTCCATATATTATTTAAATTCATATAGCTTATTCTCTACTTAGTGATTTTTACCTATATATTTTTACCTTCACTTTCTAGCAGTTGCTACAAATAACAGTTCATAAAGTAGAAGTAATGTTGCTATCCGTTCTTACCTCCCAGTGCCCGATTCAAAGTAGAGACATGACAAGAAGCTCTTTTTCCCTGTAAGAGTAATTTTAAACTTATTTTTAAATTTTGTTTTCAGTTTCAAATTTTCTCCCTCTCTCAGCCCCTCTCCCCATCCATTGAGGAAGCAAACAACATGATATGTATTACACATGGAAGTCATGCAAAACATATTTCCACATTAGCCATGTTGAAAAAAAAGCAAGAAAAATGAAGAAGATAAAACATTGTTCAATTTGTAGTCAGTTCATCAAATCTCTCTCTGGATGTGGATAGCATTTTTCATCATGAGAGGCATGGATCACTGTACTGATCAGAGTTGCTAAGTCTTTCACAACAATATTGCTGTTACCATATACAGTGTTCTCCTGGTTCTATTAACTTCACTTTGTTTCAGTTCATATAAATCTTCCCTGGCTTTTCTGAAACCATCCCTTTTGTCATTCAAGAAGTATTTATTGAGCCCTTCCAATGTGTATAGTCTCTGCTGTGCTGGACATCTCAGATATGACAGCAAAAGTGAAAAGGTTCCCATCCTTAAAGAGTTTAACATTTACTGAGGAATTAGAGCATGTACTCAAATAAGTAAATCCAAATTAAGGGGGGGTGGGGGAAACAGAGGAGAAGGCAGACAAAGAACTAACAGTTGAGGCAATCAAGAAAGATCTTGCATAGGAAATAGCATCAGAGTTAAGCTTTGAAGGAAGCAATTAGTTCCTAAAAGTGAAAATAAAGAGAAAGGATATCCTAGGCAGCAGGAACAGCTCATGTAAAGGCAAGAAATGCAATATACAATGAGTAGACCAGTGTGGCTATTTTTATGCACTCTATGTAGTATCCACAATAGTTTAAAGGTGCCTTTAAATATTTTTATTTCAATTTAAAGACATCTTTGTGACTGACAAGGCAGTGCTCCAGAGCTGTAATGTTTTAAAAAAGTTTCAGGAAGGCAAACGATTTTCAGATATGTATATTATTTCTTGAGTAAATTTAGAGTTATAAAATATTCTGGAAGGACCAGAGTGTTATCCTTCAGACCCTTTAGTTTTAAAATTCTATAAATAGTTTGAAGCTTTTTGTTCCCTCCTTTTACCTTTTAAAACCATTTAGATAATGTTTCAATATGAGATCAGTATACCAACTCAGACTTGACTGTCATTGAAAATTATTTTATTTTATTTTTTACAGAGGAAGAGTAGAAGAGCAGGGATTCAGCCTGAAATTCAATATTAGACTTTAAATTTTGATTTGCAAAATTATTTATACAGATACACATATCTTGTCCTCCAGGGCCCTTTTGCATAAATACATCATTTGTCATTAGTTATTCATTCATGTCTTGTGAGTGAATTATTTTCACTCATAGGGTTTATCAAGTCGTTATTAATATAATTATGTGTGGAGTAGATATACAAAGGGTGGTAGAAGAGTTTTAAGATTTCAAAAAAATTCTGTCTATCCAAAAATTTGACACCCTTCTAGTCACAGCTAGCATTTATTACACATCTACCATGCTCCAGGCACCATGAGAAGCCCCAGGATGTAAAGAAAGGCAAAAAAATAGAGCCTGCTTTCAAGGAACTAACGGTTTGATGGGAGAGACAACATGTAAACAATTACATACTTACAAGCTATATATAAAAGTAGGAAATAAGTAACAAAAAGAAGATATTCGAATTAAGAAGATTAGGGAAGGCTTCTTGGAAAAGATGGGATTTTAGTTAGGACTTAAAGGGAGCCAGGGAGGCCAGTAGGTTAAGATGAAGAGGGAGAACATTCCAGGCATGACAAGAAAACGCTCAGAACCAAGAGATGGAGTGTCTTATTTGTGTAATAGTCAAGAGGCCAGTGTCACTGAATCCAAAAGTACATGGCTGGGAGAAAGGTACCAGAATCCTGAAAAGAAAGGATGAGGCTAAGTTATGAAGGGCTCTTATGCCAAATGGAGGATTTTGTCATGAGATCCTGCAGGTGATAGGGAAGCGCTGGAGTTTAGTAACTATAAGAGATGATATAGTCAGACCTGTGCTTTAGGAAAATCACTATAGTAGTTGAACAGATAGATGATGGATTGGAGTGGAGAAAGACTTGAGATAGGAAGACCCACCAGCAGGCTGTTGCAATAATCCAGGCATGACATGACTAGGTCTTGTACCAGGGTGGTGGGAGTGTCAGAGGAGAGAAGGGTGCCCTGTAAATACCTCAGAATCCTACCAGACTTTAGCTAAAAGATATATACTGAGCCAGGCATTAGGGTAAATGCCTGTAATCCCTATAATTACAGGACACCAAGGATGATGGATCTCTTGAGCCTGGAAGTTCTGAGCTTCTATGGGGTTAAAGGTGATCTAGATTCTGCATTAATATCAGGAGCTTCCAAGAGCAGGGGTCTACCAGGCTGTCTAGGGAGGGATGAGCTAGTCCACATCATAAACAGAGCAGGTTAGAGGTTCCATGCCAATAAACAATGGGATTAGCAGTAGAATCAGGCCTGTACACTGCATGTTTCACTTAGGCGAGAGAGAGACATGCGGCCTTGAAAAAATTAATTAATTAAATTAAAATGCATTCTGATTAAGCTACAATGGCACTCAGAAATGAAGAGTGTGACATTTTTCATCATCTGTAATCTATACCTGGCAATCAGCTGCAGACTGAAAGAAAATTAATAAGAAAGATAAATTCCCCACAGAGGAAGGAACTATGCACAGAATGATACAAATTTTAAATAACTTATACATTCGCAGGGCATGTGTTCAGGTTGAGTGCTACTGTTGTAAGGGAAAGATAATGAATAGAGTTAAGACACTGGGAAAGAGAATAAAAGCAGGGGAGTATTTTTCAGAATGTAATCTTCCAATTTAGTTCCCTTTAAGGAACTAAAAGGATAGGCCCTGAACTTTCCCTCACTAGTAACAGGTGCAAACAGAAATGCCAACACCTCTTCAAGTTTCAAACAGTCAGAAGAGTTGTTGAACCTTCTCACTATAAGATCCAGTCAGTTCATCTGCTGAACCATCTTACCATTCCCTACAGGAATTCCTAATGAGAAAGAGAATGTGGGACATATAGAAAATGAGATAATTTGTACAGATGATTTCTCTGAACCCTGGCAGAACCCATTTGTTCACTTTCCTCCTCATTCACCAAGGTATATTTCTGAAAACTCCTCTCTGAGGAAATAGTACATCCTAAAGGGGTATAGGTATCTATTTGTTTAGCAAGGGGAAGAGGGGAAGAGATTCATGCTACCAACAGATTCATGACAGGTCTCTGATATGAACGTGTGAGAGAAGATTCCTATCATGTTAAAACTGTACTTGTTTTGGTGCCCCCAACTACTCCCTACCCTTCTGATCAGTATAGTTAGTAAGATTTAGCAAGAAATAATTTGCAGAGGGCCCTGGAGTCAGGAGGACCTGAGTTCAAATCCGGCCTCAGACACCTGACAAACTTACTAGCCATGTGACTTTGGGCAAGTCACTTAACCCCAGTTTGCCCTCCAAAAAGCAAAAAAAAAAATTGGGTGTCAATTTCATAATTTAATAAATTTCAACAATTTCATAATTTCATAAGTTAATTATAAATTCACCTACTATAGTCCATTACTTAATACCTCAAGTAGAGAGACAGAACTTTTGAGGTTTAACAGTCTATGTAAATAAAGAGGGTTTATTTAAAGAAAATTTTAAACTGTATTTATGAGAAGCCATTGATCTTCCTTTCCTTCTTCTTCATGGATAGAAATTTCCAAACTCTAACCCTTATGATCTCAAAGAAATATTCTGGGAAGCTCATTTCATTCCATTCATCCATCCATTTATTTATACATCCATTCTCCAACAAAATGTAGAATAGTGATGGTCCCATCTTTTGGGAGATTGTAATCTAGTTGAACTGATATAGCAACTCTTAGATGAAATGTTTTATTTACAGAAATAGTACCCTAGCCATGAATTAGAAGCAACTTATTCCTTTCCCTGAAGTGTTATTTTCTTTCTGCTACTATAAAGAGCTGCCATAGTCAGGCCTTTGGATGAAAAATGGACTGATTTGTTTCTCCTCCTCTCTTCTCCTCTCTTCTGTATGTAGAACATCGGCCATGCTGACAAATCTTCAAAAGAGCTAAAGGCAGAGGGAGGAAGGAGAAGCAAAGAGGAGAGTTTTAATCTGACAAACATTTATTATGCCCTTAATATACGGAGACATTGGTAGGGTTCCAAAAAATAAGAAGCTTAAGCTACCACATGAAGATTTTGAGATACAAATGAATTTACTTTCACATGGACTCCTGCTGATGTGAAATCTGGGCTCAAATTTAACAGTATTTTAATGAAGCGTTTTGAACATTTTCCCCCCCAAAATCTTTCAGAATGTTGACAGTAGGGAGCACAATTTATCTTCCTACTCACTTCCTTTTACCTCTTCTGCCAACACTCTGATGGCATTTTTTTTCATAAGTGAAGTGGACGAGGAAAGATGGAAGGTAGAAGAGGCTAGGGGTGAGTTAAAAACCTTTGTCAGTTGAGTTTATTTGACAAAGTAACATTAAACTCAGCATGCTTACCTGCTACTATTCTGCTCTGGTGAGGTCAGATTGATATGGGATGAATGAGAGAAAGCAAAAAAATGAAACTGAAGGAAGCTCATAAGAGTATAAACTAACAGAAGCTAAGTTCTATAATTGGAAGGTAATACTAATGGTTTAAAAAATTGTCTTGGTGTTCTAGTGACTCCATCGTTGGGAATATGCACTGACAGTATAATCAAGAACAAGAAAAGAACTATCTATTAAAGAGATTTTTCAGTCCGCTAGTCAACAAATGTTTATTTAATAAGCACTCACCATGTGCCAGACACCCTACTAAACACTAGGTGGGGATGGGGAAAAAAAAAAAGCAAAGAGTAGCACCTGCCCTCCAGACATGTACCTTCTAAAGGAGGAGACAGTCTGTGATTAACTAGGTACATGCATAAGATGTGTCCAAAGCAGATGGTTGGTAAACCTAAGAAGAGAGGCATTAGCAGTTAGGGGGACTAGACAGGCCCTCTGCAGAATGGAACTTTGAGCCAAGTCTCAAAGGAATCCAGACAAACTAAAATGTGGAGTTAAAGAAACAGAGCATTCCAGACATGAGAAACAGCAAGTGAGAAGACAAGGAGATCCAGAAAGAGTCCCATGTAATTGGATTGTAGAGTGCATGGAAGGTAGAAAACTGGAAAAAAAAAAAAAACAACTAGAAAGGTAGGAAAAGGATAGGTTATGAAGAGCTCTCAGTGCCAAGCAGGAATTTAGATTTGGTCCTGCAGGTAAAACAACTGGAATTTGCCAAGCCAGGGGATGACATGATAAGACCTACCCTTTAGAAAAATCACCTTGGCAGCTGAGTGGAAGATGAATCACAGTAGAGGGAGATGTGCCACCATGTTGAAAGACTTTCATCATAGCATTATATAAATTGCAAAAATTTGGAATCAAAGTGTATGCCGTGGTAGAGAAATGGTTTAAAAGTGTGGTACATTAATGGATTACAACATTGTCATCTGTGTTGAAAATATGAGTCATACAGAGAAATCCAGAAAGCTGTTCTTGAAAAAATACAAAGTAGAAAAAAAAAAAAGCAGAATTTTATGAGGAAAAATGAATGAAAATGAATGGACAAAGAATCCTAATAGGGATTTGGCATAACAGGGAGAAATGTTCTATTATATTGTATATTAAAGCCAAGTAATTAAAATTTATAGTTACTAAGCAACCTTAGTTGTCCTAAATTGTTAGTATGGATGTTCACTGTTGAATTTCAGAATAAATTATTTAAAGAAACAATAAAACTTTTAAACTGTTTTGGTAGAAAGTTCCATCTTCAAAGAAGGCTGAGCTTACAGACCAAATTCATTAAAAGCTGTACCTCGATTTTTAGTTTACAGTCCATTAAAACTAAAATTCAAATTAGATGCAAATAATATATTTAAAATGTAGACCATTTATAATTAAGCTAGGCTTTTTAGCTTTCTCCTTTTTTCCTCCAGTTGTGTCCTTTCTATTCCAACCAATATGTTGGAAAGAAAGCCCCCCCCTCCCCCATAATTTTGTAAGCTTTGCTTAGTCTGGAGTTTGAAATTGCAATAGGTTCCTCAGACATGCCTTGTACTGGACAGGAAGAAAACATTCCAATACTAACATCTGCTACTTGATATCTTTTTTTTTTAAATTTTATTATAGTTTGCATCATTCATTTCCACAAGAATTTGAGTTACATATTTTCTCCCCCTCTTTCCCCCACCCACCACCCCAAAACAGCTATCCCAGTGTGTCCCCCCTCCCCCAGTC
>CM053588.1:274289048-274329573 GCA_028646515.1 Pseudochirops corinnae
TTTCCCCAAAGAAGGAATCTAGGGTTTGGGAGCTGTTCTTACTTTGCTTCTTATGCTTATTCTTACTCATGGTTGTTCAGTCCGTGATTTTTTTAAAAATCTCTGTGGGGCTCTGCTTCCAGAAGGAAAAGCTCTGTCCCAAATCGCTGGGGTCCTCCCAGCTGCTGTAGACTTCCGGCTGACTGGATACTGAAGACTCCAAGACCGAGGCCCAAAACGACGATCCGGATCCAGGCTGCTCAACGCGAGAGCACTGGTCTGAAAACAATCGCTCAGTCCCCCTGCTGTCTGCAGGCCGCGGGTGGGAAGCTACAATGCGGAGGCGGGTGCAAAACCTCTGCCTTTTGCTTTTCTGCTCTAGAGGCCTTTAGGCCCAACTGCTTATCTCCCCCTTTCACAATCCCCACTCGCAGCTGACGCTAATCCATTCACCAGAGAGGCTCCTCTGCTGTCCCACCCAGCTGCCCCACGGGGCACAGCCACAGCTTCAGGCTAGGCTGGTTTCGGTTCGCAGTGCTGATATGGTTCCTCGTAGCCAAGCTGACTTTAGTGGGAAGTATCTTTGTATGCGTTTTGGAGTTCTAGGATTGGTTTAGAGTCCTGTTTTATGGGTATTTTGGGGTGGCTATGTGAGAGCTGCGATATGTTGCTGCTGCTACGCCACCATCTTGGCTCTGCCCCCGCTACTTGATATCTTTAGCAGAACACTTAACCTTCGTTGAGTCTCATCTCCACACCTGGAAAATGGGGGAAAACCGTATTTTACCAACTACGTAACTTAAAAGAAGGATCAGTGAAATTATCTGCATGAAGCACTTTAAACAGATACATAGGGCTTTAGAAATGCAGGCTTTTTTGTGTCCTTTCTATAAATTTGATCCATTTCAACCATTTTAAATGCATCAACTTCCCACCTTCTTGTAATCAGACCAATTTAAGGTGTAGCATGATAGAGTCAGAAAAGCAAGTGGATTGAGTGAGGCATCTGTAAAAGGCAGAGATTAGCCTGTGTGGGCTCTAAGCTACCTTCCTGCTCTATGTCTGTGATTTCAGAATCCAGTGACCTAGGTTCCCAGTGACTCTTAATAACTTTGTGACCCTGGATAAGATACTTCCTTTTCCTGAGCCACAGCCTACTTCTCTGAAAAATGGAAATGATAATACATTCCCTATATACCTTGCAGGGTTTTTGTGAGGACAACAGGCTTTGATTTTATATACTATTTCAATTTGAGTTATTGATTTTGGCATTTCTGTGTTTGTTTAGTTGTTTTTCAGTCATGTCCAACTCTTTGTGATTCCTTTTGGGGTTTTCTTGGCAAAGATACTGGAGTTTTTTTGTTTGTTTGTTTTTTTGCCATTTCCTTCTCCAGCTCATTTTATAGATGAGGAAACTAAGTTGAGTGACTTTTCTGGGGTCATACAGCTAGTAAGGATCTGAGGCCAGATTTGAACTCAAAACAAGGGGCCTTCCTGACTCTAGGCCTGGCATTCTATCCACTGCATCACGTAACTCTGGTATTTTACAAGAAAGAAAATAAATGTATGTCACCAGTCAAAGGTGATCAGAGCAACTAGAATACTGTACAGGAGTAGCATCAGCCTCAGTTGGAAATGGGAGCCATTAAACCATAATATAGACCCCTGTAACGTATTAACATTCTATTATATTTTATTTTGTTAGGTGCTTCCCAATCAGATTTTAACCTTAGTTTGAGAGTGTTAGGGGCCTGTCTGTAGCACTTCTACTCTAGGATGCAATAAAAGCCTCCTTAATTATGAAGCTTTTTCAGATGCGCTCAGAGCTAAGGCATTGCTGAACTTCTTCAGAGACTTGTTTATGTGGAAGAACTGAAAAGAATAAATATGGAAAGCTGTCAGACCTCTCTTGAAAAATATATGTTCGATTCTGATACGGCAACAATGCATTTTCTTTACCCTGATGAGGCACTCACCTATTTATCTTATCCCTTATTCTGCCTCTTCCCAGATGCCTCTCTTGTCCTCCGTCCTCTAATCCCTTCTTTTTTCTTTCTTTCAATAGCTTCCCTAACTCCCCTTTCCACTTATTCAGGCTGAGGAAAATCCTATTGCCTGGCAGCTTTGCACAGTACAAAACTACTGTCAGCCAAAGTAACACTAGGTCCTGTGTGCCTGAAGGACAACTGAGATGCTGTACTCAGGACAACTATACCTTCTCTCTGCAACTGAGCCCAAGGCTGCATTCCAAATGGAGAGTATTGAAGCCGCTGCAAATAAAGTTCTGTGATTTCTCTTGTACCTCCACTCCTTAGGAGACAGCCTTTTTGAGTTGCTGAGGCCAAAAATTTTTTTCACCTGTTGGCCAGCCTTGTAGGCGTGAGTTTTTCAACTCAGCTAAATGACAGACAGGCAGTCTGTAGCTAAGACCATACACAGAAGCCTTTGTGGTGTAGAAGAACGTGCCAGTTTTCACTCAGGTGGAATAATTTTCAAGAACCCAAGGTCACCTGAATCACCTAATCAAGTATTGGAAAAGATGTTAGCTAGAATAAGTAGATGTGATCATGTTGAAGTTTAAATCAGATGAATAGGCTTATCCCAAGGGTTCCAAATTGTGTGATAGTGGTAGGTAAAATACTACCAAGGTGTGTTCATTATAATACAGCAACTCTCACATTATTGATTCAAATCTATTAAAGGCAGACTTAACAGCTAGACTGACAGAAAAAACTCACATCTGTTCCTAGAATGTACTAAACCTTGACTTTTCATTTTTATATGTATGAAGAGAGGAAGGAAGGTGTAAGAAAGAGGCAGAAAAGTGAATGGGGAGAGCAATTTCATTTAAGATTTACTGGATTTTTCTGCAGTCATTCAGAAAAAGATGCAAATTCTATTTCTGTGCCATGACCTTCATTCTCCTTTGAACTCAGCATCCCAGCCTCTTCAGGTCTAACCTGGGCATGTGCCCTCTCACTTACCATTTTCAACTTCTGCTAAAATAGCAACACTTTCCTCAAATGGTAGCGTTTTTGACATGCATTGATATTAAGTACCTTAACAGGGCAAAGAGAGCTAGACAGAAAGAATCATCTTTGTATACAATTGCGAGGGAAAGATTCTAAAAGTTCATTATTAATAGAAGAGGTCTATGAGAGGGCCAATTACTTGTTGAACTTGGTGGAGTGAGAAATTCAAGTTGACAAGGCAAAATATTTTTTTATAGGATATATAGGTAATATATAAAGAAGGGACCAATGAATAAGAGTGAAACTTAGCTCTCACATATCAGGGAAAAGAATTAGATATATCTTATTCCTCTCTTCTTTCAAACGAATGCCTTTTTCTAACTATTCTGAGTAGCTAAAACTTTCCTGTACTATATTTTTAAAGACCAAGCTGATGAAGAAAAGAAAGGTATATAGTATTTTTAATGGCAAAGTATTCTTATAAAATAGTCTTTCCACTTAAATCTAGAATTCCCCTTACCCATTTTTTTTCTTGACAATAACAAATCATTCTTGATAGGAAAGAAGAATTTTAGAAAAGGTCACAGAACATATTGGAGAATAGAACTTATTTCTCTCTGGGTACTAGAAAACAGGAACAATTTTCTGAAGCACAAGCCAGGAGGGAAAGCGACTTGGAAGCCTTTGCTCTACTACTTTTGAAACTGTATGTAATTCAAAATCTACCACCAATGAATTTTACAGGAAGCTGAGAGAGAATAATGCTTACATCCTTTCCAGGGGAAGTCCCTTTATTGCACATTTGTCCCTGGCATGGTGTGCCACAGTTCTTTAGAGGAAATAGAAGAAGGCATTCATAAACTAAGTTGACACCCCCTTATGCTGCTGCCTGCTTTAGATATGGGCATGGAGCTGGAATCTAATCGACAGGCAACCCTCGCTGCCCTGCTAGTTCTCCATGATCATCTCTGGATTCTGGTACAGCACCCCCTGGAGGAAATTTGCATCTTTGAGTTTGATGAGGGGAGAGGGTGTGGTGTTGCTACTTTTCTTTTGAAATATTTCACAGATAACCATATTACTTTCCCTAAACTTGATGGCTTTATTCTCTTCTAGCACTCACTAGTCCAGAGATGATGCTTGAAGCAACATTCTGTCTAGAGGAGTCATTGCAACTGATTGCCCTGGACATATAGGTCAGGGTCCATCAGGACACTATAAAAATGCTGTTTGGATAATTTGTGTATATCCATTTTCTTCACAAGCTGTACCCAACAGAGTTCCTTTTTTTCCCCAGTAACTGTTCAGAATATCATTGCCATGCACTGCCCTGCCAAACAAGCTGAAATTTGAAGCACTGATGGAGTGGGGAATTCTTCCAGAAATTAAATGTGAGAACATTAGGGAGTCCTGATCTCAAGACCAAAAGGAAGATTGGATTACAATTTAATTTGTCTTAAACTTGATACCTCATTACTGCCATATTCTGCTTGTCAGCCTGCCAAATTTGGTTTCTTATCTGTTTGTTTATTAGCACAGTACATCATTACCTATCTTGCTGCTAACAGAAAAGAATTAAATTCTAGCTATTAGCTTCATGGCATCAATGAAGATTCAAAAGAAGCTTCCCAGAGTTACCATCCATACATCAGGGCTTTGTCCCTGGAGGACAGATGTGCCATTGATGCATTACTGAAGGCTGACAGTAAATGGGGAAAAAGCACTCTGTGTGATTAAATTCACATATATGTAAGTGCGTGAAATGAAAAGACAAAAAAATTACTTAGCTTGGTACTTTTAAAGTTCCCAATCCCCTTGGTTTTTGTTCTTTGGCTTAGGTTTTTTTTTTCCCATTTGGCTTAGTTTTGTCCCAAAATAAATAACATGTTTTCTCCTGCGTGTGATATCAACACTGAACTCTTTCAGGGAACTGGTGGTGCAGTGAACAGAATGCCAATCCTAGAGTCAGGAAGGTCTGAGTTCAAATCTGCCCTTGGTTCTTAGCTGTGTGATCTGGGCATGTCACTTAATGTTTGTCTCAGTTTTCTGAATTGTCAAATGGAGATAATAATAGCACTTAACCTCCCAGGGTTGTTGTGAGGATCAAATGAGATATTTGTTATGAATAAACAAATGCTTATCCCAGTGCCTGGGACATAGTAGGCCCCCCATAAATCTGTATTCTGCATCCCTTCCGTCCACTTCCCTTTCAGATTTATGGTAGATATTGATGATTAGGTTCTGGATTATGCTCAATGCCAGTAGCAGTGAGAACAAAATCCTAAGGTAATTGCTGAAAATAACCACTTGTTTTGGTGATTTTATAGGAAAAAATATTTGATAAAATGAGATAGTAATGATATTGCTTCGAAGGTGACCAAAAGACTCAAAATGTTGGAAAACAAAATGTTAACCCCCATTTTATGGAGAAAAAGAGAAGTTAAATAATGACTTTTCCAAAATCATGTGGAAAATCAAAAGTAGATCTATCACCACCTCTAAATTTGGTTATCTTTAGAAACAGCAAGTTCAATAGAAATGGGCCCTCTAGGGGTCCATGGCATATGACAGAAGTGGCTTTCAAGATGCATTTATTAGTGGAATTTGTTGTTCAGTCTTTTCAGTCATGTTTGACTCTTTGTGACCCCATTTGGGGTTTTCCTGACAAAGATACTGAAGTGTTTTTTGCCATTTCCTTCTCCAGCTCATTTTACAGATGAGAGAATTGAGGCAAACAGAGTTAAGCGATTTTCCCAGAGTCACACAGCTAGGAAGTATCTGAGACCAGATTTGAACTCAGAATGATCAGTCTTCTTGACTCCAGACCCCAAATTCTATCCACTGCACCACCTAGCTGCCCTATTAGTGAAATGAATAGGGAAAAACTTAGAATTTTAAATGATAGCAAATGCGTATACTTTGATATTTCCATGTTTCCATGTTATTCTTGATGTGAACATTCTCTTCAATAGTACAAATTGCAATCTATCTTCATTTCATCATCCTGTGCAACTGTTTTCTTAAACCTCCTTCTTCAAGAATCCATCCAACACCCTATAGGCCTTCATCTAGATCTTTTAATGTTCTATGAGAATCATTTAAGGTTTAAGCTGTATGTTATTCATGATTCTGGCTACATATGTTTCTTTACAACCTTTTACACTGCTTCTTGTACATAGGTCATTGTTGCTAATATCCTGTGACCAAATTAAACCCACTATATATTTCCTCATTGTATTTTTTGTATCCCCCTCCTATTTTGATTCTTTGAAAACTGTGATGGTCCATGATTAGAAACCACAGCATCATCAGAAAATCTATCAGGGTTAAAAATATGATTTTTTTTGCTCCCCTCAGCAATGCAAGGTTTTAAGACAACTCCAAAAGAACCATGATGGTAAAGGCTATCTACACAGAGAAAGAATTACAGAATCTGAATGCAGATTGAAGCAAACGACTTGCTCTCTCTCTTTTTCATTTTGTTTTGTTTCTTCTTCCTTGTTTTTCGTTCCGTTGGTTATAATTCTTCTTTGCAGTTTGACTAATGTTTAATGTGAAGGTATTTGTAGAACCTGTATCAGATTGCATGCCACCATGGGGCAGGGGAGGGGTATGTGGAAAATTTGGAACTCAAAATAATTTTTTTTAAAAAAAGACAAAAAATAGGTAGGAACCAGATTATGAAAGATTTTAAATGTTAAAAAAAAGACAAAGATGATTTTTGTGTGTGTGTATGTGTGTCAAGAAGTTGATAAGGATAAAGTAGCTAGGGATAATTGAAAGCACTGTACAATTTTCCTAAATGCAATCGAGTACATTTTCTTCCTGCTGTTCAATTGAGTTAAGGTCATTGTCCATACATCAGTACGTATGTATCATGACACGTACTGATGGACTAACTTAATGGGCAGTCCATCACGCTGCATGCCATAATTTGGACAGTTGACATTCTTCATTCACTTGCTTTTTCCACTTATGAATCATGTGCATCTCAGTGAGGAGGCTCTGTAGGATTGTGGGACTTGATGCAGTCATTACAGTGTCATCTTCAAAATAGAGTACCTAGAGAACCTCAGTATTTATAAGAAATCACTCTTCCACTTGATCTCGGAATGAGATATTGTCCAATTCAATAATGAACACCTTTAGGAAACACAGCTTCTTATTCATCTGAAAATGATAATCATAGGATTATTGAGAAAAAAATTAGCTTTATTGTTTTATTTGTCAAAAAATCTTGCATCATCTTAACGTAGATATGTTAACGGCTTATTAGAGAGGAAATGTTAAGATTGCGTTTTACTCTACCGAGCCAAATGCTTTTCAGAAAAAGTAAATAGCAGTCAGTGCATGAGTATCTTGTGTTTGCTGCACCCTTCAGTAAGCTGACTTTGAAGATATGTTCTGCTATAGAAAACCATTTGCAAAAGCTTGCCTCTCTCTCCCCTTTTCCTGTTTTCAGAAAGGATATCTTTCATATATGTGTGTATAATATCATTCCCATAAAGATTTTCTAGGGATGACAAAATAGTCATATGGGTTTGTTATCTGGATCACTTTTTTTTTTCAAAATGATAGTATCTGTAATTTTTTCCACTTCTAGGGTGTCTTCCTCTCTTTTGGGTATCTTAAAAATCAACCCCTCTGTGCTTTCAAAAGTGTGTCACCTCCAGCACTGATTTCTCTATGCCTTTGGTCTGTTCCACTTTATCTTCCTATTTCTGCCTTGTTTAGACACATTCCTACCTCCTCATATTAGAGATTACAGTTTTAGATGCGGGATGTTGTGGTTCCAATGTCAAGAATGTGGAAAACAACCTGTCATAGCGATGTTGCCATACTGTGCCAAATTCGTTGGTCTCTTTATTGTTCTACTTTGTTTTAATCAACATGAACTCTTGAGATAATCTGGCTTTATTTTTGTCTTACACGAAGCTTTCTTCACATTTATCCCTTCCTCTTCCTCCTTCCCCCACTTCTTCTTTGTAAAAATTAGACATCACCAATCATATTATCCCAATATTCTCCTCCATAAGATTGTGCAAATGAGCTTTTATTCTAAACCAGTGCCTCACTATTTGTAAAGGAGATAAAGGTCAAGTGTTTGGTGTTCGAGGTGGTTTCTGGCCTGCTCCTTGTGATGATTATTTTACACCTGATAAGTTCCTAAGAAAGAGGATAGTGTATAGGAAGACAGCTTTCCTCAGAAAAACCTAGGTTCAAGTATTGCCTTTGACAGATACCAGTTGTTTGGCCATGGGTAGCTCATTTAACCTCTTCAAAAGTGATATTTTGTGAACAGCTCCACCCATTACAGAATGTGCTTGGTGTATCCTCATTAAGTTTTGATATCATTGAATAAAGGACACCCCAAACTCTCCCTATTCCATAGTATTTAGAAAAGCCTTTCATGCATAAGTTTTTCTCTAGGTATAAATGAATAAGAGCAATACTGGTAACTATCTGAATAAAGCCCCAAAATTCATATCTGCCTCCCCCAGAACAAGCACATAGGCAATTAAATGCTGACCCTAAGTTACCAGAAAAATTTACTCAGCCAACATTAATAGAACAACTTCTTCATTGTATACTAGGTGATGCAAGGGATAAGAGGCAGTGTGATAGAAAGAACACTGGATGTGAAGTTATATAATTTGAGTTCCAATCTTAGATTAAACCTGATCATAAATACATATTATGCAAGGGAATATTCTGCAAGCTGCTGTTATTGTTCTTTGTCTTTTGTTCTTGAAGAGGACCATGACATCAGGGAGGTGATACTTTGACTTGCAGGTGAATTGGATTTAAGTGAGGGAGGGCTATGTGAAGTCACCAGCCTCACTTTCTCCTCCAGAGCCATCTGGGTCCATGGCAAAATATAGATCAGGATGATTGGAGATGGCCCAGGATGTAGTAGGAGACCTTGGCCTTTTTAAGCTGAGGTCTTTAACAAGTCTCAGTTTTACCCAGGCAATGCCCATTCAGCGATTAAAGCTAGGTAAGGAATGAGATAGACAATAGCCTCTTTACCTAGTCCAAAAAAAAATCAGTCTGGAATGGGAAGACTCTTAGGGTTTCTGACCAAAACAGAAACAATTTCTATTTACGTTCATGCTGAGCCTGTCAGGGCCCAAACAATGACCAAGGGCTGGACTGGGACCTATTGTTGGTTAATCAGTGAGAGCCAGAGTGATGGTAGACATAGTGAGTGCTACAGGAATTCAAAGGGGGATATCTTTCAGCTGTGAACAAGTAGGAGATGGATCTTGAGCTGGGGAAGAGATGGGCAGAGAGGCCAATTCGTACTCTGCCATTAACAAGCTATGAAATCTTTGGCAAGTTACTTAACTTTAAATGAGAATTTTATGCTATATAATCTCTCACATCTCTCCTAGCTCTAAATGTCTATGAATCCAGGTAGGGCTTTTCAGAATAGAATTGTACAGGTGGGGAAGTACAAAGTTAGCTCTATGGGAGCAACATTAAATAAATCACTTTGGATGGAAAGGGGGGCTCAGCAAGGGGGAAAGGAGATAAATATGGAAAAATGTGTCAAGATGGTATGAAGGGCTTTCGTTGCTAGGCTAAATATTTGGAAATTTATTTGAGAGTGGAAGTCATTAAAGGTTTTTTGAGGAAGGGAGGGACATCATCTTTACATCATCTCCCTATCTCATGTGATGATTTAGGGCATAGACTTTTCCTAATGTTTTAAATCATTTCCAAAAGTTGATTCACATGTTGATTTCAAATATGCTTGTTGATAAGAGTGTGAGACAAGTTTATAATGTGAGCGAATTCTACAGTATCCATCTATGTCCTTGCTGATCAGAGGCAAGGATTTTTCCTATAACAAGTCTTGCAATTCTGGGGAAATTTTGTAGCATTTTGAAGCGAGTGTTCAGGGTTACACACAGTTAAGACCTTAAGCCATCAACATGAGCTCCTTTGTTAATTAGCAAGTGCTCTTTTTCTTCTTCTTCTTCTTCCAAATCCTCACTGTACTGATTTGGCTCTCAGTTATAAGCAGATAGATTTGGAGTTCCCTGCAGAATGGTCTCAGAACTTGATACTAGTTAAATCTGCCTCTTACCTGAGCAAAGTTGAAGACCTGAAAGTACCTTTGCCTTGAATAGACCTATTGTGAGTGCTCAGCCTGCCAATTACTTGACATTGTACAAAAAGAACCTCATTGGCATTAAACACACTGCTGGATCCTGCATTGTACCAAGCTGTTCATTAGAAGTAATGTCAAGTATAAATGACCTGGACCTGAATTCAAACCAATCACTAAGGATTGAAAGTCTAAAAGGGAAGTTTACTAAGCAAAAATGTTAACCTGTAGAGGAGGACTTCTTAACCTGAGGCCTATGTACTTGGATGGAGAAAAAAATTACACCTTTATTTTCACTAACCTCTAAGTAACGTTGAGTATTTCCTTCCAATAGAAATGTAGGCAGCAGCCCATAGCAGTATTAGCAATACCTGTGACTGTCACCAGTAGAAACCACATGTATTTTCATGTCACATTACAGTTGAGAATATCTGAAAATAACATTTATGTTCATCACTACTTGAAAATTACGGTAGTCATCAGAACCACTGTAAGAGATGTCATTGTATGACATTTTTAACATTTGATAACTGTATTCTAAAATAATAATAGCTGGTGTTTATATACAGAACTTTAAGGTTTCCAAAACACTTTACATATCTCAACTCATTTGATCCTCACTACAACTCTATGTAACTGATTTCCTATGTATTTTATTATATTCATTAAGACAGATTATTCTGAGAAGAATCCATTTGCTTCGCCAGATTGCCAAAGGGCTCCACGACACAAAACAAGGTGAGGAACCCCAGCTCTAGAAGATGGAGATAATATACAAAGATGACCCTTTTCCTTAGAGCTTTGGTTCATTTAAGATACACACAAACACATAGAGAAAAGAAACAAGAGAAATAGTGCTCTCTTGCTCTTAGGGTTATAATAAAAAAGAAACGATCAATTTCCCTTATATTTAATGCATTTGCCTCTTTTATATCTTTTATTCATGTAAACATATGCATCTTAGTACATCTTAATGCATATACAAATGTGAATATTTAAAATTTCATTGAATGTGATTAGCATTGTTATTAAAATCTATGATAAGTTTTTGGACATTTGAAAAATTAGTGAAAAGTAAAATAATAGCATTCCCTCCCCCCCCTCAAAGAACTATATATTTCATAGTTAATTTGATTTTTTTTGTGTTTTTTTTTTTCATTTTTTGAATATCAATCTCCCTATCTCAGTGATTATGAGGCAGTCCCTCTACTGATTAGCATGTCGGATTTGACCTACTCTTTTCTGACTTGGGCCAGTTTGCCCCTCCTGAGGCAGATTGGTGGCTTCCCACTCCTAGGAAGCCACCATATTGGCACTAGACCTATTATAGACAATCAACAGGCTTTAGCCTGATTGTAGCTCTGAACATCTTAGATCAGGGTATTCAACGACTCAGCCTCTCCCAATGGTAAAGATTACAGACATGTTTCACAGTGTCTAATATGTTTCAGTTAACTTGTACAACCAAAGAAAACTATTTCAAATTGAACTCGGGTGTAGATTTTGATTAGCAGCATTATTTTATCTTGGACAAATTCAGTTTTATCTTTGTAGAGATTATTTACAGTGAAAATGATTGGAGTATGTTCCTTCTTTAATCACTTAACCAAAAAATCACAGCAATTCTTTTTCCCCCTCCCAGTTTGAATATTCTAGTTTTCTCCAAACCATTTATAAGATGCTAATTGTGTGTTTGTTTAGAGTGGAGGAAGCAGCAACTGCATAGCAATGTTGGGAATGAGGCAAAGGATGGACATGTTCTCCCAAATGCTAGAGATTCCACTAAGCAGTTTTAACAACTTTGAAGCACAATCATATGCTTCTATTGGGTGGGGGGAGAAGGAAGATACTGAATTCCTTTCACTGAAAGATTTCAAGCAATGGCAGGAAGAATGACCAGTTCTCAAGAATATTGTAGGGGAGGTTTTTGTTTATGCACAGATTAAAACAGATAACCTTCTGCCCCTTACAACTCTGAGATTTACAAAATTGATATCTGTAATAACATGCTAGTTTCCTGAGACATCAAAGCTTACTTGTAATAATAACTCATAGTTATAGAACATTTCAAGGCCTACAAACAGTTTTCCTTACAACCACTCTGTGAGATGCCTAGTACAAATAGTTGGATTACGTCATAGTGATAATTAAGACAAGGACCCAGGTTCAGCAATTTAGCCATATTGGATTCTATAATGAATAAATATCTTTAATTGGTAACAATAAGGGAAAATATTTAAGAGAGAATAAATAGATTTGGAAGTCACTACTGGCAGAAGAGACAGACAGACAGACAGAGACAGAATAAATAGTACCATTTTCATATATAAGGAGTAGTAAATTTTATGGGTTTCTTTGTAAATTGACATTTTGAAAGCTCCTTAAAGCTCAGAATCTCCTTTACTTTGAGAATTTAAGATGTTTTATAAGCTATGCTATTGGCATATATACTGACTTTATATTGCAGAGGTAAAATTACAAGTAAATTAGACAAATGACATTTTTTTCTGGTAATTTTCCCCCCTCCTCTTGAGAGACCATTTATTTTTGCTATATCTATCTATGTATCTATGTATCTATCTACCTACCTACCTATCTATCTATCTATCTATTTTTTTTTTACTTTGTTGTGGTTTTGAATACAAGTTCTGAAATAAAGTATTGATATTTATTTGAATTCAAGGTTGATTCATCCTGACATGAATGGGAGATAAAGAAATTCTTAGTTTTTCATTTATAATAATGTGAAAGTTGGTATTCTGTATAAATATATCATATAACTTATTGCACTATAGTCATCATAATATATTTTCACAACCAAAGGTCATTATCAGATTTGTTCTCCCTCTGGTTTCTACATAATTACTGAGGCATCCCAACTCTTGCTTTAAATTGTCTTATATTACATTCCCTAGTTCTTTCCTTTGTCCTTATTACATCTAACCTTGGATGATATTTATTTGTGTACATGTCTTTTATTGCATTGTAAGCCCTTTGAGGGAAAGAACTGTCATTTTTCAACTCGGTTTTCCAGGGCAAAGAGCAGAACTTTGCATACAGTAGCCAACAAATATTTGTTAAATTGGATTTGTAGAAATGAGCAGTGGAATGCCAGTATCTCATTGCCCAGACCAGGCTGGTAACATCACAAGGTCCCCTTCAGGAACTGCCCTGTAGAATCTAACTGTTAGAAATTTCCCTTAAAGAGTTCTTCTTATGAAACGTGTATACTCCTTGACAAGGCTTAGTCCGCTCATTGTTCACACCTTGGATTGCATTGCTTTAATAAGATCAATTTATAAAATCCAGCAGAGATCAACTTTTGTGATTGGATTTAGTGATCTGCATTGGGAAAGAGAAAAAAAAGAAATTATATGGAAAAAGGAGAAGCCTAAACCAAGCATATATACTATCACTGGGACCTTCCTGTGGGTTTTCAAGAATTCATCTTTATTCATTCTCCTGTGAAGACTATTTCTACAATTTATCCCATTGGAATGCTGAGTACTTTCTGTGCTATTTAGAATTTCTAGAAGTGGCTTTGATGAGAGTCTGTCAAAACTCAAGATACTTTTTTTTAAAGAAAGGAATTGTATAGACCAGGGGTGGGGAACCTGTGACTTTAAGGCCACATGTGGCGCCCCTTCCCCCTGCCCCAAGGTCCTCACGTGCAGTCCTTTAACTGAATCCAAACTTCGCAGAACAAATTCCTTTCATAAAAGGATTTGTTCTGTAAAAGTGGGAGTCAGTTGAAAGGACACACTCAAGGAGTTAGAGGGCCACAGGTTCCCCACTCCTGGTGTAGACCTAAATAACTACAAATAGCTATGTACTTTTAATAATTTCAGGAGAGTACTTCTAACTTACTCACTTTTCATTAGCCCTTATTGCAACCATATTTCACATGACCTAATAGGTCTGTGGCACAAAATGGAAATTAGGATGCCCTTTGTTCTATCTGTTTAGCTAAAATAGGAAGCTGAGGCAGACCAACTTAACCAAATTCTTTCTGTAGAAGAAAAACATCAACAAAAAATTGTATACACTTAGGACAGTTTTTCCAAATCCAAAAAAAAAAAAAATAGTATGTCACAATTTCCTCCAAAAAACATATAGGTGATGTAAAGGGTTTAGAAAGTGAAAAGCAGATAGATGCAAAGGCTCATTTTCTTCTATTAGATAAATTCACTTTAAAATAAAATACTATTTAAGCTTCCAAAACAATTGGGCTGCTGAGGAAGAGGTGTCTCTATCACTCTATCTTTCCCTTCTGTCCCAAAAATGAATATCTGACTAGAAAATGAAATCATTAGTGAACTATTCCAAATAATCGTTTTGTTTGCACTTCTAACTGCACCTTACAATCCAAACCACCTTACTTACTTAGCCACAAACTGTTCGTTGTCTTTCCGCAGGACAGGAAATAATCAAAATACGTAGTGTCATGATCCTCTAATATTCAATTAGCAAGAATAACCAATGTCAACATTAGATTTCTTTCACTAGTTTCTAATTCATTAAGAGGGTGTCTGTTACTATTGCTTTATTGTTGTTCAGTCATTTTTAGTTGTGCCCTAATCTTTGTGACTCTTTTTCTTGGCAGAAACTGAAGTAGTTTGCCATTGACTTCTCCAGCTCATTTTACAGAGGGGGAAAAAGTTAAGTGACTTGTCCATTGTCACACAGCTAGTTTCTGACTCCAGGGTCAGCGCTCTATCCACTGTGCCACCTAGTTGCTCCAACTATTGCTTTAGACAAGGTTAATTTCTAGTAGGATGTTTTTTTCATCAATTTCTCTTTTTAAAAAAAAAATTTCTTCCTTAACTTTATAACCTATTGGAAAATATGAGGAGTAGGAAAACTACTGGTAAAATCTTCAAAACTCAATAGTGGGAAAGACAAGCTTTCCATTATCTACCCCAAGGTAATTGTTTATTAAGTTTATACTATATTTCCAGTGGGAAGAATTCCATCCTGTTTTTACTTGGAAATTCCATTTGTACCAAGAGACTAAAAAAATACCAAGAACTTTTACATAGATTCATTATGAGATCTCTTTAAAGTATAGAATGTAATAATTATTCATTCATCTAGAGATTCCATATCTGAAACTTTAACTATTCAGAACATAGTCGATGTGTTTTGGTACTTTTGCAACAGGCTGTTCTCTAGGCCTAGAATTGCTATTTCTCTTAAAACCGTTGTCTTCTTTCAAAACTCAGCTCAAGTGCCAGTTCTAGTGCTCTTCTCTTAAAATTTGTATTCTCTTTCTCTCTCTGTCTCTGTCTCTACACACACACACACACACACACACACACACACACACACGTATTTTGTTTTTACTTATCTGCATACCTGTTGCATCTCTCCTTCGAACTGAATGTAAGCTCCTTGATGATAGAGAAGATTACCATTTTTTGCATCCAAAGTAGGATAACACTGTGCCTGGTTCAATAGCAGGTGCTTTTGATGAATTGAATAGATTTAAAGAACCTAGAAGAAATTTTTAAAAAAGTCTTCAACAGGCCAAAATCCATGTCACAACAGTTCTAGATTAAAGTCATGTAGCATTTTATATTTAAAAAGTGCTTTCCTCATAACATTACTGTGAGGGAGAAGAGGCAAACATAGCTCCCCATTTTAGAAGGGAGTGGCAATAGAGCCTTACCTATAGTCCCACCAGTAATAAATTTTTTAGCTAATTTTAATCTCTTGACTACAAGTCCAGGTCTTTTCTGGTTACCAAATAATATCCAAAGATTAATGTTATGGACATTCACTTAGGAGAGTTCCTTAGACTTATTCAGAGGCTTACTTGTATTTTATCCATAATTTGTTCAGGCTTTGTTTCTTATTTAAAACCTATAGCATGTTATAGGCATGGAAGATCACAGGTGCTCTTCTAGAGGCAAGTAAAGCAACAATAGGAAGAAGTGACAACTTTCAGCATTAATAGTGGTGATGTCAAAGGAAACATCTGTCTGGGCAAGTTCTCATAAGAACAAATAGTCCAGAACACTTCAGTTAGTACCAAGAGCATATTATATTATTATAGAGCAATATAATAATTAATAATTATGGGAATGACCTTGAGTAATCAAGAAAAGGTTAAACTATTTAATATGGCAAGAGAAACTAGAAAATATTTTAAGATATTTCCATTATTTTTTTAAATGACTTATTATAAACTTGAACATCATTACAACTAATTAAGATTAATTTTAACCCACAAAATATCATAAACGTCAGCCATTTCCTCTAAGTTTCCATCCATCAGGATTCATTGTCCATTAAGGATCAGCTTTCTTTTTATTTTTTTTTTTGGTTTATAATATTTCATAAAGGTCTTTCCAGATTTCTTTACATTCATCACATATTCTGGCCTTAATTGCGTTATAATTTTCAGTTAAATTAATGGAATACAATTCATTTAACCATTGCTTTATTGTTTTGTTATGGTCAAGAAATAGTTAAGAAATATTTTCTAAAATTAGTAATCAGCCTAGTGAAACTCTATGGTATACAGCCAAGTGAAATTCTATGAACCTGGGTAGCCTCCCTAGAGTGATTTATCTGTACCTGGGAGGCCTGCCTAGGGTAATCTATCTTTTCCTTGCTCAGTCATCATGCCCTGTGCCCCTCCGCTTACCTTGCAGACCCCCTCCGCTCACCCCCTCCGCTTGCCTTAGTAACCGCTCGTTTGTATCTATATGACAACCTGCTTAGTAACAAATTGTGTTAGTTAGATACCTAAACCTAATGAAATGTATGAAAGATTCTCCACCCCTGAACTCAAGGCTGCTCCCCCTTTAATTGGCATGGAGTAGCCCCAGCTGATAAATTAAAGCTCCTTAAAAACTTTTAATTCGGACTCTGTGGTCACTTTGTTAAGACTGGTCAAGTCATGTCATTTCAGTTTGACAGTTTGTTTACAGCATTCTTTGGCAATTATAGGCAATGCTGCTACGAATATTTTTGAAGACAGCTTTTGTTTATGGAAAACAGTTTTACTATTAAAAAGTCGAACACAAAGGAAATTATGTAGGAAAATTTACTTATGTTGAACACCGCTAACAAGGATAGATGTAAAAGGTCATAGGATTATAGACAGAGCTAAGAATAGACCTCAAAGAACATCTAACACAGCCCTTCATTTTACAAATGAGAAAATAAAGGCACAGAAAATTTAAGTGACTTATCCCTAAGTCATACAGGTACTAAAGGGATTAGAGGCAGGCTTTGGACCCCTGTGCTCTGACTCCAAAGCTAATGCTTCTTGTCCTATACCTATGATTCTGCTATGATTCTGAAGGCACTTAGCCTTTCATGATTCCTAATGAAAAATTATCAGCAATAAGAAGTTTTTATTCATTCAACATTTTATTAGATACCTGTTGCCTTCAGACCATTTTTAAGAATATGGTAGCTATTTGTTATATATGTTTAATGTCAGATACAAAATTCAGATATATAGTTTTTAATTTTGTGATAGGTTTTTAATAAATCATTCCAAGTATAAGTATCTTATAGTAAAGATATATAAGATACACTTTCAACTAACAAACATACTTAGACTGTCTTATTGAAGGATGAAACAGTAGAAGATGCAAATGACAATTAGTCATTATGAGCATGAGCTTATTCATTATGTGTCTTTGTCTGAATAAACCTTAACATTGAAAGTTAAGAGGGAAAGAAGGAGGGAGAGAGGGGACTTGCTAGTTACGTAGCATTCACTGACTAAGCGAATTTCACCCATCTTGTGCCACGTATGGCAGCTATGTCAGGAAAAAAGTCACTAGTTGTAAGGATCTGGATCCCAGCCAGTCCTTGGAAGTTAAAACTTCCATCTCTGAAAGACTTTCCCAATATTAGGAGTATATGCAATGCCAGAATAGTCAAGCATCATTTGCCCAGTGATGGCAAGGAAGGCAGAAAGAGAGGTAGTTACAGGCTAGTCAGAGGAAATGGTTCAGGGACAAAGCAAGACTCAACCTGAAGCTATGTTAGACAGTATTATGTCTGAATGAAGTGATAAAATCGCAAGAAAAAGAAATGGTGTCCTTTGGCATTACAGTGTTGAATTCCAGTGCTTACCTTTGCTCTGATCATAGCCTTATCATATAGTGTGAATAGTACTGATTGTTAGAACACTAAATGTTGCTGTGGATTTGTGAAGGTACTGAAGTAACACAAAGTGATATAGTGAAAAGAGAGCAGGATTTTGAGTCCGAGAGCCTAGATCTGCATACTGGTTTTGCTTCTTACCTCCTCTGTTACCTTGGGCAAATCCCTTGACCTTAAGCCTTGGCTATCTAATCTGTAAAAGGAGATTTTTGAAAAGGATGATCTCTAAGGTCCTGTCTAGTCCTAAACTGTTGATTACTACCAAGGATGACTTGGAACATGGCCATCCACTGAATCTGGCACAGATAACATTAATTCTCCTTTCTTTAAAATTGCGTTACAGTGCTTGGTCCCAAAACACAAAATGGTTGTTACAAAGTTTGGACAGTCTGACAACTCTGAAGCACAATTTCAAATTTAGCTTTGGAGTTGTTTTTCTGTGTTACCAGTATTAGAGATGGGGAAAGGGCTGGTATGTGTTAATACCAAAATAGGCTTCATGTTAAAAATTTGTGTTTGGAAATTCAGATTCTCACCTCTACAAGAGTTAATATTTGCTTTGGTCTGTTGTGTTTATTTAGTCTCAAGCTTCGTGAAGCAGCTCACACAAAAAGGCAGCTTTCTGTTTGTCTTACAAGTTTTTGATTTCACACAAAGTGTCTGATGTACTTCTGAAGAGACAAAGCATTAGCGGCTTTCCACCAGAATAATATCCATCAATGTCTTGGAAAATATGAACTAGATCATAGGATGGCGCAAACATTAAAAAAAAATAATCTTCATCTGTTTATTAAAAGAAGTTAGAAGCTTTCCATTTAAGTGAAAATTTTGAAATTTTTCAATAATTTTAAGTGCAATAAAATCCCCCAACATTATTCACTTTTAAAAAATTGTTAGCACTGGGTCATGATTAAAAAATATAGTTCAGAACTAATTAAATGCTTCCTAAATCAAATCCTTTATTCTTTACAACTCTGTACCAAGATCCTTGATATTTTAAAGAACTTTATTTCCTGTGCCATCTCTAGAAAATAATACCCTCAAACATTATTAAGTCACTAAAAGGTCAAAAGTTTGCTCGATAGTTATTGTGTTTTGTTTATCTGGAATATTCATTTTTTACTATTTTGAGCAGTTTGCATTAGTTTCTTTTCCATATGATGAGAATTTGGCTTCAAATAACTCAGATTTGAAGAGCCATAGACTACATTTTATGTTGTGCTGTCATTTCTAAGTACTGAATTTGAATCAGTCCTTTTTATGGATTGTTTCACCTTGGGGACTGCTCAGCCATAAGTCTCCTTAGAAATTTCCTTTGACATATTATTGTAACTTTATTTATTGGTATTAAAGTGCTTGAGTTAGCCTAAAAGTCTGTGATTTAGTGACCAAAATCTTCCCTCCCCCTCAAGCTTAACACATAGTAGGGACCACATAGATACTTGTTGACTGATTAATATTTGATGGAACTTCTACCAATAATTATACTCATATTCAAGCTATCTGCATTTCCAAAGGTAAAGTAAAAAGTAAAGTTCATACCAACATCATACTTGAGAGATGGGACTGTGGTGGAGTAATTTCTGCCTTAGTAGTGCTAACACAGTGATGTCAGAAGTTTTTTTGACAGTTACATATGGATTATGTGATTTTTAAGATGATCATTAGGATTGTCTATTACTGGTAAAATATAAGCATCTCTTTAAAATTTTTTTTTGTTTGAGTGGTTTCATTTATTTATCGACTAGTTTTATATATACTATGCTGTTTGTTGGAGAGTTGGGATAGGAGGGAGATTTTAGAACATGTTAAGCATTAAATTTAAAACATTTCTAAACAAAACTTGTAATAATTCATATGAAACATTCTGAATTCTTGCCATGGAAATTACTCCTCTTCTGTATGACCTGGCATTCTTTCATCATGTGAGAGTTGCAAGCATGCTTTTAATCTCAACTATACTATTATGTGTATGGGTTTTTTTTCTTTGTTTATTTTAAGCTCTGAAAAAAATAATAGGACTGAAGAGGATTGTGATAATTTTCATGTAGGGGAATTTTTAGTGTTATGATCTCTGCAAGCAGTGACCATGAGTAAAGCATCAAAGGTTTGTTTTTTTTCTTTTTAAATGGAAAGATGAAGTAAATGTATTAGCACCTCAGTGGGGAAGAGAGCATGTGGAATGAACACAATCATGAAGTAGCAATTGGCAATCTGCACTACTGTCATAGGGAACACACTGAACATCAAAGGTCTCCATAGTGTCAGAAAGTTAGCGCACCTACTGAGACTTTCCCAGATATCCAGTCCTAGCCCATGCTGTGATGCAGATCACCTCTGCTGATGGAAGCTCTGACTTTGTCCTTGAATACTTTTGTGTATTCTCCTTTACTTCAGTGAATGTTAAATGAGACCATGGAAAGGCAGGACATAAACTCTAGGTTTGCATGCCTATTTTGGAGATACATGTTTTTCTCTCTCTCTCTCTCTCTCTGTCTGTCTCTCTCTCTCCCTCTCCCTCTCTCTCCCTCTCCCTTTCCCTCACCTTCTCCCTCTCCCTCTCCCTTGTTCTCTCTCTCTCTCTCTCTGTGTCTCTCTTTCTGTCTCTCTGTCTCTCTCTCTGCCTTTCTCTCTCTGTCTCTCTGTCTTTCTCTCTTTGTCTCTGTCTGTCTGTCTTTCTCTCTCTGTCTCTCTGTCTCTCTCTCTCTGCCTTTCTCTGTTCTCTCTCTCTGCCTTTCTCTCTCTGTTCTCTCTCTCTGCCTCTCTCTCTCTGTCTCTCTGTCTCTATCTCTCTGTCTCTGTCTCTCTCTGTATCTCTCTCTTTGTCTCTCTCTCTCTGTCTCTCTGCCTTTCTCTCTCTCTGTCTTTCTCTGTCTCTCTCTTTCTCTTTCTCTCTCTCTCTCTCTTTCTCTCTGTCTTTCTCTGTCTCTCTATCTCTCTCACTCATACACACATACACACACACACACATCTCTAAAACTTTTTGTGATTTGACTTGGAAAGTCAGAAGGTTTTGTGATTTTTCAGGCAATATTCTCAAAGTAATTAATGGATGAAAATAAATGGAGAAGGAAATGGCAAACCACTCCAGTATCTTTGCCAAGGAAACCGAATGGACAGTATGGTCCACGGAGTCATGAACAATAGGATGTTACTGAACAACTAAACAAAAACAACAATGAAAAGGAAGGAGGAAAAAATCCTAATAATCTAGCAGCCTTAAACGATGAAGTAAAGGACTAGTGCAAAAGCACAGGAGAAAAAGATAATAAAGAAACATAACATAAACTCAGTTTAGTTCCATTTAACTAGCACTTGTTAAATGCTTATTATAAAGTGCAAATATGCTGGTCACTTGGAGATACAAAGATCATATAAATTGTCATGATCCAGGTAATTCTCTACCAGTATCATGTGTATTAAAAGTATAATTCTTCCATTTTTGGACAATTTTCTTCATCTGCCAGAATGTTATATTTTATTTAACTAGGGCATGGAAAAGCTTCAATTATCTTGATTTTGAGGAATTATATCCTCTATTTGCTTATGATTTTGATTTTGATTTTACATCTCATTCCTAATATCCTAGTATGTTCTAAGAAGGATTTAGAAGGGTAGCAAGTGATGTCCTGGGGTTAGGTAGTGTTAGCTGAGGCAGAGCGAATATTTCCATTCAGTTCAACAAAACATGAAAAGTGCCTACGATGTTCAATACAACATGCTAGGTATTTGGTATAAAAAGATGAATGATGACAGAGTACCTGTCCCCAGACAGTTTACGGTCTTGTACAGAAAGAACAGTATAGCACAAATATTATAATATAGCACAGAATTGCATATTTACGTTATAAGTGCAACGATGCCCACAGTGTCTTCAGAAATTTGATGGAGAGTTCAATTTTATCTGGACATATCAAGAATGGCTTTATGGGAAAAGCAGCACCTAAGTTGAATCCTGTGGGGTTGGGAGTTGGGGGTGCATGAGGGGTGGGATGTGGGCAGTAGGAGTTATTCCAGGAATTGGAAATAGCCTAGAGACAGAGAGTTAAGTATGAGAAAGGGGGAAAAAAATGGTTAGTAGTACTTTTAAGCTGAACTTCCATACCTGGGTTATGTGGCTGGTCAGATGAAGCTTTTTAAGAGCAATATTTTTCAGGATAAGTACAAAAAGGCCAAAGCAGCGAGCAAACTTGGACCAGCTGCCCAAGAATACGGGTTCATTAATAATTCTGTTATTCTCTTAGAAATGAGAAAAGAAGCAGTTTTTTAGGCTTCTTCTCTCTCAAGTGATTTTTTTCCCCTTTCTACACTTCTTATCACTTATCAATTAAGAATATTGCCTGGGGGAGGAGCAAAATGGAAACAGACCTCTAATTGTTTTCATTTACTTGCATTCATCAGTGTTCCTTACATTGAAAGTTCTGTGCAGACAGGGAAAGAATTTTATTTCTATACCTTGGATAATGCCAGCTAGTTGTAAACATTTATTCCTTTACTTTTTCAAAAACTGCATTATTTTCTTAAATATTTCAGATTTGAGAGAGAGCATGGTGAATTTAGAGGCCATGAACTTGGGCTCTTTTACCATCTATGGTCCTCGTTAGTTGTGTAACCAATCATTTCATTTCTCAGGGATTCAGTTCCCTCAGGTATTAAATAAAGAGCTAGGTGGCTCAGTGGACAATGCCTGGACTCAGAAAGACTCTTCTTCCTGAGTTCAAATCCAGCCTTAAACACTTACTAGTTGTGCCACCCTGGGCAAGTCACTTAACTCTGTCTGCCTCAGTTTCCTCATCTGTAAAATGGGCTGAAGAAGGAACTAACAAACCAGTCCAGTATCTCTGCCAAGAAAAATCCCAAATGAGACCACGGAGAGTTGGACGTGACTGAACAACAGTTAAGTAAGGACTACTTGATCATAGGACCATGGATCTAGAATTGGAAGGGGCTTCAAAGGACATCAAGTTTGACCTCTTCATTTTATAGATGGTGGTAGGCATCAGAGTTAGGATTCAAATCTAAGTCCTTAGATTTAAGATCCAGTGCTCTTGCCATATCACCACCCACTCTGCCTTCTCAAGGTCCTAGAATGAATTGTCATTATATTTGTAGATAATTGGACTGGGTGTTTGTTTTGTTTCGTTTTTATATTTTGAGAGGGCTCTCCTTTTGTTTCAGTCCTTTTTCAGTCGTGTCTGACTCTTCGTGAATTCATTTGGTGATTTCTTGGCAAATTTGAGAGTAGTTTGCCATTTCCTTCTCCAGCTCATTTTACAGATGAGGAAACTGAGGCAAACAGGGTTAAATGACTTACCTAGGGTCACATAGCTAGTAAGTGTCTGAGGCTAGATTTGAATTCACAAAGATGAATCTTTCTGACTCTAGGTCTGGAACTCTATACACCAGGCCACCTAGCTGCTCTGTCTTCCTTTGCTCCCCTTCAAGTTTCTCTAGAAAATGATATACTCTTTCTGGTATAAGGATTATCTTCATCTGAGTAATTTCCCTAAAGGTAAGAAAAAAAATGCCTTACTTAGGAAAAAAAATATAATTCACTGCTTCTGTCCTTCCATCTTTCTGTTGTCCTCTAGTAATATAGACTTTATTAAAGAAAACAAAATCGGAATCTCTAAAGTTGTTCTTTTCCATTTTGGACTGAAGTTTACTTCCTGTATTTGATGAATCAAGTATGTATTCACAAGGGATATAGCCCACTTTAACAGGATGCATATAAAGAGAAGGCCCAATGCTTTTACTATTGATTCAGATTTTATATGGAAAATTTGGTATTGCTGATGCAACATGACAGTGAAAGAGAACTTAACGTGTATTGTTCAACAAACCCTAAAAATAAATGTTATACTTGTCTTAGATATTTTGAAAGGCTATTCTAGCTTTTTTGGAATGTGCTGTTTGGGTTAAAGGAAGCTTAGTAGAAATAATTCTGAACTGGCTGCCAAGAAACATATCTTCTGGTCCCATCTCTGCCCTTCAATAGCTGTCTGATGTTGGGTAAATCCTTTTATCTCTTTGGGTCTTGTTTTCTCAGCAGAAAAGAATTTCTAGATAATTTTCGAGGTTCTTGCCAGTTCTAACAATAAGATCAAAGAGCTTGAGAATTGAAAGTTACCTTAGAAATAATCTAGCTTGCATTTCACAGATATGGAAACTGTGACTCTATGAGATGAAGTGACTTGACTAAAATGGCAAAGGTAGGATGTGATGTTGTGGTGGAAAGAGCTCTGGATTTGGAGTCAAGAGACATCTGGCTTGAAACCAGGATTGTATCCAGGATAGATGTCTTGCCAATTGTATGACCCTGGATAAGTCATTCTTATTTTCTGTGCTTCATTTTACTCATCTCTAAACTGGGGGAAATAAGACTTGCTTTACTTGCTTCAGAGGACTGTTGTGAAAATTGTACGTTGTAAATCTTAAAGTTATGTATAAATATATTTTTCTAAAGTTGCATCTTAAGTAGAAGAACTGGGATTCCAGTCTAACTCTTTTGATTCTACATATTCATTTTACAAAATTATCTATAATGGCTGGAGAATGCTCCCCCGCCAAAAAAAGAAACCGTGCGTTTCTTAACATATATGAATTTTTTTAAAGATGTCATTTTGTTGTCCCAATACAGAATTATTTGTATAAAACAAATTGAATATTAACATAATGTCTTTAAACTTTTTCTGAAGATAGTATGGAACCACCAAAAGTTTCCATTACTTCAGAAGATGCAATTAGAGTCTTTTGTGGAGTATTGTGCCTGCATTGCTAACGATAGTGCTTTCATGAATATAGTGCAGATACAATTTTTGTCAAAATAATTGAACTGCATTCATAGTTTCAATGGAACTTACATCAAAAATGCAAGAGAAAATGCTACTATTCTTCATTTAACCAGCTTTGATAGTTTTAATACCTAAACATGGACTTTCATGCTGAGGTAAATGTTTGGGATCTTAGAATATATTTTTTCGTCTTTCATGTGTCATTCATGTTTTTGTATTATTCCCAAATGTAGGTTCTCAAAATAACCCTCTCTTCCTAATTTCCAAATTAAATTCCTAGGATATTCTATTAACATCTGTAGTTTCAGGAAAATAACTAAGACTGTGCCTATGTCATCATAAAACAACCAAATAAATAATTTTTTCTAGTGATAGTGCCTAGAGAATGCCAAATAATCCATTTCAATCCAATTCAACACACATTTATTAAGCAACTAACATGTGTATAGGACTGTGCTGTGTGCTGGTCATATAAAGATGAAAAGCATCACAGCCCTTACCCTCAGGGAAATTTCAGTCTGATATGGAGGATATTAAAAAATTACACATTTGGTTGATCTTTGTGGTGCTTTGACCGTTTACTCTATCAGTATGTTGTTTTGGGTTTGTCTGTATAGAAAACTCATGATAAGGAAAAATCTCTCTACTAATACTGGTTGGCACCATCCATGCAACTCCTCGTTTTGCAGACTAGAGATGGAACAAACACTAAGAGGTCACCCAGGGTCACACAATCTGTGTCAGAGGCAGGACTTGAACCCAGGTTGTCTTGACTCTAAGATTGGCTCTCTAACCATTGCAGCATGCTGTCTCTCATTTATAGAGGTTATTTAACTGAGTTGAGAGGAACTATATATCATGAAAACAAAAGCAATTCAATTCTTCTTGCCTCAGGCTCAAGTTAATCAAAAAGATGAATTGAACTTGAAGAAAATGTTATCTTTATAAACCTCCTGAATTACATACGAAATATTTCTCGTATAAGCCTTTCCTGAGCCACAGTGTAATGTAGAGGGATGAGCACTGGCCTTGGACTCAGGATTCTTCCTTTCAAATACTTGAAATGCTTCCACTTCCAAGCTGTGCAACCTCGCACAAGGCATCTCACCCCTCTGGGCCTCTGTTGTTTCATCTGTAAAATGATAGTGTTGGACTAGATAACCATTGCAATTCCTTTGACTTCTAAGTCTATGATCCTAAACTGGGATAATGCGAGAGAGAGATGAGATGAAATAAAGTGCTTGGCCTTCCTTTTTAGCTCTCTTCATTACATTTGTTGTCTTTTTTATCATACTAAATAGTGTCCTTTATTCATTTCCTTAACTTTTTCTTCTTGGTTAATATTGTAAATCTCCAACACATCTCTAAGTAGAAACATATATAACATTGAATCATTATCACATAGTGTTTCCTTTTTTTTTGTTTTTCTACAAAGAATATAATACAATTATGTATATAATGTATATTGATGAAAGATCAGTGTAGAGATAGAGACAGGGAGGAGGAAGAGAAGGAAAGAAGGAAGGGAGGAAGGAAGGAAGGAAAGAAAGAAGGAAGGAAAGAAGGAAGGAAGGAAAGGAGGAAATAAGGGAGGAAGGAAGGAAGGGAGGAAGGAAGGAAAGAAAGAAGGAAGGAAGGAAAGAATGGAGGAAGGAAGGGAGGAAGGAAGGAAAGAAAGAAGGAAGGAAGGAAAGAAGGGAGGAAGGAAAGGAGGTGGGAAGGGAGGAAGGAAGGAGGGAGGGAGGGAGAGAAGGAAAGAAGGAAGGAAGGAAAGAAGGAAGGGAGGAAGGAAGGAAGGGAGGAAGGAAAGGAGGAAGGAAGGAAGGGAGGAAGGAAGGAAGGGAGGAAGGAAGGAAGGAAAGGAGGAAGGAAGGAAGGAAAGGAGGAAGGAAGGGAGGAAGGAAGGAGGGAGGGAGGGAGGGAAGGAAAGAAGGAAGGAAGGAAAGGAGGAAGGAAGGGAGGAAGGAGGGAGGGAGGGAAGAAAAGAAGGAAGGAAGGAAAGGAGGAAAGAAGGGAGGAAGGAAGGAGGGAGGGAAGGAGGGAAGGAACAGCAAAACTGATAGAGTAGATGGGCAAAGAGTTAGATCAAGAGTTGACACTCAGGAAGCAAATTCTCCAGACTGCCTCTGGGACATGGTACAGTCCTTCTGATAACTCCAAGATTCTCTCTGAAACAAAATCCTTTGGATACTATTATTTTCCATCGATATTGTACGGCTTTATAGTCTCCAGAAAATTGAAGCGAAGATCGCCCTTAGGGCAGCGGAGAGGTACTATGGTGGATAAAGGAAGGCTGCAACACAGGGAATTGCAAAGGAGAAGCAGGGTAGAGGATGACCTCAAATAAATGTGTAATTAAAAACAAAGAAATTGATCGTGTGTCAAAAGCAAAGGATAACCAATAGACACTTTATGTGCTCCATTGGTATACTTAGGACATGAGGAAACCTCAAGGAAGACTTCCAAGGTATTGGTTGCCCCACTTGTGATGAACTCTTAGGAGACAATGAATGAGCATGGTGGAGCTGTGATCCGCATCATTGGAGTGGTTATCCACATTGATGAAATTGCAGAACTGTTTGAGTATTTTAGGGTTAGTTAATGATAAATTAAGGACAGCTAGGTGGCACAGTGGATAGAACACTGGGCCTGGAGTCTGAAAGACTCATCTTTGTGAGTTCAAATCCAGCCTCAGACACTGGTAAGCTGTATGACCCTGGGCAAGTCACTTGATTCTGTTTTCTTCAGTTCTTCAGCTGTAAAACGAGCTGGAGAAGGAAATGGCAAACCATTCTGATATCTTTGCCAAGAAAATCCAAACTGGGATCAGGAAGAGTAGGTCATGACTAAATAACAACAGAATGATAAAACCCGAGAATGTGTTTGTTGGGTTTTCTATGTTAGCATCTGGAGCTAATATTGCTAAAATAATTCATGGGTCTGAGATTTCATTAATTGAGCCCCTCCTTTCACCAATACAGAACATTAATGGAAAATCTTCATAAGTTTCTACATAGAAAAAACCTTATCACCTTCCTACCAACATGGTGAGGACTTGAGCTTGGGTAGGTTAGTCCTCAGATGGTAGACAGAAAATCCATTGACATGCCCTTACTTTATACTTTAATAGAGTTTTTCTGGTTGTTCAAATAAGAAAATAGGTATCATGAACTTAAGCTGTTATTCCAATGTTGCTTCTCTTGGATAATCAGATTTTCAATTACCCATTTTTATTTATAGTTATGTAAACATATATTCCAGTTACAAAGCCCACCAGAAATGTAAATTTTATATCATGGAAAGAACATGGAATCTGATGGCAAAAGACCTGGATTTGAATCTTGGTTGTTCCGTTTTCTAGCGATGTGAGCAAATCACTAAACTTTCTGAGTTGAGAGATTTAATAAGATGATCTTTGAGGTTCCTTATAAGTCTAGAGTCTGTGACTAACCATGTTTAGGTAATTTAGAATCACAGGATGTAAAACTGAAAAGGACTTTGTAGAATATTTAAATACCCTCATTTTTATAGTTGAAGAAATTGAGGACCAAAGGTATTAAATAAGCATCCCTGTGTTTAGGTGTACAATAAAATTCAATACTTAATGCTATTTTGATGAGAAAAAAACAGCCTTATTAAATGAAAGCAACAGAGACTGTTAAAGATTTGAATAATTCCTATGAGTATTCTGTATGTTTTAATTAACTTTTTGTAAGGCAGTTCATTAATAAAAGGAAAAGAGAAGGAATAAAAGTATGCTTTACCTGCCAGAATCATTATATACCAATTTAGTTCCCCCAATAAAAACCTTAAGGCAGGAATTCCTAACCTTTTTCTGTGTGTGTGTGTGTGTGTGTGTGTGTGTGTATACACATGCAAATGAGCTTGCATGCCATGGACCTTTTCAGCGGTCTGTTGAAGCTCATGGACCCTTTCTCATAAAAATGTTTTTAAATGCATGAATTATAATACATAGAACTACCATGTAGCCAATTACACTTATCAATTAGAAAAAAAGTTCACAAAACCCCAGATTGTGAAGCCCTGCCTTAGGAAAAATATGAATTTCCTTACCCTCACCTTTCTGTGGAAAATCAATTTTAATAGTCTGACCTTGATCCCAACTCATACTATAAAAATGTAATTTTGGCATAATACCAAGTGACGTTTATTATAGCCCTTTATGTTTGAAAAGTACTTTAACTTAATTTATCTCATTTGAATCTCCCAGTAGTTTTGTGAGAAAGGTTTATAGATATTATAATTCCCATTTTATAGATGAGGAAACTGAGGGTTAGAGAGGCTAGATGAAATCACCTGTGATCCCATCACCAACAAGAATTTGCAGCTGTATTCAATCCGAGGTGCTTGAATCCAACACTCTCCACAGAGTCACTTTTGCTTTCTACTCTACAGAGTGCCAGGCCTGGAGTAGAGAAAACTCATCTTCCTGACTTGAAATCTGACCTCAGACACTTACTAACTGTGTGACCTTGGGCAAGTCACTTAACTATCTGCCTCAGTTTTCTAATCTGTAACATGAGCTGGAGAAGGAAATGGAAAACCACTCCAGTATCTTTGCCAAGAAAACTCCAAAAGGAGTCACAAAGAGTTGGACACAATTGAAAATGACTGAAGCACAAAGGCATTATTCTGGTCATTCGGGTCCACAACATAGATGCCATCTTTGACTTCTCTTTCTCTCTTAGTCCTCATATTCAGTCTATTGCCAGTGCCTGTCAATTTTGCCTTCATAACGTGTGTCTGATTTGCACCTTTCTCTGCTCTGATACTGCTACCACCCAGGTGGAGGCCTAGATTGTTGCAGTAGCCTGTGGGCTGGTCTGCTGCCACAATTCTCTCCCCACTTCATTCTATCCTTCACTCAGCTATCAAAGTGATCTTCCTAAAGTTCAGACCTGACCGCGTCACTTGCCTACTCAGTAAACTTCCTATCGCCTCCAGCATCAAACAGAAAATCCTGTTTGGCTTTCAGACCTCTTTGTGACCTGACCTCTCTGCTGCCTTTCCAGTTTTCTTCGACATTGCATGTCCCTAAGCATTCTGTAATCCAAGGACATCGGCTTTCTTGCTGATCCTTGAATAAGACATTCCATTTCCTAATTGGGTATTTCCCACTTCATCTCTACCCCCAGGATCCCTTGCTTCCTTCATGTCCCAGATAAAAGATTGCCTTCTACAAGAAGGCTGTCCTGACACTCCCTTAATTCTTCCCTCTCTTATTTCCAGTTTGTCTCATATATATTTTGAATGTTAGCTCCTTTAATAGACTCAGTAGCTTGGGATCAGGAACTCTCTTTTACCTGTCTTTGCATACCTATGACTTAGCGCAGCACTTGGCACATAGGAGATATTTGAAAAATGTTCGTCTGACTGAGCGATATAAACGTGATCCCCTGGAGGGCTGAGATGATTTCATTTTTTTAGGTAGCTAGGTTGTTTGGGGGGTAGAGTGCTGGGCCCAGAGTCAGGAAAATCTAACACCTCAGATATAGTTACTAGCTGTGTGACCCTGGGCAAGTCAGTTAACTTCTGTTTGCCTCAGTTTCCTCAACTCAGAAATGGGGATGATACTAGCATCTATCTCCCAGGGTTGTTGTAAGTATCAAGTGAGATAACAATTGTAAAGAGTTTAGAACAATGCTTAATCTATAGTACACGGTGTATAAATGCTCGCTAGGACTACAGCCACCACCATCACTGTGTTTGCATCCCCAGTGTTTAGCAAGGTCCCTGACATAAAGTCATGTTTTATAAAATTCTCATTGGTTGACTGGTGGTGTTTCATCGTCCCTGCAGTAAATAGTGATAGTGATGGTGACCTCTAGATAAATTCCAATAGAAAACAGTAGAATCTATCTATTGAATTGCCATTCAGCTTATAGTTAAATGTACTATTTTGTCACTCAGAAGCGAACGATGTTGTCAGGCCATTCTGAAACAGCGATATTCTCTAACCCAAATGTCTCTGTATTTCCATACCAGAAAGTAATTCCTCAGAGTGTGTACAGTTAGCCAGTTTCTGTAAAGCATCAGATGTGCACAATACAGAAGTAATGTTCCTTAGAAAGTTATACTCTGTGTAAAAAATTTAAAAAAATTTGCCCCCTCCCCCAAAAATCTGTGACTGTCATTGACTTGGGCCTCATGTTGACACATATCCCAGACCTCAAAATGTCATGCTGAGAGACTATTCTTATTCTTTGTTCATCCTATTGTGTTTCCACTCCATCCTGTTATTAGCCTTCCTGGCTGCATCGTTCTCCATCTTTGGATTAATAACCCTTTGTAAAAATACCTAAATAATTGCATATTTCTCTTAAGGCATAGCCCGTTTTCACATTTTACTGTACGCCATGACATTTTGATAGTAGTAGTAGTCACAGTAGTAATCACTCATTATAACGGTTTGCATTTATATACCACTCTCTAACCAGAAAGCCTGAAAGGCAATTTAAAAGCTTACTATGTAGTTGGGTATGTGCTTGTACATACACCTAGTGTGTGCCAATATACTCACAACATGCATAATATGCCCTCTCACCCTCACCCCCCACCTACCCCAACCCAGCACACATTCTAAAATGCAGTGGCTCCAAGAAGAAATATGGCAACCGTTCCGTATTTGTAAAAGGCCCCAATAGTCTTTAGGCTCTAAAGCTATGAATAATTTATCCAGCTAAAATTACAGGGGGAATTCTGGTAAGCTAAATGTAATTTCCCAACTTAGGCTTGGCAAGGAAATCAGGATAAACAGCTCTTTCTCCTGCAAAAGGTGGAACCAGGATCATTAGTGATGACAGCCACTGTGGGTCTTAGCTGGCACTTCATCTGAAAGAGTTAAGACATCTGTAAAAATTAGGAAGCTAACATCACCAAATTGCTACGGTCAGCTGCCAGAGCCCAAACTGTTGGTCATCCTATCACAGTAGTTGTGAATACCGCACAGCAGAGGAGAAGCTGACACGTTCATGAAAGGCCTGGAAAAGAGTTTTCTAAAGTCATTTTGTATTCTTATCCCTACCACCTGATTGTCGTTTGACACGCCCCGGGCATATAAGCCACTGATTATGTTTATGGCACCTTTGCCTGGTGCCTTCCTTCCTAATAACCATATTCATAGAGGAGTCAACAGTTCATCCTAATGACTACTTTTCTCTGATGTTTAGAACCCACTTATGTTCTCTTGACATTAGAATTCAAGTCCTCTTCCCTTACCCCTCCAGGAAGAGGTTCAAATAGTAGTCCTGGCACAATCTTCAAACAAGCCAACTAGAGAGAACAAAGATGGGTCACTCCCTTTTCAAGATTTACTGCTCAGTGGCCAGTAAGGTGATTTTTTCGTCATACTTAAGTGCCCAAATCTTTCACTGTGGTCCTGTTTCCCTGAAAGTGGACAATAAAGGCTCATTACTTCATGAAGTGTGCTCCAGTCTAACCCCACTACACACACCCACACTCACACACACATGTACACACATGTACACACACACACATGTACACACATACACACACACACATACACACTGGTGGTAGGTTTAGATTATTGTAAATCTTTTCTCCTCGGTCACCACAGGCGAAGAAAAAGAAGTACCATAGCAGTACCCTCATAACTCAATTTCTGGCTTTTAAATCCTCCAAGTTTCCTTCAAGGGAAAATGATGTGAATGGCTAGTAACTTACAGTGTCCTAAGGACTTTTCGTTTGCTTCTGTCAAGAATAGGATGCAACCTAAAACAGAGTCTAATACTGATGATAGCAAAGGTGCACAATATTCAAGACATTATAGATTCAAAGTATTCTATATAGTGCTTGCAGTGGTGTGGATAGGAAATTCCCAAGGGAAATGGCTATCTTGGACTTCCTAATTATATAAATGTTAATCTGTGTTTGCAAGTGGGGAACAAAATAAACAACAAGGTAATTGGTATTTTCATTAAGATAGAAGTGGAAATGAATATATTTTAAATTTTTTTGATTTTTCCATTTAGAGCAGTGGTTCTCAACCTTCCTAATGCCACAACCCTTTCATGCAGTTCCTCATATTGTGGTGACCCCCAATCATAAGATTATTTTTGTTGCTACTTCCTAACTGTAATTTTGCTACTGTTATGAATTGTAATGTAAATATCTGATATGCAGGATGTATTTTCATTGTTACAAATTGAACATAACCCACAGGTTGAGAACCGCTGTTTTAGAATATAAGCTCTTAGAGGACAGGAAGCGTTTCAGTTTTGGCTTTGCTTCTCTAACTCTCTTGAACACTCCCTAGCTTGTAGTAGGAATTTAATGTTGAATGAAATTGAATGATTTCTCCTGAATTTTCCTGTTCTGCCAAGGCTATTCTAATCTGCAAGGAATGCATTCTAGATTAATATCTCGTACCTTCTTTTTTAAGCTTTGAATTTTCATGCTTGTCTGGTACAACACTTTTCTTTCAAAGTACTTCAGTCTTTTTGAAGATCTTATTTCTATCCCTATAGAGACCAAATCTTCCTAAGAAACTTATTGAGTTTCTGGACTACTCTAGAGATTTTTGCAATAGGTCTATTTTCTCTTCAGGGAAGAAGAAAGGAGAAAGTTGGTATCTGTTATGGCCATCTTGATGGTTTTCCTTGTTCCCCATGCCTTTTGGTAATTTCTCCTTGTTTTCCTTTAGCTTGTAGCATTTATTCATCTGTAAAGAAATGATGTCCCTTCTAGCTCTTGAACTCAGCTGCTAAGATTCTGGTGTATGTGGACGTCTTTTCTTATCTATCTCTTCAATCTTTTTCAGTTTTCCTGCAAGGATTGTTTTTCTCCCTGTGAGAGTTTTCCTCCTTCCTTTCTTCTCTTTTATCCTTGCTGCTTGTCTACTCTGTTCAGCACATTGTTTGCTCTTCTGAGGTGATGAGCCATCTTGAGGGAACTTGACTTTTTAAAAATTCAGAAACGTCACATACATGCCACATAATCATGGAAGAAAGAAAATCTAAATAACTAATGTGAAAGAGGGCATCTTTTCAAAAATATCTTTTGTTTTTGTTCTGTTTTTTTTTTTTTTGCAGGGGAAAGGCAGGGCAATTAGGGTTAAGTGATTTGCCCAAGGTCACATGGCTAGTTTTGTGCTAAATGCCTGAGACTGGATTTGAACTCAGGTCCTCCTGACTCCAGGGTCAGTGCCCTATTCACTGCGCTACCTAGCCACCCCTTGTTTTGTCTTTAAGAGCAATTTGGTATAGTGGAAATAGTACTAGAACCAGAGAGTTAGGAGGCCTGAATTGCTGTCCTAGCTCAGCCACTAACTAGGTGTGTTTAACCTTGGGTGGGTGGTTAATCTTTCTATACTAGATTGCAGTTTTTCCTAATTTGACTAATCCCTAATGTCCCTATATACAATCATTTCTTGCATAGTAGAGCAATAATGGTGCTTTTCTGAACCAAGTGTTTCTAAAAACCACAAGTTCTAAGGCAAGACAAAATATACCATCCTCTGGGCTATCATTGATTCCTATTCCTCTGTGTGTAGTTCTAAAACCCCACTGCTTTCATTTTAACAGGGGCAACCATGTTAAACATGCCAGTTCTTCTTTTACTTTTTTACAAGCTTTTGGATGGCATAGCATTTTGGGTGGTTTAGGCTTGTTACCTTAGCAACCTTCAGGGGGTTTAACTTTTTTTCTGTTAAGAAAAAAGAACAAAGCAAACCTCAAAAGATAATTTTTCATTGTGAGTCTAAGCATAGTAAACCTCTTTATAACAGGTTCAAATCTCTCAGTCTGTAGTTAAGTACCATTTGAAATACTGTACGTCTAATTATTTCCTACTTGTCTATATAAAGTATTAATCATTTATAAGCACATACATTTACATAAGAATATATGTCTATCTATTGTTTGGGGGAGAGGGCGGGGAACTGCTTAAAGGAACAATGTGGCCAGTTGACAAATATTGAATTATGACTTTAATTACAATTTTGCTGTGAAAGTTTCTTTCATTCCTTTCCATCTAAATTTTATTTACAATGAGGTCTTGATATTTGTAATACAGTGGTTAAGATGAGGTTCCTACCACACCCCAATAGGCCTCAGCAAAATGTAAAGCTATTTTAGTGAGGAACAGGCTAGGTCATTTTAACTCTGCGTTTCTTCAGCACCACCTGGTGGATTAAACGACTTCTGTTTATTTTTATCCTGGTTTTGGAAACAATTGGTGCTAATCAAACTCTAAAACCAATTAAATGTATTTCCAAGGGCCATTGAGTCTTGATCATCTGTGTATCTACTGAAATTTCAAAGGTCTTTTCAGCCAAATGGAGGATTAGCAAAGTTAGAGAATTTAAATTTCTATATTGTCATAATATTTTACACCCCAGTGTTTAAAATAAGAGCTACAAGTCTTCATAGTTTTAATAGTATGTAGCATAGACATGGCATGCATCTGTATATGTGATATATAACATTAATGCTATAACAATATAATATATATATTACATATAATATTTCACTCTAGGATTCATTTTTTTTTTTTCATTTTTTCTGGTGATTAATACAAGCCAAGAAATTTCCGTTTCTTGGTAGCAAATTATGGTTGGAGTTTTAGAGTTAGAACTTTTGAAAGAAATTTTGGGAAATCACTTTATGATTGAATCCATCTCAAATAATACATTTATGTAATAAAATTCCTAATCCACCCTCATTATTTATTTTTAATTTAATACTAGAATTTAAGTCTAATGTTAGTGTCCTAAATAATATGGGTATTTTTTTCCCCTTAATATTGTGAATGGAAAGTGAGTTTATTATGAATTAGGTAAGTGGGCAGTTCTGTGGAAAGAACTAGAAGGCTAGACTGAATTTGAGTCTTGATTCTACATATTCAAATCACTTAAAACATCAGTTTCCCCAACATACTTATACATGTAAAACCCTATAAATACTATTTTAAGGCTTATAAAACATCCCCCTAAAATAAATCTTAGCCATTAATTTTAGGGAAGTGCTTTATAATCCTTAAAAATTGCTCCAATTCGTGTTGAGAGGCCTGCTTGTGCAGGAAGTAGACAGAGTGGGGGATCTTGAGTCAGAAAACCTGGACTTGATTTTGCCTTAGTCATTTACTAGCTTTGGGACCACTGTCCCTTAACCTATCTGATTCTCAAAGTGCCTATGGGGGCTTAAATGAGATAGCACATAGGAAGTATTTTGTAAGCCTTTTAGGTCAATTTTGCCCCATTTTAAGAAAAAACTGCCTTATAGAGGTATCTAAAAGTCGGTATATCTTGGGAGATAGTGAGTTCCCTTCATTAGAAATCTTAAGCAGAGGCTCAGTAGTGAATTTAGAAATGTAAAGGGGATTTGTACTTCAGATAGGTGATTTTGGAGGTCCTTCCAACACTAAGAAAATAACTAAGTGGGCAAAATAATAATCCGTGTTCATTAGTCAGAGGATATGCAAATCCTGACTATAGAAAAGGCTAACAGATGATACCTCTTAGAACCAAAATGATCAGCATGCTTATTTTCGGTAAATTTTGTGGAGATTTTGTCCATCCGTTACTTCCATTAGTAAAGGCAAAGAGTACTTCAGGTTACGTGGGAGGTCTGCATTTCCAGTGTTAACTTTGGTGGAGAGAATGTTACTACTTTTAAAAAATTGCTATGAAAAATAAAGCAAATATTTATGCATTTTACAAATAACGTATCGATGTCAGTCATTATGGCTATCTCACTTTTTAAAATTGTACCGACTATTCTTGTTTTCACATTTTGCTTATCGATAGACAAGGCAAAGTTTTCAAATGAGAAGACAAACATTATTTAGGTTCAGTTTCCAGCTTAATGTGTCAGTGAAGTTTAGCTGAAGGAGCCAGTCTATCCTCAGAATACACATGTCTTATATTTATATATCCAGAGGGCAGAATTAACCCTGTGTATTTGAACTATGCCAGTGTACATAGTGGATAAAGAGCCAATCTTGAAGCAAGGAAGACTAGAGTTCAGATTGAACCCCTGACACACCTATTGGAGAGGTGATCTTGGTCAAGTCACTTAAAGTATCAGTGCCCAAAGCACTTCTTTAAATTGCAGAGACATGGTGAGAGTAGTTGTCAACCTGCAATGGTAGAGGGAGTTTCTTCATTTGGGAGTTCCCTGTAAAATCACAGGCTTTCTCTTTATTTGTGTTGTACAGTACCAAAAGGGTTAATGGGTAAAGGGAAACTATTAAAATTTGAATAACAAATATGTTTAGTGCCTTGTAACACCATTTAGGATAAATAATTACAGTAATGGAATACAACCAACTTTACAAATACATGCTTCTTTTTAATCTTGAACCAGGCTTAATTAATTTACCTTCCTGCTTTAAGATAATACTTAAACATTCTTCTCTTTCTTTTTTCTCCATAGGCCTTGGATTATATACCGTAAATTCAGTATATGGAGATACCATTGTTATGCCTTGCCGTCTCGAAGTACCTCAGACCCTTATGTTTGGAAAATGGAAATACGTAAGTGTAGCCTACCTTGAACTTGGTTAATTGTCTCCCATTTTCAAAATAAGATTCCTTCTGTGAGTAAAATGGGAGCTTCAAATTAACATAATTGCAATATTCTGCTGTCAAGTAAAATGTATGAAGGTAAAATTAGTCTTATAAATATGCCACAAGGATAATTCCTTGAGTCCTGCATGCCAGAATCTATTCTTCACCCTCCTCTCCCCCAAATGCCTGACCTATTCCCCTAGATCATATTAGCCTGAAAAGACATCTTTATGCATTAGAAGGGGTGATATTCCTAGGACTTACCAGAGAAGCTTTGTGCCTTGTCTAAATGTTCAGGAGCCATATTTTAATGTCTCTCCATTATTCCCTGATTTTCAACATACACTTTTCAAAGAAAGTCACTTAAAGCATAATTCAGGTTTAATATGTAGCCTCTGAACATATAGTAATATCACAAGTGTAGAACAAATAAATTGGGATTTATTCATTAGATTTGAGAATATCCAGGTGGTTTTTTAGACATTTTTTACATTTGTGTCCCAAATTTCACCACCTATTACTCTCTTTTCTACTTCCTCTTCCAGTCATGACCTTCATAGAAAATGAGTTTTCCTTTTACTAAAATTAAGGTCATGATTTTTCGATTTCCTACCATAACAAATGTAAACATCTCAGTGTAATTATTTACTCTCTCTTTCCTTCTAATTTAAGGGAAAGATCTGACCCTGCTACCTGCTCTAGCTCAACTCTTCCCCTGGGCTCTCAATCCAGGCTTCTCTGTATCCTCCCAAACTTTGTTTCATCAATTATCTCCTTTCTCTCATGTATCTTTGCTCTCTCCGTCTCCAATTTCTTCTGACCATCTGCCTACAAATCTGCTTAGTTCTTAATCAGCTATCATATCTGTAGCTATAGCCTAGATAGAGCAGAGCTGTCTCCCATTCAGATATAAACCCGCTTTCCTTTTCCCTTTCACTACCAAGCTTCATGAAAAAAAAAAAGCCTATATACATTGTTTTTCCATTCCTTCCCATCTGGTTTCCATCCCCATTGTTCTATTGAAAATGCTCTTTCAAAGGTCACTGATGACCTCATAATCATTAAATCCAATAGCCTTTTTTCAGACCTCATTTTTCTTGACCTTTCCGGAACATTTAACATTGCTGACCCTTGATGCATTTTTTTTGTCTCTTGGCCTTTGTCGCACCATATTTTCCTAATGATGTTCGTACCTCTGTGATCACTCCTTTCCTTAATCCTCTTCCTTATCTCTTAGGTTTTCTCAGTTTCTCTCTTAATGTCATCCACTCTCACAACTTAAACTATCACCTTCATTTAGACAACTCCCAAATCTTTCACCCTCCCCAAACTCTCTGCTGAGCTGATTCAGATTTCTAATTACTTAGCAGTCATCTCTAACTGTATTTCTTAGCAATGCCTCAGATAGAATATGACAAAAGAGAACTTGTCATCTTCCTCTTAAGCTGACTGCTTCTTTGGACTTTCTCATTTCTTTCTTTGTCATCACCATTTACCCAGCCATCAATTCCTGAATTCGTTGACTTTTCCTTGCCTTCCATTTGCTATATACAATCAGCATCATGATACAGTTGGAGAAGTGTATGTTCTGGAAGCAAGGGACCTGGGTTCAGATACTTTAATGCTTACTACCTATGTGACTTTGGACAAGGTATTTACTTTCCCTTGGGCTTCAGCTTCGTCATATGTAAAATGAGGATGTTGGACGACATGTTTTTTGAGGTGCCTTCCACCTCTAAATCTGTGATCCTATGAAATCTGTTTCCAGTCTATTCCTGTCTTTCATTTCCATTGTTATAACCCCAATGCAGGTCATCATTCCCACCCAACTGTATCCCCAAATCATCCTCCTAACTATTCTCTCTCTACCTCTGGACTCTTCCTCTGCCAATCCATCCTTCACTCCACTGGCCGATTCGCCTTTCTTGTGCCTAGTAATTAGTATTTTTGGATAGAGTGTGCTTCTAACCTAGTAATGAGTAGGAGTATGGGGGAAGATTAATTTTTATGAGGAAAAGAGAGTAATGACAGTCTCACAAAGATAATTATTCATTGTTCAGCTATGTATATAATCACAATTCACTGGATCCCTTACTTAGATCTGGAAAGACCTTAAAGAAAGCCTAAATTGCTCTCTGACTACTTACAGAAGACTGTAAGGGTTAAGCAGCTTGCCCAAGGTCACATAGCTAGTAAGCAGCAGATCCAGGACTTCAACTAAAGTTTTGTGACTCCAAATTCATTTTTCTTTCCCTATGCACCCAGTACCTGTAAAGTAACTTAAGTAAACTTTCTCTTTAACGGTAGAAAACATTCTCACATCTCACATTTATAATGCCTTCCATAAAGAATAGCTAATTACATTATAAAATACTAAAAACAGTCATTTCCTGCCTATTTATATAGATAAGAATCAGGGTGGAAGGGAGGGAAGGAAGAAAGGAAGGAGAGAGAGAGAGAAAGAGACAGAGAGAGACAGAGAGAGAGAGAAAGAGATTCAATATAGGGGCAAAGATACTTAGAGGAGAAATATTCTAGCCAATCTGGCAAAAAAAAATTATGGATTTAATTAACATTTTACTCTGAAAAAACAACAACAAAGATATGATGACAAATTCAGAGGATCTCAGATTTAGAAGAGACCTCACTAGTCCTCTTTTTGCAGTCTTCCACAAGAGAGGATCTACTATCTCAAAATCCTATTCTACTTTTAGAATAATTGTTAGGAAGGTTTTTTCTCTGCATCAACCCTAAATCTAATTCTTTGCAATTTAAGCCACAGCTTTTAGTTCTTTCTGCTCTCTATGCTGAGCAGCCCAAATCTAATCTCTCTTCCATGTTAGAGTCCTTCAGACGTTTGATATCCTCCCTAAATCACTTACCCAGACTAAACCTACTCATTATCTTCAAGTGACCATTTGTGGTATGGTCTACAGCCCTCTCATCATCCCATATACCCCCTTCTGAATGGACTTCAGCTTGTTTATGGCCT
>CM053588.1:274330073-274390222 GCA_028646515.1 Pseudochirops corinnae
ATGCATATATATATGTATATATGTGTATATATATATATATATATATATATATGTACACACACACACACACACACACACAAGCCATTATGTGGCCATACCTCATTGTTTCTGTACTTGTGAAGCAGATTTTTTTTTTTAAAAAATCAACTATAAAACTTGATATCTATCCCTATAAAATTTCATCTTATTGGATTATGCACATTATTTTAAGCTGCCATTTTTAAAAAAAATCCTAACTCTGGCATCCATTATGTTAGCTATTCCTAACAGCTTTGTGTCATATCTACAAATGTGATAAGCGTGCCTCCTATAATAATAATAACAATAATAATGATTACTATCGTAGGCAACATTTCTATAGCTCTTACTATGTGCCAGGCATAATGCTAAGCACTTTATAATTCTTATCTCATTTAATCCTCACAATAACCCTGGAAGGTAGGTGCTATTACTGGTTCCGTTTACCCTCTGATGCACAGATGAGGAAACTGAAGCAAATAGTAGTTAGGTGACCTGTCCAAGGTCATACAGCTAGTAAGCATTTTAAGACTGTATTTGGACTCTGGTCTAACTGACTCCAGACTGAGCACTCTAGGCACTGCACCACCAGTTGCCCCCATTGATTAAAAACATTGATTAGGACCAAGGACAGATCCCTAGGGCACTGCCCTAGGAATCTCCCCTCAAATGCTCTTTGGTCCTAATATTCAACCAGTTCTGAATCCTCCTGACTATACTAGTCTGTTTCCATCTCACTGATAAGAGTAGCATAATAGACTTTGCTAAAAATCCAAATATATTATGTTACTAGTATTTGCGTGATAACCTTTATCTATCAACAAGGTAATGTGATTAATCCAGTATGATCTGTTCTCCGTTAAGCCATTATAGGTCCTAGGGATCTCTAGTTCCCTTTCTAAATTCTCACAAGCTATTCCTATAATAATGCATTCTAGAATTTTGCCTAAAATGGAAATCAAGCTCATTGACTTAGAATTTTTTAGATTTCATTGTTTTCTGTTTTTTTTTAAATTGGAACCTTTGCCCTTTACCTTTTTCTTCCATCATCTTACAGAGATTGACATCAGCCCAACAATTACCTTTGCTGTTTCTTTCAATAACCTAGGATACTTTTGGTGACTTGAAAACACTGACGGTAACTAGGTAGATGCTATCTTACCATACCCTCACTTATCTTGAATTTCAATGCTCTGTTCATCATTTTTGTTCCATTCTTCATAGTTCTACTATTAGTCAACTTTGGGAGACAGGGCAGGACAGAAACAAAATGAGAGCTAAGCAGGATCACCTCCTCATCACTGTCAACCGTTATCATTATTACATTCAACCCAAATATCATGTTCTTCCTCTGCTTAAAATACCTCAGTCATTCCCTTTCACCCTCTAAATAAAGTCCTACCTTCTCTACCATACATGGCCCTCTCCAGCCCGAAGGCTTCCTGACCTTTTCAGCCTTATTTCATATTTTCCTCTCCATGTTTGCTGTGATGAAGCCAATTGTCATATTTGAATTTTCCTCTATAATCAAATACTTATGTCCATCAAAGATGTCCAGTACCATCATTCCTGCATTTGCAGTTTTCCCATTTCTGTGCCTTTACTCATAGCAATTCCCACACTTAAATTCCTCACCTCCCTCACATCTCTTTCTATTGTATTTCTTAGGTTTCATCATTTTCTAAATCTATATTATAGTTATTGGTTTGTTATTGCATATTATATTTGATATACCCCCTAAATTGTGAGTTCCATGTGACCAGAGACTTTATTATCATTATTTCTTCCCCATTGTCTAGCTTCTTCCCTCTTTCTGTTGCTTTCTTCCTTCTCCCTTCACTGTTAAACACTCACTCTTCCTCATCTCTATATCTACTCAGTTGCTAAATCTTGTTGATTCTGCTTCCACAATATTTCTTACATCTTTTCTCCACTCCTATAATCACCTCTCCAGATTAGGTCTTCATCACCTATGACCTGGACTATTGCAATAGTCAACTAACATGTGGGAAAAAGATTAATTTTGCCCTTCTTGACCCCAGAAAACAGAACGAGGAGAAAAGAAGTAAAGAGGCAAGTTTTTTATGTCAGATAAAAACAAACCTATGAACAGTTAGAGCTTTCCAAAATGGAATGGAATGAACTACCTCAAGAGGTGTTGTGTTCTCTTCCTTGGAAGTCTTCAAGCAAAGATTTGATGACCACTTGTCATGTGTATCACTACATATGTAATAGTGGAAATTTCTTTTGGGCATGGGTTGTACCTTATGGCTACTGAGGTACCTTCTAAGTCAAATTCTATGATTCAATAAAGCCTATGCATTTGATATACAGCTAACAAAATCATATAACTAAAGAGTCATCCTTTCACTCAGAAAAGATCACTGACTCCCTATTACCTCTGGGACCAATTACTGGGTACAATTCTCTTTCCCCACATCTTCTACCTCTCCTTAAGGAATTTGTATTGATAAATCGGTACAAAAGCATTTATTAATTACTTACTCTGTGACTGGCTCTGTGCTACAGCTGCTTCTGATTGATTTATCCACTGTAAGTAGCTTAAGAAGTGGAAGATATGGAGAAAGAGAAATGTACACTGTTATGTGGCTAGTAAATTTAGTACTTTACAGCATAGTAATCATTTATTCAAATCATGTATATTTCAAGCAGTGTTTATCTTTTTCACACTTTAGATTGTACACCTAAAACCTTGTTTCAGTTATTTATACAGTTGATCAAAGGTCGGGGGTCAGGTTTCTGTGAATTCCATGATGCCTCCAAATTCTCCAAGTCTGACCTGTATTGTGATCAGGTCAGGTAAAGTAAAAGGACATTCACATATAGAAAAATAAAATGTATAAGTAAATATCTGATATCTACAAGAAGGGTCTAATTAATCTCAACATTTAAATGAAGAACTATCACTTAATTAGAACACTGTTGTTCTGTTCAACAGGTGGTATTATCTTTACTACAGTAATCTTTGGTTCTGGAGTCCAAGATTTAGATTCTTGGCTTTCTTTTTTTTAAATTCACTTCAATAAACATTTATTAAGCACCAACTCTGATGTTTCTGCCAAACCACCTACTTGAATAGACATAACAAGTGAACAAATATTACCATGCCCAAACCTTTGATGCCTGAACACATTTTGTGAATTTAAGTGGTAATTCAAATATGCTACCTTCATTATGGCTAATAAATATGTTTCACCATTTTAAAAAAGGGAAATTAAAGGAAAGAACTAATTAGATTCTTATACATTTTTTGAGGTTAGAGACTGAGTCTTGCCCATACTTGTATCTCTCCACATCCCAATAGCACCTAGCACGGTGTTTTGCCTATGACTAAGTACTCAATAAATGTTTGTTAAATTTGTTTAATGAATGATCTTTGGGAATCCCCTTCTGAACAGCAATACCCACTGGAAGAACCAGTAGATTTCCTGTCATTAGAGAAAAATCTGCCAAGTGGCATCTCCCTAAAGTAATAAAACTTGGCTTATACATCTTTAGAGGTAATCCCCACAGTACCTAGCGGAGTACCTTACATATCATAGGCCCAACAAACATTAACCAATTAAATGAATGAATGTTACAATAGTCAGTGGGTCTGCTGATTTTTCCCACGCTTCCTTTCTAGTGGTTTGTAGTCAAAGACTGAATCTCTAAACAGTGGTGGCTAAAGACATTTGCCAATAATATCCAAATATTTAAATCACTCAACAAACCCAGAGACTTCAGTACTTTTCAGGATTCATTTTGGAATAATCAGTTACTTTTATCATCGTCACCTTACAGACATAGCACTTCGTGCTTTTCAAAGCACTTTTTGAAGTCTCATTCGATTTTTCTAGGGAGGGATAGGAAGAGATGATTTCTATATACAGAGTGAATTTTAATGATGAGTAGGTATGAAGGGGAAAGTTTCTCCCTGAAAGCAGAGGGAGAAAAACTTTGTTTTTCAGAAAACTCTTGATCAAGTTTTACCAAAAGGAGCATTAGACTGTTGCGTTTAGCATCTAGTAATGGCTAAGATAATAAATACATGGCTTTTAATTATTAATGTTTGTTTCTAATTAATATTATTGGTTTACAAAGATGAATAATATTCATCAACAGAATCCATTGTTAATATGTATCTGATTAAAGATCAGACCTGCCACATGGGGTGAACAATAGACCTTTAAAACGTGGTGATGAAAGAGTCGACACCAAATATTATTTGCATGGACTTTTTAACTTGTACTTTGCAGGCAAAAGATATGCTTGCTGCTGGGGCCCTTGAATTTCATTCTGTGCTGATGTTCATATTGTTTTATTTTCTTTCATTGCTTGCAGTGAGAACATTCCTTGTCAGCATCTGGATAGATCATTGATTCTTGTCCAACATATCCAGGGGAAGCTGCAGTTTTTTTTCTTTAAAGTGTTTGTCTTTTCACTTCCACATGAGCAAAACCAAATCCTGGAGAGTAACCTGCAATTGCTTTTCTTATGAATATTAACTTTCTGTAACCAAAATTTATGTAAAGGCTTGCCTTTGAAATTTTTCTTCTTGGACAGAAACTGCAAATGTTAGTAGAAAGACATGCCTAAGGAAGTTATATTGTGCAAGATTTAATCCTGAAATATCTGAATGAGCCTGTGTTTAAACCTGAAGTAAAAAACTTATTTTTATTTTAATTTGTAGGAAAAGCCTGATGGCAGCCCAGTATTTATTGCCTTCCGTTCCTCCACAAGAAAAAATGTGCAATATGATGAAGTACCCGAATACAAAGACAGATTAAGTCTCTCGGAAAACTACACCTTATCCATCAGTCATGCGAGGATCAGTGATGAAAAGAGATTTGTGTGCATGCTAGTTACAGAGGACAATGTGTTCGAGGCCCCAACAGTGGTCAAGGTGTTCAGTAAGTAGTCTCTGGTATAACTGTTAAATAGGATCAGTAGTGATGAGCAAAAAAATTTTGCTTAGAACAATGAGTGAGCAATCTGCCTTTTCTCTCTAACCAACCTCTATGTAACAGACCTAGAAATCTTCATTCTGCTCATGTGTGCACTTGGCATTGAATACAGGGAGCCTGAAATTCAAACAGTAGAGTTATAGTGGGAAGCCAGAAAATGTTGTCTGTTGTTCTGCCTTGTAAATTTTCCATGTGATAAGAGATTTTACTTAATAATTAACTTGGCCAAAGTATTTGGAATTTGATTGACCTTACAAACAAAGGCCTGGAACATTTTTCTTTTAGTTGGGGTGGGGGTCAATTCTTTTTTTTTTTTTTACATTAAAAATTTATAGTCTGTCCTACTGTTTCGCTCCCGTTTATATTTAAAAAATTAAGTAACAGTGATTCTCAGCCTGTTTCGGGGGTAATTCACCAGTTTTAGACATTTAGAAATTAGAAAATTGCTTCTCGAGACATGGTAAAGTAATAGCTTTGAGCCTGAAGAGCTATGTGGGAGGGAGCAGGTGATTAAAAGAAGAGGTAGGCAGGGGAAGGAAACTTGCAAAGAACAAAAAGTTAGAAAATTACAGTAGTCACAATCACAAAATTAGTTTGCCTAATGATAATATATGGCTGGTGTTACAATGCAAATGGCCCTGACAAGGAAGTTACTAGAGAGGTCCTAATTAAAGCAATGCAGCTTCTCAAATGCAGGTAAAAACACCCCACCTCAATTACATCAAAGAGGTTTAGAAATTAGGGAACAAAGGCTTCCAAAGTTACTGTAAGGCAAACAGAAGCCTTTAAAAATTAAGTAATCAAACCTTCACTTAAGAATTTTTTTTTATTCTGTTACTTCAGCCACACCTAGAAATTACTATAGGAAGCAAAACACCCGGCTTTCTAACTAACCTAAAATATGTATAGTAATAGCACATGCAACTTAGCAGGAATTTCCCCTTGTACTTGAATCAACTTCAAAGTATCTACCTTAGGGTGAGATTCAAGGGATGCTTAAATAATCCAGGGAAATCTTTGTACTCTAGAAAGAACCTCTAAAAATAAAGTTCATATTTCCATTGATTATCTTTCAGCATCCAAGGCCTTTTTCAAAAAGTCAGCCAAGAGTCCTGTCAAAATAGTTTTATGAATCAAATAAATAAGTATTCTTTGGTCATGGTTTCCCCCTTTACACATCCATTTGCCAATGGATGCCTCACTCATATTCAGGACCAGTGATTTAAGGATTAGTATGCTGAAGACACTTGTGTGTGTCCTCTCCACCTACTTTAAAGATAGCAACCTCTTGGAATGAAGCAATAAAAGACTATTATAGTAATTGAGCCTAATGTTGTCAATATAAACAGATACAGAGGGTGAGCCAGAGTAGAGATAAAGTTATAGAAATATAATATATCTCTGTGTGTTCATATTCACCTATAGAATATAAACTAAGCGGTTCGTGTTTTATGTTTTTATTTTGTTTTTAACATGGCGAAGAAGAGAAGAGAAATGATGAACTAACCTGTATTTTTGGATTTTTGAGGATTCATTGAGATGCCATTTAGCTGTGGGTTTGGGTTTTTTTTGGTTTTTGTTTAGTTTGGTTTTTTGGTTGGAGGAAGGGGAAAGTAGGATGATGGAGAGCTACCCAAGGAAATTTCGGTTGGTGTATTTCAATAAAATCTGCAAGCTGCTTTAGAGCACAGAGGATTTCTCTGATTGTGAAAACAAACTTCCCCCACCTCCTCTGAATGTTGTTGAAAACAAAGTAACTCTCAGAAACAGAATCTGCATTCCAGGCTCTAGGCCAGGGAGATTTTAAATAGACAAAGTGACACACTTTTAGAAATGGTGTTTTTATACAAGAAACCGTGAGACCCTCCAAACCTGACAGAATGAAGTGAACAAGTCATGATAAAGACAATGTTTGAAAAAGCATATACAATCTAGACTTTAAAAAAAATGTATTTACTTTGGGTCATATTGCTAAAGCTAACAGCAGCTGTGACAAGGATGCTTTTATGTTATGCAGTGTCAATATTGTAGTTGTCTAAGAGTAACCAGCTCCATCAATCAGCCCTCTGTTTCCCTCTGTTGAGTCACCTAGCAACATACATGGCGTAGCACACATTTGAATATGGCTAATGAGAACCAATCACAAGCCACCTATTGCGCATTACCATACACACGGGCTCAAAGAAAACTTGTGTATTCCAACTAGTGTCCATAATGAGGGGATTTGGTTTTGTTTTTAAATGGAATTTGCAAAGTAGAAATCATACCAATAAACAGGCACAGATTCAAAATAAATATCCTTTTAAAAAAAATATAACCACAGAATTTTAATAACTGAGACATATGAAAACCCAAGAGTGGTTGCACTGAGCATAAACTTGGGGTTAATGAAGTCATCCAGTAGAAAAGAGAAAAACAACCCAATTTGCTTTTACATGCAAATAATCTGCCCTGAGATTTTATACAAAGAGCATAGAATTCAAATGTTGCCTCTGTAGAAGAGACAGCATGGTCTAAGGAACGTAGGATGCTTGGGTTCTACTCATCTTTTATGACTATGGGCAAGTCAGTTAACAGCTTCCCTGAGATCTCAAATACCTCATCTGTAAAATGGGCAAAGGATTAAATTGAATTGTTTCAGGGTCTCTCTCTTCCAACAGAGAGATTCTATGACCCTTGGTGAGGAAAAAGAATTCTCTTTGTGTGCCCTTGGATATGAAGAGTGGGCGTTCATAAGGTGATGTTGGCTGCATTCCACAGGCAGTCCAGAGCCCTTCTGTCATCTAATTTCTTTTTTCAAGCTGGCCTTCAATATCCTTTCATAATTAGATTATGGTTTTCCACTCCAAGTATGAGTAACAGTGTTATGTTTTAGGTCCCCTGGTTAAGTTTGGGTGCCTGTCACTGTTTGACCTTTTAATTTTTGTGATTTGTGAAGCAAATGAGACTATAGTTCATCATGGTCTTCACTCTGCCATTCTTCTGCAACAAGTTCACATGTCATCATTATGATGGACTTGTGTTTGCACCAATAGCTGTGATTACTTCTCATCCTTTTGAGTTTGTAAGGGGATAATATTCAGAGGTGGCTAGGTGGCACAGTAGTGGGCCAGATTCAGGAAGACTTGAGTTCAAATCCAGGCCCAGACATTACTAGCAGTATGATCTCAAGCAAGTCACTTAAATTATCTTCGCCTAATTTTCATCAACTGTAAGAAAGGGTGATAATAGCATCTAATTCCCAGGATTGTTGTAAGGATCAAATGAGACACATGTGTAAGGTGCCTGGTATGGAGTAGTTGCTATATAAAAGTTAGTTATTATTATTAAGATTTTAAAGATGCTGAAATCCAAATTGTACAATGGCATGTGTCTCTTTTCCTCTTCACTCTTTCCCCTGACATGTACTCATATTTTGAACTCACTGGGTTGATTTACCTTGGAACATGACTTTTTAATTTTTTTTTTCAATAAACAAACATCTATTTCCTCTCCCTTCAACCCCTTGCTTCCCATTAAAAGCAAAAATAAAATCCTTGTAACACATATGTACATGTATGGTCAAGCAAAACAAATTCCCACATTGGCCATATCCAGAAATGTATGAACTGCTGCAGAATGAAGTGAATAGAGCCAGGAAATAGCTGTCATAAAAACAAACAGTTTGGAAAGACTTAAGAACTCTGATCAATACACAGACCAGCCATAATTCCAGGTAAATGGTAATGAGGAAGATGATTTTGAAATCAACATTGGTATATGTGAGTGAGATAACTTTGCATTAAGTGTTTCATCCTCCTTCCAAGTCCTATTCTGGTCCTTCATTATGCCAACACAGTGCAAATCTGGAAGGTCCTATATTGAGCTGGAAAGAATTCAAGAATCGCCCCCAGTTATGGACTGACAACTGTCTATTGTCTGACAACCAACACATGGACTTTTGTTGTGTTTTTTTTTTAGACGTGGTTAGTTGGTTGGTTGTTGTCCATTGTTCTCAAAGAGGACCAAAATGGCACAACTGTGTTGGGGTCAAGGTACAGTGTGTCTAGCTGTGGCTGATTGGGCCAGCATAAGCTCAGAAGGCTCTACCGCAGGTTGAGAAAATACTTCATGAACATTTGGAGTGGAGATGTCTCTGAATTTTCACATCCCATGTTTCTTTTGAGCTACTGCAATTCTGCTTTGCTTATAGAGCACAGTGCCTTCTTTGAGGTGAGCATGCCATGCTGAGCAATCCTGTGCCAGAATCTCCCATGACACACAATTGATTCCACAGTTCTTCAGAGACCTTGAAAGTCCTTGTATCACTTCTTCTGATCACCATGGGAGCAACTTGCCTTGTGTGAGCTCACCATAAAATAGTTTTTTAGGCAAACCTCTCGATTGGTGGAGGAAATGACAACACTGGTGGAGTCATGGATATCTTAAAACATTTGAAGCTTCACCATTATTCAGCCATGATAAATCTCAAAATGATAATAAGGGGGAAGGATACAGGATCCCAACTTCCGTAGCCCTTCACAAAAGATAAGACAGTGCACCAGATCTAACAAGGGAAACCAGAGACCCTCTGTACTCAAAACTGTTAATCAATGTTCCCTATGACATGATTCAGGAGGGTCTTAAATCTGAAAGGATTACCTCTGTCACAACTGCCCCAGTGTGAGTGGCAGAGTGTTGAGTAAATGGGAAGCTGTACCCTCAGAAATTGGGACTAGACAGCTTTCTGTTTGGAGACTGTAGAGGGTAAAGGTGAAAGTGACCCCATACTGACATATAACAACCTTGAACCTTGGCCTTGAATGTTACTTATTAATGTCCCTATCACGTATTGTGGTGGGACTGATGGGACTGACCAGCAAGAGGGAAAGACCAAATGGCCAGCATTTGATATCTTTTCTACTACAAAATTTTCTAAAGTAGCTCATTGGTGTAAAAATTATGAAAATGCTAATTTTGGAATATCATCACATAATGAAAGTTTTGGCACCATGGGCCAGTCAAGGACGTAGGAGAGATCATACATTATAATTAATAACCAATTTATCATCCCTAAATAGGGAAGCAATTTGGGATCGTGCAAAGAGTACTCAACTTGGAATTGTCAGAGTTGTGTTGAAACCCCAGCTCTGCTACTTATTTATTAAAGGAGAGGATATATGTCAAACATGCCCCAAACTCTGAAGCTCCGTATAATTGTTAGCTATTAGATTTTATTGCTCTAATTTCAGGAAAGGCGTTCAGCCTCTCAGTATTCTCAGTTTCTGAATCTAAAAAGTGAGAGGTTAGGGGTAGATAATTTCTAATGGAATGTTCAGTTCTCCCTCAGTTATGATCACATACAAATGACCTAGGAAATCTAGGTGCCAAAGTGGATAGAGAGATGGTCCTGGATTGAGGAAAACTCATCATCTTCATGAGTTCAAATCTGGCCTCAGATACTTACTAGCTGTGTGACCCTGGGCAAGTCACTTAATCCTGTTTGCCTCTGTTTCCTCATCAGTAAAATGAGCTAGAGAAGGAAATGGCAAACCACTCCAGTATCTTTGTCGAGAAAACCCCAGATGGGATCAGAGAGAGTCGGACGGGCTGAATGACAACAGCATAAATGACCCAATCATTCCTTGACAATTCCATATTTCTTTAAGTGGATCAGTTTCTCTCTAGCCACTCCCCCTTCTCAAGCTCAGCCTTATGGCTCTGTCTCACTGTGACCTAAACTGCTCTGAACTTTATGGACAATAAAACAGCAGCAAAAGATTATTCTGATGATAACAATAACCACTGGCGTTGAAATAGTCCTTTCAGGTGTGCAAAGGGCTTTACTAAGATTGTCTTCTTTCACCTCCCAACAGCCAGGAGGGAGGTGTTATCGTTATCTCATTTTTTTACAGAGGAGGAATCTGAGATTTGCAGAGGGTAAGTGATAACTTGCCCAGGGTCACATGTAGCTAGGAAGTGTCTGAGTCTGCATTTGAGCTCAAGTCTTCCTGACTTTAGAGTCAGAGCCCTAACCACTGACCTCTGAAAATATATTAATAACTGGTGAATATCAAGTCTATCTTTTGCTTTGATTATTTATGAGTACATGATGGTATAGGATGCCCACAAATGTTCTGTAGTGTGTTTGGCAAAAATCATTTGAGTCATAGCATAATAAAGCTTCAGCATGCATATTAAATCTTGGCTCAGGAGTGAAGCAAGACTGCCAGCTCTTTCTTTCTATTTCTTTTCCCTCCTTTCTTTTAAAGTATGATCAGGTTAAAGATGAACATTCTGAAAATTCAGAAAGTTTTGCCATACTTCAATTTTAAACCGTTACAGCTGTGATAATGAGGTTCCAAGCTCCTCCAATAAAGAAAAGAATGTCAGCAAGGAAGAGAAAAATGAACTAAGACTATGTTCTGCCCCTCGATATAGAGTTAGTTCCAAAATGGCTTTAGACACACTTGTTTATAAGCATCCAGAGGCAAAAATATGACTATAATTAGTATCATTTAATTAAATGACTTTAATAATGTAAATAACTTTTTGTGGCACCATTTTTCCTATAAATTGTACATACATATGAATTCCTAAAACATTAAAATATAATTTACATATTGTTTCTTAAACACTTCTGAACTGATGGGCAATTCTGCTAATATGGCATATGTCTTTCTTTATAGCTAGTAACCTTCAGCTAACAACCATAGAGATGAAAGAAAATTACACAGAAAAATAATTTTAAGCAACCCAAAGATTTTGAAACAAAATTAAAAGGGGGTATATAGCTCAAAAAACCAAGTATCATTTCCTTAATAATGTGAATCTCTCTTATAAATACAGGTCCCTAAATACAAATCTGACATCCCAAACTGCTCATTTTGGGGGTGGGAAAGAAATGGGACTACTATTAAGTTTGCCTGAAATTTAATTTCATTCAGACAGGAAGAATATTTTTAAAACTAGCATAGACTGCTATCGCCTACATATTAAAATGTACTAAACTTATTCATACATTATAGCATACTGAGTGGTTACATCTGATCATATGTACATTAACACCATAAATCACTGTTTTGAAAACAGAGTGAATGTACATTTTATGTAAAAGAAAGTGAATTTAAGTGCCCATATATTTCTGCACTGAATTTCTCATTGTATTTGGTGCCAAAGAAAACAGTACCCTTCAAAGAGCCTACCCATTATCTCTTTGAATTAGATATCATCTTTTAATTTTTCATAATGATCTATACATTCCTGTCACACAAAATGCCAAAAGTGGAGCTAAAACAAATGAGTTCCTTTTTCACTAGGAATTTTTTTTTCACTAAGTTTATTTGCATTTTCAGAGGAAATATGGCATACTGGATAGAAGCTAACCTAAGGGCCACAAAGTCCTGAGTTCAAGTGTTGCCATACTAGCTTTGTGTGATGCTGGTTAAATGACTCAACCTGTCAGTATCCTAGGCAACTATCCAAGACTCTAAGTGGCAGAGAAGGTGCCATCTTTTTTTTTTAGAGAGAATTGCCTTACCTGAGAGTCCTCATAGAAAATCAAATTAAAAGTTCGCACAGACCTTAAAGATAACCTATTCTGGCCCTCTCATTTTACAGATAAAGAAATAGAACAAAAGTAGAGAATGTCTTACTCAAAGTTATATGAGGATAAAGAGCCACAATTTAATCTTAGTTTTCCTGACTCCCAGTATAGTACTCTTCCCACTTAATAGACTTACATCTAGTAAGCTTGCCTATCCAGAAACCTGGGGGAATGAGTCTTTTGAATATCCACCTTTTCTAGATAGCTAAGCTTATCCCTTTAAGCACCAGATAATTGTTCATATTAGCCATATGAGACAAAAATCTTTCTCAAAATGTATTATGCACTTTCATACCTTTTTAGAAAAGAGTCCATTGAGCACAACGTAACCTTTCCCTGTTAACTCTATCACCATGATGAATATCAATTATTCAACTGTGTTATCTAAATGAAGATAAATGACTAGACAGCAATTCATTTGAAAAAGAGTTGATGGTTCTAGTGGACCTCTTGCTCAAAATGAGTCTGTAGTAAGTAGTAAGATATGTTAGCCAATGAAGTTCACATGATTGATTATAAGCTGTGTTTAGAGAGGCCCAGTGTAGAGAGGTATGGGTCCTATTCTTATCAGGCTATATCTGGAGTATTATGTTCATTTCCAAAATGTGTCATATTTTAGGAAAGACCAGTTAAGATAATAAATTTCCTCAAGATCATGCTATATGAAGATAGAATGAAGGAAATTAAGATCTCTAGTCTTAGAAAAGAATACCTTGATGGGGCATGATAGCTGGCCTCAAGTATGGAAGTATTGTCATTGACTAGCTTTGTTCTTGGGGGTCTCAGAGGGAAGAACTAGGAACAGTGCCCAATGCAGGAAACTTTCAGAGAATCTGATTTACTGTCAAACCCCTAGAGCTGCATAGAAGTGAAATGGGTTGATTCATCTTAAATCTTTAAAAAAAAAGGCTCAATGACCATTCTGGAGGCATGCCATAACGGGGATTCCCCAGTGGCTCCCTATTGACTTAGATAGAAATTCTTCTTTTGAGCTATCAAGCTCTTTGTAACCAGGCCCCCTGAACTTTTCCAGGTTTCTTTTTCTCTGTCATATTCACTACAGTCCAGATGCACAAGCCTAGTTACTATTCCTCACATACCACATTCCCTGTCCCATCTCTGTGCCTTGGTGTTGGCTGTGCTTCATGCCTGGAATGCTCTCCCTCCTTAATTTTACCTCTGAGTTTTTATGGCTTTGTTCAAGACTCCTCTTGAATGCATCCTTCTGTTGGAATCCTTTCCTGGTTCATCACCCCCACTACAAGTGCCTTCCCTCTGAGATTAATGTGTATGCACTTCATTATTTGTTCTCTCCCTACCCCACTCCCATTATAATGAGAGCTTCTTGAAGATTGGGACTGTATTTTTGCCCCTTTGGGGAGGGGTATCCCCGGTACTTAGCACAGTGTTGGAAAGTATAAATCCTTACTAAATACTTGTTGACTGACTCCTTATTCTGAAGTCTCTTCCAGTTCTAAGATCCTGCAATTTTGATTCCATATTACAGAAATAGCCTTGGGGAATAATGAGATGGGTATAAGACTTTGCCCTTATCTTAAGTGGACGTGGAATGGTGTGTTTTCTGTTGTTTATGGCTCCTTTCCTCTCATTCCTCCTGTGATAGCATGCCTGCCTAAAATAACCCTTCCTACCTTGCATTTTTTCTGCTTTTATCCAGGATGGTCTTAGAAACTATAATCAAAGCATAGTTTCCTAGTGAGAGAGAGCCTCAGGGACTTTGCTATTAGGGCACTGTGGGAGTCTTGGAGCATGAACCTTGTAACTACCATGTTGTGAGTGTGCAGGGTCTGTTTTTTCTTGTTTCCTAATTCTTGACCAAAATAGCCAAGTTCCAGTTTGGCAAAGTGTCAGTGGTTATCTTAAAGCCACTTTAATTCTATTAGATGAACAGGATTAAAGGAATTTCACATAGCAGACAAGAAGGCCCTAGAGAATGTGGCTTTGAGACTCATGTTAAAATAAATACAGAATAATTCCATACTGATATTGATGGAAAATGAATAGCAGATATATACTCATAATGACCAAGACTGACCTCAGCAAAAAGATGAGAAAATGTGCCTCCTTACCTTATTTGCAAATGTGAGGAACTGTGAGTATAGATCCTTGATTGCATACCCTGTCAGACATAGTTGATAATTTTTCTTTCTCTTTTTTGTTCTTTCTTACAAGAAATGGTTCACCGGGAGGTGGTAGAGCAATATATTTGAAGATGAAAGCTATGTAAAATCAAAAGATACTGTAGAGGGGTGGGGAGCAAGATTGGGAACTCACAACATGAACTTTGGTCCTGCCCTTTGTTCAAGCAGCTTACTTAAGAAGCACAACTTCTGGCAAACTAACACATGTCTTGAACTCATCTTTCTGGTGATGACCATCTTCTCCTCTCAGAAGTTTTTGGGTTTTTTTTTTCAGTCTGTCAGACATACAATAAACATTTATTAAGTGCCTGCTATGTGCTAGATACTGTACTAAGCACTGGGGACCCAAAGAAAAGTGAAATTTGACAGTCTTTGCTCAAGGATTTCTAATTGGGGAGCTATCTAAATAACTATATAAAAACAAGGTAGATAGAAGAGAAATTATAAATAATCAACAGAGAGAAAGCACTTGAATTAAGGAGGACTAGGAAAATCTTCCTAGAGTAGGTGAGATTTTAACTGGGACTTGAAGGAAACCAGGAGGGGGAACATTCCAGGCAATGAAAACGTTAGAAAGGAGAGGGAAGGGGGAGGGAGAGTTTATGAAGGGCTTTGAACATCAAACAGCAGAATTTATATTTGATATTGGAAGTGATAGGGAGCTAGTGACCTAAAATGACTGGGGGGGGGGGGGGAGGTGACATGATCAGACCTGCACTGTAGAAATATCACTTTGACAGCTGAATGGAGGATAGACTCGGGTGGGAACTGGAGTATGGCAAGAAGACTAACCAGCAGGCTATGTCAGCAGTCCAGGCAAGAGGATCCAGGAGACTCCTAATCTCTAGAACTCAAGAGGTTGCCACCAGTATCCCTGTTCAATTACTATTGCTCTGAAACACAAATTTGGATTCCTTTACCAGCCTTGTCTAGACAATACATACTCTCCCTGCTATGTAGGAGTGACTATGGTAGCTTTGGGGATTGGGATAAGGAAAGGGAAATCCCCTCTTCCCTTGCAGAAATCCAGGGGAGAGCAAGCATTACGTACAGAAGAGAGTGGAAATTGTCTCTCACTTTAAGATCCACCAAGTAACAATCTACCTGCTAGCTGGCCTCTTCTTTGATATAGCCTTCCTCCAATTAATGGGGTGAGGGAGGGAAGAGTCAAAGGAACCACCAAGAAACCTCATTTTGCGCATACCCTATATTGAGGTCAAAGCAGATATCTGACCAGAAGACCAGGGCACAGGCTCAGCACCCTTCAGGCTCCTCCTATCTTACTTGCATCTGTCTCCCAGCATTTAGCACAGTGCCTCACACATAGTAAGCACTTAATACTTACCCCATCTTTTTATTCCAACCCCCTCACTAAATACAGATGAGAACTAAGGCTCAGAGAAGTTAAGGGATGTGATCTTTGGTGGCAGAGCAGTTTTGAACTTTGAACTTTGAACTCCTGCTTCTTTGTCCTGTGGCACTTCCATGACATTGTAATAATTCAAGGATAGACCAGGTGTGAGCACTTTAATTCAGTGCTTTTCCAGGGCTGGATGTGGTGCAGGAGACATTCCCCATAACTTCACACTTCATTTTTTTCACTTGCGCTACTACAGTGATAGTGCTAATTCATCATGTTATAATGAGCCTGATGCTCATGATAGGAAGAGGGACAGGCAGACATTTGGAGGTACACTGGCTCTTTCAAGCCAACAGGGTGCCGTTTAGTCCTTTGACTGCAGTCTTCACTGTTAGAACCATCAGCGGGGTTGGTAAAATGCCTAGGAAGCTGTGAGAAAAATAATGCTTTCTAATTAGAGAGATCATATTCAAAAGAATTCCAGGTACTTCAAATAACATTTAAAAATAAATAATGCAAAGGTTGGGTGTGTGGTAGATTTTTTCTCATATGTAGCTAGAAGAATTTGCCAAATTGCAGTCTTTGTGCTGATTCTGTTCTTTGATTGGTCACTTGTTTTCCAGCTTTGGGAAATGCATTATTTGATATAACACAAAGCAGAGGTCCTGTCTTTTCCATGCAGATTTTATTTTGTTTTTCCTTTAATTTCAGAGCAACCATCAAAACCTGAAATTGTAAATAAAGCCCAGTTCTTGGAAACGGAACAGCTGAAAAAGGTAAGGAACACATTTCTTGCTTTAACTAACTGCCTTAATTTCATCTAGTCTGAAGGGACTGATAATAGCTATATAAGGATCCAAATTTGGTTCATTCAGAACAGGCAGGGGACCAGTAGCTTAAGACTGTGCATGAGAGGAGAGAAGGATAATTCATCTCTCTTGCAAAATGCCTCTAGTGTGCTGCTAGAAAATACATCAATGTGAGCCAAAATAGCCATTTCCAAATATCACGTATGGGTGGATCATTTGGGCTCGAAACTGCCTGATTACATTGTGCTCCTTTTCTTCTCCCTAGTATAACTAAACATTTCTTTGTTAAAAGAAAAAAAAAGTCTTGGGTTCTATTGAATAATGCCATATCATTCAGTATGGTGACTATCATGTTCTAAAAGTTTTTTTTTTAACTTTTATTTATTTTAGTTAACATCATTCATTTCCACGAGATTTTGAGTTACAAATTTTCTCCCCATCTTTCCCCTACCCACCACCCCAAAACAGCCATCCCATTATATAACCCCTCCCCCAATCTATTCTCTCCTATATCCTCTCCCATCGCCCCTCTGACTTTCCAGTATCTAAAAGTTTTTAATACAGATGCAGAAGAGTCACTAAGTAGCCATGCTGTTGACTGAGCAGGTAGAATAATTGTGCTTGATGAAAGTACATTAGTAAATAACATGAAGATGGACTGGTCACCTCCATCTCCATTTTTAGAACAGTCACACTGCACTACTAAATTTTGCTTAAATAAAGCAGTTAGACTTAGGTGTTAACATCACCTTCTGTTTTGCAGTTGGGTGATTGTATTTCAAAAGACAGTTATCCAGATGTCAACATTACATGGTACAGGAATGGAAAGACTTTGGAACCTTCAGAAGGTGAGTCTGAGTTTGTACTTTATATGCAATCTTGCCTCTAAATATTTTGCTAAATTTTGATCTACAACAATAGGTATCATTTTTTTCCCCAAAATGCTGATTTAGTGCTGCTGCTGAAGAGAAAGGAGTAAGGAAAATTACTTCTGTGTGTGACATGTTCTCATAGTTAATTAAAGTGTATGGGAGACAGGACTGTAGGATTCTATTTCTGCTTACACCATTGTAACACCAAAAAGACATCTGTCTTGCCACATGTCAGTCTCCCTCCCTGTGCAGCACCTATAGCAGGACTAAGACACCTTTCCGAGATTTTGGGAAGTTTAAGTACTTTGAATCCATGTAAGATGCTATAATTAATATTCCTTCTTTCTTTTAGGTGTGGTCACAACTTTACAAAGACAAGTAGATCCAGCAACTCAGCTCTTCACTGTAACTTCATCTCTGGTGTATAAGACAACAAAAAATGATATAAAGATACCATTCACATGTTCTGTGACATATTATGGTCCATCTGGCCAAAAAACAATTCATTCTGATCAAGCATTCTTTGACATTTACTGTAAGTTTCTCAGGTTTTTTTTTCATATTGTGGTTGTTCAGTCATTTCAGTTGTGTCTGAGTCTTCATGACTGCATTTGGGGTTTTCTTGGAGCAGTTTGCCATTCCCTTCTCTGGCTCATTTTACAGATCAGAAAACTGAGGCAAATAGGGTTAAGGGACTTGGCCAGGGTCACATACCTAATCAGTGTTTGAGCCCAGATTTCAACTCAGGAAGATGAATCTCCTGACTCCAGGCCCAGCACTCTATCCATTGCATTACATAACTGCCCTTTTTTTTTTTCCATATATCCACAAAATAACTTTATCTAGGTCCACTAACAAACACTGTTTTCCTATTTTGTGAAGCAAACAACCAAAGATTTTGAATCAGCAGACAGAATCAAATCCCAGCTTTACTATTTACTGTTAGAATTTATGATGCTAAGCTGCCTTAAAATGAAATAAAAATATCTAAGATGTTTAGAATTCTCAACATTCTGTTTTTACTATTTAACTTGACCAAACAATTGGAATTCTAGAAAAATCTAACTAGAAAGGTTCCTACACATCGTTTAGTCTTACTTCCAGAATCTACAAGTACATTCTACAAGTACTTAATAAATATTTGTTTAACTGCTTGGCCAAGGAGGCTAGAACTAGAAGCAATTTGGGGAAGTCCCACGATGTAAACTTAGATTTCATGCAAAGAAATCCTTCCTAACAGTAGGAGCTATCCACTGGTAGAATGAGCTGCCTTGAGGGCTAATGAATTTCCTCTTACCAGAGGTCTTCAAGCAAAGGCTGAATTAGAGCTTGTCAGGTATGCTGTAGAGGTAATTAATGTTGGTCAAGGCATAGCTTGGACTAGCTGACCTCTAAAGTCCCATATGTAATTCCATGAATTTTTGAGTAGAGTTTAGTTCAGCTTCTTCATTTTGCAAAGGGATAAGCTCCCAGACAGGACTTGCCCCTGATTGTATAGCTAGCTAGACTTTCTAACTATCAACCCTATGTCTGCCTGCTTACCATACAATTCAAAATTAGAAGTAGAGAGTATTTCAGGGGAAAAGATACTTTAGTGTTTTTTCTACAACTAAGAAGTATGGCGAATCCTCTAAAGTGAAACTTTACTTGAAATTCCAATAACAGCATGGTATGTTCAAAAGTGACTATCAATCTAGTTCCTATCCTTCACAAAAGGTAAAAATGCCAGTGGGGCCAAGGAAAATTTTCAAATCACCTATATTTTGTTTTCTGTGTTATAAAATAGAAACTGATTTGAGTTTACACCAGGAAAATTTTAAAGCATAATGCTTTTCAAGAGGAAAAAAAAAATGGTGCCATAGCCCTTAAACTAGCCGAGTCAAAAACCGTCAAGCCAACAAACCCAGATCTTTCCCTTTTATTCAGAACGCAGTATTGCTCTTCTGAAGTAAATTTGTTTTAGTTGCCTAAATAATGGCAAGACACAAGAAAAACTTCTTCTAGGCTGTTTATATTGTAACTTAGCTTTGCTGATACCACTGAGAGTGCAAAATGGTAGAGGTTGGCAAATGCTTTATATAAATTGAGAAGGGAAAAGAGGGTTGTAGAGATAAAAGGCAGTGGGATTAAGTATAGTAGGAATTCTGAGAAGAGAAAAAGGGGGAAGGCATGAAACTGGAAATTATGAGGTATCACTGTGGCCGACTCAATACACTGAGTGTTTTTAAGAAATGCAGAATCCTTACTGACAGAGAGCTTATAGTGTAGCCATATAAGTCATATGAGTGAAAAAGATAAACAGTGACATAAAGGACAATGCCCAAGTGCCACAAGTAGATCAGTTTGCCAGAAACATGGTTTACAAAGGATAATATTAAGATATATCAAGGAGATGGAGGTTGTCCTAGATTGTGGATACCATACTACAAAGTTTGGGTTATGTAATAGGTATCCATTTAATCAGGAAGGCAACATTCAGAAAGAAGCATTCTAGGAAAATCACTCTGGTAGTGATATATAGAATGGATTGAAGGAGAGGCTAACAACGAGTAGGACCAAATTTATGAGACCCTGACAAGGATGATAGCCATGGAGGTGGTGTTTAAATCCCACCAGTGCTACTTTCTGCTTGTGTGACCTTGAGGAAGCCATTGAACTTTTCCCTAGGCCTCTGTTTTCTTACCTGTAAAATGAGGTTGGGTTAGATCAGTGGTTCTCAACCTTCCTAATGCTGCAACCCTTTAATACTTGTATGTGGGCATATCTGGGCATATCTGCATGTGGGCAGACCTGACTGGAGACCATTAGAGGAACAGTGTCTCAGTTCCTAAGATCATTGGAAATATGTGTTTTCTGATGGTCTTAGGTGACTCCTGTGGAAGGACCATTCAACCCCCAAAGGGGTCGTGACCCACAGGTTGAAAATCACTGGGTTAGATGATGTCTAAGGTACCTTACAGCTCTAAATCTATAATCCTATTGGCATTATGAAAAAAAAAATAACAGTTTACTGGGCTTGATGCCTGAATGGATGGGGGAGGTGAGCAGAAAATTTCAGGTCTAGGTACTGCAGTTAAGTATTGAAAAGCTGGAGAGAAGGTCCAGAGGAAAGTAGTAGTTTTGTCCAGTCACTAGGTCAGACAACAGTACAAAGAAAAAGAAAAATGCCATACAACTATTCATTCAAGGAAGTAGAGCCTGGAGAAGCCTTGGGTACTCATGGTTGCTATCACAGCATTTAAAGCATTTTTATAAGGATAGATTACAATTGTTTTGTTTGATCTCAGAGGGAATGAATGGAAGTGGTAGAGAGACAGATCAATAGAAGATCAATAGAATTCCTACACAGTGGAAGGTATCCAAAATGGAATTATCTCTCACATTAGATGTTGAGTATCCCATTACTGGTGACCTTTAATACTAGAAAGGACCAGGAATATCAACTGGCAGAATCTTTCCAGGTATTCTTAAATTCTGGTACTTCTAGAGCCTGGAAAATGAATTAATCGTCAAGAAAGTTGTAGAAATTTCTTCACAGGTGTAGGTTAGACTAGATGGTTCCTGATACCCCTTCCTTCTTTGAGATTCTGTGATTTCATTAGTCAGATATAATGATGCTGATACTCTGAAATATTTAACAATTTTTTTTAACTAGATCTGTGATTTTTATCAGTATAAGAATTGTTTTTTAATGAACAACTCCCTTTACCAGTGCAGATTGGCCTTCTATGAAGCATTAGAGATTGCTCTTTGACCCTGAGGGGTTAAGTGATTTGCCCAAGGTCCTGTAGCTAGCAGATGTCAGCTGTGGGTTTTGACCTCATGCCTTCCTAAATCCAAAGCTTTCTGTCAATCTAATCTCCTGCACTACTCTATAGGATCTTAAGGTTTTCAAAGCCCTTTATGCGTATTTTCTCATTTAATTCTCACCACATTCTAGGACATGTTACCACCAGCATTATTACCCTTATATTAATAAATAAGGAAGTGAAATCTCAGGAAGTTTTAGTGACTTGATGAGTAGGAGAACAATGTTGGCACTGATGGGATCAGAAGAGCCAAGAAAGGTTGTCGTTTTGAGAAAGTCATTTAGTTTCATTTTAGTCACGTTGAGCTCTCTCCAGAATGCTCTTGTTAAACTGCCAATTTGTTGCCTTGGAGTGGGGTAATGTATTGCTCCCATTTTCCCAGGTTGGTTTATTAGTTTCATAGTGAAGAGCAGGGCTGTGAACAAGAGGAGAACAGGAGGTAAGGACCGATAGAGGAAAAGGAATGGAAATTATTTGAAATGCCAAGTACAATTGGGAGGGTGGGCTCCAATAGGGTGGCATGTCTTAGACAGCAATGATACAACACTGGAACAGGAGTCAGAGGATGGAGAAAGTGTAATGGACTGGGTGTGCAGGGGAAGAAAGTTGTGTCAAAAATGAATTTTATGTACTTCACAATCCTCAGCCTGAAGATGATCACTGGTGAATCAGGGAAAAGACTTTAGCTTCATTTCTCTCCTAGCCCTGTCCTTGACATCCTCTAGACTTCAAAACCATGCCTCCCCTCTGCTTCATCTCTAGCATCCTACTCTATTTTTCAGTTTTCTTTTGGTTGAAGACTTCCACCATTAGAAAGTAAGCTCCTCAAGGGCAGAAACTGTTTCTTCCCTCCCTCCTTCCCTCCTTCCATTCTTCCTTTCCTTCCTTTGTTCCTTCCTTCCTTCTTTCCCCCTTTCCTTCCTTTCTATTGAAAAATCTACAGTAATGATGACAATGATAAAGAAGATTTGCATAGTGGTTTAAGATTTGCAAAGTACTTTATATATATTATCTCCTCTGTACACATATACTCTGAAGAGAGGAGTAATCACACAAGAAAATACTAGACAAAATGCAGCCTGATCAGAAGGACTGCAAAACTCTGCAAAAATATTACAAACTTTGTTCTGGCACACACAGAAAAATTGGAGAAACACATGATCTGTTACTTCCTTCTCCTACCTCTGTTAATATTGTCTGTATCTTTGACATGATATGGAAAAAATATCTTTGTAGCATCTGGGCAACTAACCTGTTAGCCCCTCAAATCCCACTTGTAGCATTAATCATATGAACTCTTCTTGGGGAGATCACTTTAGTCTCTATAACAGTGGTTCTCAACCTTCCTAATGCCGCGACCCTTTAATACTCATATGTGGGTATATCTGCATGTGGACAGACCCGCATGGAGAGGATAGAGGAGGGATGTCTCCGTTCCTAAGGCCATTGGAAATCTGTGTTTTCCGATGGTCTTAGGCAACCCCGTTCGACCTCCAAAGGGGTCGAAACCCACAGGTTGAGAACTGCTGCTCTATAAGAATGCCAAAGTATATCATCTGGGAAAATTCCAAATGTATAACTAAAGATACAACAATTGTAAAGTTCTTGAGGTGAAAAAGTGTTCCATCAAATAAGCCTTTGCATTAGGTCATTTCTAAATCCAATATTCTTTTAACCAAGCAGTGATGTTAAAACATCTCAAAGTTTAAAAGTAGACCATTATTAGGAAGTTACTCATTTTGGAAATTCATATTCTTCTAAGACTGGGATTTTTTCCCTCCTATTTTGTGTTTGTTAGATGGGGCTCATTATATATGGACTTTAATTTCCTAGAATTCTGCTTGTGAACAGAAGCTAATAGTAAAGAATACCCTTTAGCCCTATTTTCTTTCAAAACATTACCAAAGTGGAATGAAAGTTGTATCTTGGCTTCATTGAACAGAACAGAATTACGTTACATTTACAGTTCTGCTGATTGTGTTAAGGGTCTCTCTCAGATCATGAGATTCATCTTTTTGAAAGCAAGTATACTCTTCAGCATACCGAAAAGCTTTGTCTGTGCTATTTAGCTCATGTTCCTTTGTACTTAATGTAGGCTACTATTATGTAATGTGAGTGTGGTGTTGCCTAATAGAACTAGCTATTTTGATGGCTGGAGTTCAGTCTTTCCAAATAGTAAGTTTCACAGAATATGGCTAAATTCTCTTATAATGAAATCATACAGTGAGATTGTTCCTACTGGTCTTTTACACATAAAATAATTATGGTCATTCTTACTATGGTTAAAGACATTTTGCTAAGAAGAAATTGATTTTTATATAACAGGGTTCCTTTGTAGTTTGTTCTAACTAGGATTAGTACTCAGTATGGAAAGTACCTATTAACTTAAATCCTTCTATAAAAAGATACATTTAAGCAATTACCATTACTTGCTTCTTGAGAAAATTGTGTATAATTTAGTCATTTGCATTATATGTGTAGAGTACTTTGGTACTTGACAAAAACTGTTAACTTGTGTCCATTTTTTTTTTTTTTTTTTTGCAGATCCCACAGAGAAGGTGACAATTCAAGTCTTGCCTCCTAAAAATGCCATTAAGGAAGGAGACAACATCACTCTAAAATGCTTAGGAAATGGTAACCCCCCTCCAGAGGAGTTTTTGTTTTACCTCCCAGTAAGTGCCTCAGTTCTGCCATTTAGCTTTAGAACTATCATTTCCCCCTGTTTGACATTTATCTGATGTTCGCATTTTATAACATAAAAGAGGAAGCATGATGTTGCTCATACAGAGTTCCCATGGAAGGTTTTCCCTAGTTTATGAGGAAGCTCTGAAACAGGGTAGACTTTTTTTCCCTGCCTTTTTCCCCTTACCAGCAAAATTAAACTACACAGGAAGATACAAACCCTTCTGAAGTTACAAATCCAGTGGGGGAAAAGTGACCAGAAGACACAATAGCTATTAAAAACCCATTAGTGTGTTTGACTTCTCAAATAAATTGCCAAATTCGTCTTCTCAGGAAGAAGTGAATGGAAAACAGGAATGATTACAGAGGAAGAACTTACCCTGTATTCTGATCCTAGCTTTGCCAGTCATTCTTAAGATGAGCCTGAAAAAGTCTTGTCTCTTCTCTGTGCCTTAGTTTCTCCATCTGAAAAACAGAGACAGCTCTCTTGGACATTTTTGAGCTATCCCTGAAGCATCAGTTGAAAATTAATGTACCCTAAAGCAGAGGACATGGGACCCAAAGAAACATTATTTTCCCAAGAGCTACATGGTTATTTGGCTCTAAAATAATTAATTGTTTTTAAATAAATTTCATTTATTTTCATTTTAAAATAATAAAATGCATTTATTTCTTCCCATTCCCCCCCAAACCAACAAACTAGCAACATTAAAATAAAAAGCAAAATATTTGTATTTCAATTCCAACCCCAAGTCCTATATTTTCCATTGAAGCAAGCCTCTTCTCTTTCAAAACTGAAGAAATTATCTTGCCATCATTAAGAAATATGATTGTCCTCATCTTTGCTATCCAAAGTAATCACGGGCTGTTTTACCTCTATCCGAAGGGACAGCCAGAAGGTATAAGAAGCTCGAATACTTATGTATTGACAGATGTGAGACGGAATGCATCAGGAGACTACAAATGTTCTCTAACAGATGAAAAAAGTATGATTGCTTCCACGACCATCACAGTGCACTGTAAGTTACCTTATTTTTTTCATGCACAGTTTCAGAAAGCAATTTCTAGCCTAATACTGCTCTCTCTTCCAAATAAGTTGTAAGTGGTGTTGTTGCTGTTCAGTCATTTCAGTGCTGTCTGACTTTTTGTGACCCCATTTAGGGTTTTCTTGGCAAGGATACTGACTGGAGTGATTTTCCATTTCCTTCTCTGACTCATTTTACAGATGAGGAAACTGAGTCAAACAGGGTTAAGTAACTTGCCATGGGTCACACAGCTAGTAAGTGCCTGAGGGCAGATTTAAGCGTAGGTCTTCCTGATTCCAGGCCTGATTATGCCAGTTGTAACTTAGTTTCATTGTAATTAATTAAATTCATCAGTAAGAGCGCTGCTTTGGTTCAATGTTTGTATTACAAAGTTTATGACATGTATGGATTTAGTTAATGCAACTTTCAATTGTACTAAAAATCCAGTGTCATTCTAAGTTCCCACAATGCGTAGCCTCAGAAATTGGTACCTGTGGTAGATATTAATGGAATAATGAACGATTATATATTGTGAAGAACTGCCTGGATGTTCCTGAAATTCACAGGAGCAGCGGCTGGCCCATGGAAGTTTTATTTAAGACCTTATTTAATAGAGAACAAAAATTATAGGGCCTAATACCCATAACCAAAACCATTAAAATGAATTTGGCTTTGGGGATGAGATCAGGGCTATTACAATAATTTCATTGTCCAATGAAACTGTATTGATGGGTGGGCAGTGGTTTATCTAAAAGCAGAAGCGTCCTCAGGATCAAAGTCCACTTCGACATGCCCTCTATTCTGTTTTAACCTGTGCTTTTAATCTTTATACTAAAGCTGTGTGAGTTTGGGCTGGGGGGCGGGGCAGGGTACAAAATAAGAGATACACGGAAGCACATAAAGAGTAAACACTTGACTTGACCTTCCTAAAGACTGATATTCCCATTTGGGGCAGTCTATCCTGTGGAGATACTCGCGAAAAAGGTTCAATCTGAGAGGGGGTTTTGTGGAGACAGGGACCCACTTTCAGTGTTTTCCTGAAGGCACTCAGAATTCAAAGACCGCCCAGGACACGGCCCAGTGTACACCTTCCTTAGAGGTGAAGACCAGTCTTATAATGAGATTTTGGTATCCTGTAGTGCCAGTGAGATCTTTTCTTCAGTCTAATGCCTAGAGCCTGAGGCTTCACCCTGCTTCAAAAGAGAAGAGAGACTAGTTACCTTCCAGAATTTTCCTGGGAAAGAGGCTCTAAATTCCTTTTCAAATGCCATTTTGGGGTTACATTGGAGGATTCAGGCAGAGGCCTCTGGTAGAGATGAAAGAACTAACTAAACAAATAGCTGGATAGACGACATACCCATCCCTAATTATTGGTACAGGTTGGGACAATATGAAAAGTCTCATTTTAATGTGTCATTAGGAGAACATTCTAAGTAGCAAGGGAAAAGAATAAGACTGTTAAGAAAATGTTTCTCCACAAATAATTGTCTTGTTCTGTCCGGTATTCATTCTGTATTGACTGGAGTCAATGCACGGCTTGGGCTAATTCTTGGGACAGCAGTGACACTGCTAGATAAGAACTTTGCTGACATACTTTTCTGTATGTTTAAAAGTACTCATTTATGGGACCATTCTTCTAGGACTGCCCTGAATCCTTAAGAGGCTTCTTTGCAAGCCTTCCTCTTTTTGGGTTACACTGGTGAAATGAAGCCAGTAGATCGCCATGCTTCTGAAAGATGTCATGTGTAAATTGCTTTTAAGAGTCTTATGTCAAGAGTCCACAGCCTTAGGGGATATTAAGACTTGCTTGCTTTTGATAGAGACTGCAAAATCCCAAGAAATAAGAGCTATAGTGTCTGTTAACTGAGTAGCTGGAAGAACAAGCTGATAATAAAGTCACCGAGGTGTCTTGATAATCGTCAGCGATAGGAATATGAATAAGGAGAAGGATGTGACAATTTAATTGGATTTCAGGTGTTTGTGTGGGTTTTTTTTTTACATGCATTTTAGTTTTGAAAATGTGGCAGTTGAGTTTTAAGAGAGAAGCTAGAAGAAAATCAACATTTTAATTCTCTTAAAAGAAATACTGGTAACATGCTTTAGTTTTTGTCATTCTCGTTTCGATAGGTAGAATAGTAAGACCAGAATGACTGAATAGCAGACTGTACAAAATTAATCCCAGCCTATAAATGTACTAACCTTCACCATATAATTGAGGGAGGGAGGAATGAAACTTTTTTCTACCCTGCCCCCCAACTCACATATACTCATTACCCTTATAATTGCTAAAGTTCATCATCATCCTTTAGGTTAATTCCCTCTAACTTCTCATTCCCTAAGGCAACTATCCAAATTAAATATTCTGCTTCACCTGGCACTATATTTGACACTCAAATCGTCTTCTACCAAATAATTTTTTGTGTGTTATAGTGGTTTTTTTTTTTTTTTTTTTTTAAGAAAATCAGTGACAAACTGAAAAAGTGGGGATATTTTCTTTAGGCCATTCCACCTAAACCAACGAGCTCTTTTTTTTTTTTTTTTACTTTTTTTTTGGAGGGGGGAGGGCAGGGCAATTGGGGTTAAGTGACTTGCCCAAGGTCACTCGGCTAGTAAGTGTTAAGTGTCTGAGGCCAGCTTTGAACTCAGGTAACTCCTGACTCCAGGGCTGGTGCTCTATTCACTGGGTCACCTAGCCGCCCCCCCAACAAGCCCTTTAAAGAAACATTTCACACATCGTATAGATGTATATTTGTGTATATATGTGGGAATATTTGTACTTTGTATTCAGAAAATGTTATTTTCTGAAAGCATGCTTAAATGTAACCATTGTTTAACCTTTCAACCAGATGAAAAGGGCAAAAACCATGCTTTATGGGTCTAATGGATTTAGTAGTATCTCTGTGAAGAAAGTTTTAGAACATTTCCTGGTTTTTTAGTTTGTCATAAATACTATAAAGATGCTTCATTTTCATATTTTACAAATTACCTTCTTTTCCAGTAACATTTCCTCTTATACTGTTTGTTTCCTTCCAGAAATAACAAAGATTTTTTCCCTGGTGAAGAAATTAAATTCAACTGATATTTAAATGCAGCCTCTACATCAAGCCTGTTAATTAAATGGATCATTTGGCAATCCAGAGTACCTATTGGATGGCCATAGTAATCAGTCCAATTCATAGACATATAAATATGGTCTAGGTTTCAAATCACTTGCTAGGGTTTATTCTTTCATCACTTCCTCCCTCCCTTTCATCACTTCCTCCCTTCCCAATCAAACAGTATTCAGATATTTCAGTTTACTGAGGTTTGCATTTCAAACAGTTCTTTTGCTCCACAGATTTGGATTTGTCTCTTAACCCAAGTGGAGAAGTCACCAGACAGATTGGAGATGCTCTTCCCGTGACATGTACTATATCTTCAAGTAGGAATGCAACTGTCGTTTGGTTGAAAGTAAGTAATGTTTTTTTACTAGCTTTCTTTGTAAATTCATTACTATTTAGATTACAGTCATTTTATGCTGTACAGAAAAATGTTACCTATCCCATGCAGTGATAGTGATAAGAATATTATATAGAAAAACCCTACTGAAGGTGATGCTTTAACTTTTTAGAAATGTTAATTTCTAAACAAAATTAAAAATACATACTTCATTAAAAACCACTATCATGAAGATCAGTTTGTTGGAACAAGTACTAAGAGCATACATGAAATATGTAAATTCCTGATAGGCTTCCATTAACAATTCCTCTAATTATTTCAAAGTAATTGTCTGAAATTCAGTAAAAGATACCTATATCCAATCACTGGGTATTTTTAGTACCATATATGGCAAAGTGGGTAATTGCTCCTTTGGAGTTTGGAGAAGTTGTACCAAGAATGGAGATGAATGACCCTGGTCCCAGCACTGAAAATTTTAGCAAAACATCCATTTCTTGTCAGAAGTCAATATTGTGTGTTTCCTCTTGTGTCACAATACTTTGACTACAATTCCTAAACAGTAGAACTGGGGCATACTTTTGAAGCAGTGGTGGGGAGATATCATCCTCATGAGTTGCACAGATACATAAATTATTAAGAATTAGCACATTCTACTCACCTAGATACATGTGTGTATATATGTACATTTGTGTATATATACATAGATATGTGTGTTTATGTATACACACACAATCTAATTATAAATAATTTAAATCCAGAGACACTTTATTTAAGATATATTTCTATATGCTATGCCTCCAAAGTGATACATATTTAAATTGTACCATGCAGAGGACCCTGGAGGTCAATCAACCTGACCTGTAGCCATAGGGGTCCAGTGGGCCAAGCATCATGACAGTATATTTTCACTAAAAGTTTCACTTGTTCTCACTATACCTATTTCAACATTGACTGTCTGTTATGTAATCTATCAGAATCATTTAGTTGAATGCTTTATGGCAGGCTGATTATCTGTCCTCACATGCTGTTAATGCCACCCAATCAATGGCTGGAGAAAGGGGTAGAGTTGTGGTAAACAAAGAACCCTTGAGCTATGATATCATTACTGTTGTCATTTACAATTGCTACCTTTTGTACAATTGCTTGAGGTTAAGAATTTATAGTAGAAGGTCTGGACCTCTGCTTTTTATTGACAGAAAATTCCCAGTGAGGACATTCTCTCTACCAATACAGGTCAGCAAATATGCTGCAAGGTATTGCCTTAGAGAATTGCTAAGGGCATCAGGCCATTGAATGATTCATCCAGAGTCACACTACCAGTGGGGATAAAAGGCTCAATTTGAACCCAGGTCCTCCCTACAACAAGGCCAGTTCTCTCTCTAACATACCATTGTTGCCTCTCTAGTGACATATATAATTTCACCTCTGGATCATTAGGTAAAACTGTTTTGCTTTCTCTCTCCAATGTCTCATTGCTTTAGTCAGTGTTAATAATAATTATGTGAGCAATCTTATTTGGATGTCTTAAAAAACATTTTTACCTCACTTAGCAAGGAAGACTAGATAGAGTAGATATATAACTTTTAGCATACAAAAGCCATAGAATCATGGACTTTAAACTATGTCAATGAGCAGCTCTAGGTGGTGCAGTGGATATAGCATGGGGCTTGGAGTTAAGATGGCCTGAGTTCAAATTCAGTCTCAGATACTCACTAGCTGTGTGACCCTAGTCACTAACCCTCTGTTTACCTTAGTTTCCCCATCTGTAAAATGAGGGATATAATATCATTTTCCTCCAAGGGTGGATATGTGTGTGTGCATGCATGTATCAAAAGGGATAATAATTGTAAAGTTCCTACTGAGCATAATACCTGGCCCATCATAAGCAATAATTGTTAGATATTATTATTCTTTCTACTAGTTCTACAAGAGAAAATAAAGAAAACATTTTGTTTTCATGCATTTGTTTCCTTTTTTTAATCTAAAAACAGGAAAAAAAAACCCTCATATTTTCATGAGTAGGACAAATGGAATAATTGATCATTAGGTTGTCACAAAATATTAGTCTAGATCTTAATTCCTCTTGAGTTAATATATACCTATAGTTTAACTGAGCCAGGCAAAATAATTCACTTTTTCATTTAATCAGGATAACACTAAGCTGCGGTCTAGGCCATCGTTTTCCAGTCTACAATATCAGGATGCTGGGAACTATGTCTGTGAAACTAATCTACAAGAGGTGGAAGGGTTAAAGAAAAGAGAATCTCTGACTCTAATTGTGGAAGGTAATAAAGGAGAGCAGTTTATATGCACCCAATTTTTCTTTCAAAAACCTTGGTAATTCTGCAGTTGGTTTCATTCATCACAGTCACTTCATCACAATATTTTAATTGTGCTGATATTTTAGGAAAACCTCAAATTAAAATGACAAAGAAAACTGATCCCAATGGATTGTCTAAAACAATTACGTGCCACGTGGAAGGTTTTCCCAAGCCGGCTGTCCAGTGGACAATTACAGGCAGTGGAAGCGTCATAAACCAAGCAAGTATTTTTCTTACGTTGTTTGTCATTAATCTTTGTGAATATTGTGATGATTCTGATGGCCCCCACGTGGGACTGCTTTTGGTCTCAACATACACTTTATATGTATTCTAGGAGGTGAGGAGGGGACTTTCTAATTAACTTCTGAACAGCACTGAGGGAGACTCAAAACTTTTAAAATTGATTTTTATCTTAGAGATAAGGGGAATAGGTATTTGACTTATGGTTTTCTTGGTTTTGGGAGCCCCATGGTGACCTTTCTACCCATGCAGTTTGGCCACTTAGTTGTCTTAGAGATAAGTCTGGGACACAACTGAGGAAAAAATGTCAACGACTTTCCCAGAGTCAGTATTTTTCAGAGATAGGAATTAAAATCCAGTCTTCCTGGTATTAAGGCCAGCTTTGTATCCACTATAACATGATGCCTCTCTATATGTCTTTTTTCTCAGAGCCATGAAAAGAACCAAATTTATAATGTCTGTGGGCCTCCAAGTATGTCTTTTGGAAAGAATGTAAAGCAGGATATTCACTGGTCCTTATTTCCTTAAACTTAGGTGATTAAAATATTAACAGGAATGCTTTGGTACTTCATAAATTTACATATTCAAGTGTAGTAAGTGACTTCTATTAATTTGCTTTCTTGTGTTTTATTAAGGAACAATTCATCATTTTTTTTTCTTTTTGGAGGGGTAAGGCAGGGCAATTGGGGTTAAGTGACTTGCCCAAGGTGACATGGCTAGTAAGTGTTAAGTGTCTGAGGCTGAATTTGAACTCAGGTCTCCTGACTCCAGGGCCGGTGCTCTATTCGCTGTGCCACCTAGCCGCCCCCAGGAATAAGTCATCTTAAAATTATTTCCTAACATAATGCTAGAATAGGGGTGGGGAACCTGTGGCCCTCCAGTAGGTCCTCAAGTTTGGCCCTTTGACTGAATCCAAACTTCACAGAACAAATCCACTTCATAAAAGGATTTGTTTTATAAAACTTGGACTCAACCTAAGGGCCGCACGCACCCAAGGACCTAGAATGTCGCATGTCACCTTGAGGCCGCAGGTTCCCCACACCTGTGACAGCTGGATAATGCAGCTACTTCATTTGAATACGTGGCCTCCTATGGTTATACCAGAGCTGGGTCTGTAGAGAGAGGCCTTTTTGGACCTAAAATGGGGTGGGGAAGATAAATAATAGTTTATCCTGTTGTGTGCCGAGATAGATTGCTTGGCGGTTTTCTCCCATTGTCTCCTGAAAGAAGACTAGGTCTTGGAAGAGAAGAGTTACAAATGTCCTTTTCTTGGGGTGTGAACTCTGGTCATTACCGCATTCCAATTTTAATATAAAATAGGGCGAAAATCTGGCCTATCATTGGAGGTTCAAAGTTGTAAACCCATGAAATTGTCCATCTGTTGGATTCTCAGATAGAAAGCATAACAAGCTGTGGGAGACTAGGTTTAATGGTTTCCCTGATATGTTCCTTTATTTTTTTTAAACATACAAAGATGTCATATGAACTGTTCTGTCTCTGGCCCTGGCAGAGGACTATCTCTTTGGGGGTATTGGTATTCCATACGGCTCTTTATAACTTCTGAGTCACCTCTTGTTGTGCTTTGGGAGGGTCATAAGACACAAGATAAAAGGCTGTCAGTTTCTATTTAAAATTAAAATTGTTTCAACTTCCCTGGTACCCAGGTGGTTATACAATACCATTTCCTAGAATTGTCAGTGCACATATCATGGCAGGGGAAAAGGATTGGTGATCATTGCATATGTCATCAAATTCTGCATCTTTCTCCCTTTTCAGTGATTTGGCATTGTGTGTGGTTATGTGGCTATACACTGCCAGGGAAGTATAATGCCCCCAAACAGAATGGTCAGAAATTAGAGACAGGGGGAGAACACATGCACTTTATCTCTGATGAAGTGTGTCATCAGTATTTCTTCCCTGAGGCTTTTGGGGTATGTGGTCAGGACTAGCTCTCTCCTACCAGCTTCTTCATGTAAGTAGGAGCAATGTTCTCAAGGACAGGGAATTCTGATTATCCTGCTCTGTAGCCCCAGGTAAGCACAGAAGAATGCAAAGGAGGGGGCAGAAGTCCTAGTTATGATTTAGATCTGGATGGGATCTCTGAAATCTTGATTCTAGCCCCCTCCTTTTATACATGAAGGAACTGCTGCCTGAGAGGTTAAGTGATCTACCCATGGTCACGCAGCTAATTTCCTGATAGGGGATTCTTATCCAGATCTTCCTGACTCTATACATTACACCATATTGCTTCTCTGTCAATACCAAAGAAATATACACTCACTCAAACCTGATTTGTTAGCAATGAGTGTGACTATTGAAAGTAACTAATTCTTGTTTGTTTGTTTTTTTCTTATCATTTGTGTTGCCAATCCTTTGCCTTTTGCTTTATCTGGCAAATTGATCAGCTTTTGTTCTCTCCATTTTTCCTGTTCCATTTTATGTAAATGACGTTGAAAAAGAAAGACCTTAAGATAGCAATAGGTATCAACAAAATATGAAAAGAGAATCAACCTAGAAAGGTGTAAAGGCACCATTTCCAGGGGGGAAAAAAAAGAGGAATAAAGTCAAGGATCCAAAGAAAATGTTGTATGAAAGTCATACTGAATGGTGGAAAATTGGAGATCTTGCTGTCCACGTAGAAACTATGATGCTCTACTTCTGAGACAAAAATGAAGTTGTCATTATTTTATTCTTTGGTTATGTTCCCTGAAGTGGTGATAGACTTATGTGAATCCTTATACTCTCCCACCTGGTCATCTTTCTGTTGGTCAATGGACTGGTGATTTTTTTTTAAGCAGCTGGCGTGTGCCCAATACCATGCTAGATATTGTCAGAAGAGGACTACGTACATAATGAGAAGGGTTCCTTCCCATGAGAAGTTTACAGTTGCATACTCACATGAAATTATCAAGAAAGACACATGGCTTTTTTTTTTTAGTTATAGACCTGTAATTTCACTGGTATATGGAATGTCTTGTGAAGCGACTCTTTCCAACAATGTAGATCAGACTTACAGTCTGAGAGAATTGCCTAAGACATTAGAGTTATGATTTGCCGAGAATCACATCACCAGTATGTGCCAGAGATAAGAAGTGAACCCAAGTCTTCCTGATTCTAAGGTCAACTCCCTCTCCCTTATCCAACATTGCTTCAGAAGTATACATCTAGAGCTGAAGGGACCTCAGATACCACTTCTTCCAACCCTCTCATTTATAACAAGTGAGAAAAAACTGAGATCCAGGGTAGTCAAGTGACTTGCCCAAGATCACTCAACTAGGAAGCATCAAAGATGAGCCTGGAACCCAGGTCCTCTGAGTTCAGTCTCCGTGATCTTTCCATTGGAAAGTGATCATTATACAGTATAGACCAGCAGTTCTCAACCTGTGGGTTGCGACCCCTTTGGGGGTCAAAAGACCCTTTCACAGGGGTCACAGGGGTCACAAAACACATTTCCGATGGTCTTAGGAACGGAGATACTGCTCCTCTATCCATCTCCAGGTGGGTCTGCCCAGATATGAGTATTGAAGGGTGGCAGCATGAGGAAGGTTGAGAACCACTGGTCTAGACAGTGTTCAGTAGGAATTTGAGAAGCAAGACTAAACATATGAACTGTGGTTCATGAGGTGAAGGCTACTCTCTCTTTGACTACAGAACAGATTAAACCTGACAAGACCACCTAGGAATTAAAGTCTAATGTCCCATTATCCCATATCCTAACCAACTTCCTTTATCCTTTTCACACTGAGTCAACATCTAACTGTTCAGAATAGGTTTTAGCAACACAAATAACACTGCTGAGAGTGGTTATGATGAGTATGAAATAATCCAAAGATCACCAATCATTATCACTAATATTTGTAGGGAAGAATACTTAACAAACTAATGAAACAGAGTTCTATAATGAAAGACAATAATTTATTAGGGGGGGGTTGCTTGTTAGGAATAATAATTTATTGAAACTCTACATAGTATTCTCAAACTTTGAGTATGTGGGCAACTTTTTAAACAATAAAAATTTTCCCAGACCACCACATGCTCTGTGATAATAGTTGTACCATTCACAGACATTGATTGAGAAAATACATAATGATAAAAAAGCTATTATGAATTTGATAAGGTTTTTTAAAATTTCAATCAAAACACAGCTACATGAATATGGAAAGTAATTCATACATGTCTGAGACATGATTTGGGAATTCATATCAATAACTCAGTGGCAAATGAGAAGTTCATGCCCCACAGATTGGAAAGCATTATTGTGAAATATAGAATTTATAAGGTAGGGTCTCAGATACAGTCCTATTTTATATTTAGTTTATTTTTAATTTATGAAACAAAATAAACATTACTATAACATGGAATAAAAGAGATCACACGTGCAACTGCAAATCTATTATGCACAACTTGCTATTCCTTTTAAATATATAATAAAATTTAGTAAATTCCTTTTTTTTTTCTTTTTTTCTCTTCCCTCTTTCCCCCATCATAGAGCTGGCTACCATTGGACACAAATATGTGTATATGTAATAAGTATGTGTGTGTGTAAGTGTACACACTCATATTTGTAAAATCATTCTATATATATTTCTACTTGTCAGTTCTTTCTCTGGATGCAGATAGCATCTTACTTCTTAGGTCCTTTGTCATTAATTTGGGTATTTATAATGGTCAAAATGATTTAGTTGCTCAAAGTTATTCTTAAAATAATATTACTGTTACTGTATATAACATTCTCTTGCTTTGAGGTCAAAAAAGAGCAGGTGATTCTTCCAAAATTACTTAAATAGTGGCCAAGTTAGGAGTAGAGTTCAGGTCTATTTCCTCCCAGTGCCATGCTTGCTTCCCCTAGATCCTCTTTGTCTCCTAGTGAGGAAATGTTGAGTGAGCCTCCCTTTGTAGAGGAGGAAGGTGAGTGTAATTAAAAAATTAGGAACTTAATTAAAATAGTTAGAAATGTAAATAGGACCCTAAGTAATGCATTTAACAATTTTCCCCCCACTTTAGACATTATTTCTCAAGAACCTTGTGACTATCTCAATGCATCAGTTATTTTTCATCTCATTTTCTTTAGTTAATTTCCGTTTCAAAATTGACTTTGCTTCTTTCCTTTACAGACGGAGGAGTCCCCTTATATCAATGGCAGGTATTATAGTAAAATTATCATTTCCCCTGAAGAGAATGTTACATTAACTTGCACAGCAGAAAACCAGCTGGAGAGAACAGTAAACTCCCTGAACGTCTCTGCTAGTGAGTATTTCATTTCTGACATTAAAAAATAAATAAATGAATAAAAGACAAACTGAGGTTAACCCTCTTTAGTTTAAAGTCTTCAAATCCATCTTCCTGTTCCTCATCATGGTAAGTTTTATGCATTTATTATTTTGTACCCACTCTCATTTTCATAAGATTCTTCTTTTCTTGTGTCTGTCAAGTAATAGTCTTGTCTGACAATCAAGTCACTTCATGATGCATGGGTCAGAATCCACATTCTGTGCAGGGACTTTTCCTCCCTAAACTGCAAAGGATGTGAATTCAATTGTTTTTGCTTATATCATTTTTGCATTCAAAGTAAAAGTGAAAGAAGAAATTATCTTTTAAAACATTCCTGTAAATATGTCAGGCCCAAATGTATTTTCATTCCCTTTTATTTATTACCTTCTGTTAAAGCCCTACATAGAAATATTCTTAACATTATTGTCCAGACAGAGAGAGAAGTTGAATAGATTGGTTTTAATCCCTATAGTAAAATTGGTAGCAAAACTAAGATTTCAACTCTTAGCTTAATGTCAAGAACCTGGAGCCTTGAGGCCACAGATGGCCTTCTAGATTCTTAAGTGGAGCCTTTTGACAGAATCCAAGGGCACAGGCTCCCCACTCCTGGTCTAGAACAAAGCTACAGCTGAATACAAGCACACACATACACACACACACACACACACACATATATACATATATATATGTACATATATATGTATATGTAATTGTATTCAACAGGTTTAACATAAAACAGTCACACACAAGCATATAGATTTTATATATATATATATATATATTTAAAATTTTTTATAATATATTTAAATGAAACCATTTCAAAGGGAGGTGGGAAATTTGCCAGTATGAAAATTTGACCAGCATATTACAAGTTTAATATTTAACTCCATCAGACTACAATAGCCCATCATTAACATGAAATTATAAATCATCTTTTCATGTATAGTTTATCATTCTGTCTTTGTTAAACTTTAAGACAGGGCTGGTCAAGACTGGAATCCTTCCCCCTCACCCCCAATCCTACCTTTTTCACTTTAGATTTTACAATGTTCTTTTATAGTGTCTTTCATTTGAGTCTCACAAGCACTTTGGGGTGTAGCCAGGGTAGGTATTGTTCCCATTTTTATGGCTGAGGAAACCGCACATAATTTAAAGGTTAAGTGTTTTGCCCAAGGTCAGATAGATTCAGTCTATAGAGTTGGAAGGGACTTTAGACTAATCCCTGAATTTAAGAAAACTAAGGACCAGGGTGGTTTCAATGACTTGCTTGCACAAGTAACTGCTAAATTTGTGGTTGTTGAGTCATTTTTCATTCGTGTCTGACTCTTCATGACTCTTTTTGGACTTTCCTTGGCAAAGATACTGGAACAGTTTGCCAGTTCCTTCCCTAGCTTATTTTACCGATGAGAAACTGAGGCAAACAGGGTAAAATGACTTGCCCAGGGTCACACAGCTAATAAGTATCTGGAGCTGGATTTGAACTCACAAAGATGAATCTTCCTGACTCCAGGCCTGGCACTCTATCCACTGTACCACCTAGCTGGCCTATGCTGCTCATTAACAGCTAGTAAATGATGGGGCCGGGACTAGAACGCAAGACTTCTGATTCCCAAGCCAGTATTTTTTCACTATATGACACCATGCTGGGAGAGGAGTCTGAGAACTTATCTTTTGAAAGTTGTTATTCTTTGTCAGATCACAGCCTCAGATGGTAGCCACAATAGTTCAAGGCAATAAGCTATTCCAAGGTGTTAGCTAGCCACAGAAGAATATATACCTGAATGAGGAGAATGGTCTAGGTCAGATCAGAAGTGGAAAAGAATGATGTCATGAATTAATACGTAGATGAGGTGGTGGGAGGGGAGGATCTAAAAATACACAAGAAAAATATTCTATTATTGGAAAATTTCAGTTCAGATGTATTTACTTGTCCTGCCCTGAGGAGTCTATATCCAGCAGCCTAAACTTTTTTGAATGTCACTTTCTGCTCGATCAATACCTTATATCCGTTTTCTGGCTGAGATGGCCATGATAACTAGTCATGAAACCGTTCATTGTTCCAAGCTGATCGATGGTGGACAATAAGATGAATACGAGAGTATTCATTGGCAGTCTGCATATTGTCAGCTGCGCCTCTTCCCATGAATTATATAATTTTGAAGCTTTTTTTTAAAAGAAGAGATTATTTTCTTTGTAGGGAACTTTATACTTCATTAAGTGTAATTTTTTGCCCTTTAGCTATAGGGTAGATCTTTTGTCTTTTAAGTATTAAAACATCATACTATAATGGTAAAGGTGACTTTCATATATCAACAGATTTTGTTTTTAATTTCATATTAACATTTTTCATTTCAGTCAGTATTCCAGAACAAGATGAGGCAGACGATATAAGTGGTAGGTACTGTGCCGCAGACTTCTCTTCCTTGGCTATCAGCTCAAGATTTATGAAGTACCATTGGATGAGTAATTTCCCCAGCTGTCCACAATTTTGACTGGAATTAAAATAGTAGATGAGACAAGCTAGTAAGAATGTTAAAAATGTTTCCTTAAAAGTCACACAAGTAAAGTTTGCATGGATCCATTCTTTTCTTTTCTTTCCTTTTGTTTTCTTTGGTTTTGCTTTTATTTTCATGACTAGAATTAGCAGCTTAGATTTACTTCCACTCCAGATCACTGGCATCATCTATAATTGCATGGACTTTTCTTCTTTGTTTTAGATGAAAATAAAGAAAAAGTGAACGACCAGGCAAAGTTAATAGTGGGGATTGTTGTTGGCCTTCTCCTCGCGGCTCTCGTTGCTGGTGTGGTCTACTGGCTGTACATGAAGAAATCAAAGTAAGACCTTAAAAAAAAAGATTTAGCATTTACTTGCTTAAAATGCAAGAAGTATTTGCTCATTTTCCTCTGTTCAATTGCACATAAGCTTTAAACACTAAAGAAGAGCTCTTTCCCAATTTGGAATGATTATCTGTTGCTGAAATGAGAGGACTTTGTTTCTGATTTTCCAGTTCACATCTTGCAAAAATTGGATATATGACCTTAGGGCTTGGTTTCATGTGTGCCCACTAGTTGTTTCAAATTCAGGTCAGGATCAATTAGTTAATTTTCTGATCCATTTGGTTGGCTTTATTAGACTTATGTTTCAAGAAGATGAGCAGTTCAAGACTGAGCACAATCTGGTGGCTTTTTCTTATGAGGTTTGAAAAGACCATCCACTACAGGGGCTGCTACATGATTCATAGAGATCCCAACTTTTACTCTGCCTAGAGAAATACCACCAGGGTTGCTGAGACAGCATAGGGCTTTGTAAGCACAAAAAACCTAATTTCAGACCAGTAGAGCCTGTCCCATAGGGGGACAATTATACCCATTCTTTTACATGGGTTCTTTGGCTTCATCTCATAGTACCATAGAATGTCATCATTGCAAGGGTACCTGAGATCAGATTCAGCTCCTTATTTTATAGATAAGCAAACTAGGGCCCAAAGAAGTGGCATGACTTGTTCAAACTCACATTTTATTGGAGTGAGGTCATTTCATTTCCCATTCCAATACTCCTCTAAAAAAAAAAGCTGAGTTTTAAGTTGAATGCACAAAAAGTAATAGAAGTAAATTTTAAAATCTGAACTCCATTGAAATCTGACTTATACTAATGGAATATTAAGCCAATATGTTTTGAGCTCAGAAAGAAAACATCCTTTGAATCAGGAGGCCTCAAGAAGCAATTCTAGACGTATTAAGTTCAAATCTCATTTTTTCTACCAAGAGATACTATAATTTTCACTGGGGCTAACGGTTAACCAGAAATGTACTTCACAACTGACAAAAATGATGCTCACTTGGTCAGCCCTACTAAAACTTAAAGTCATAAAATAGTTATGAATATCTAGCCCTGTCTACAGATACAGTTTCCTGGAGTGGGTTTTTATACAACGGGAAGAGAAGAAATATTGACATGACACCTACTGCAAGGCACTGTGCTATGCACTTTTTTTAAAGTTTCTTATTTGGTCCTAACAACAGTCTTGGGAAGTAAGTGCTGTTTTTCATTCCCATTTTATAGATGAAGAAAGTGAGACAAACAAGGTTAAGTGACTTGCCCAGAATCACACAGCTAGTAAGTGCCAGAGGCCAGATCTGAACTAGGGTTTTCCTGACTCTAAGCCTAGCGTTCTATTTACTAGCTGCCTCTCAGAGTGGAGTGTGCTCTGCTGCAACCAAATTCTTGATTATATTTTTTCCAAATGTGTTTGTTTCTCAAAATGAAGGCCTACTGGAGAGCTAAAACAGAACTTGGTGTAAGTAACAAAGTTAGCAGTACTGTTTTCAACAAAGAGATTTGATTGTTGAATAACTTTTAAAGGAAGAATTTAATAATTTGTCAAATTCTCACTTCCATCTCGTACTTTTTTCATATTTCAGATAAGTTGTCCTTTTAATATTATACCCCATCAAGCCAACCTTTTGTTAAAAAACTCATTGGAAGTGTGTCATATGCTGGAAGGATGATTTCAGCTTGAACTCCTCCCCACAAATAAAATGATTTCAAAATCTTAATTGACACAATGTGTCTAGTCACAAACCTCCTTTTACACACAAACCACCCCCTCCAACAGTTATTCACTATTTGAATCCTCCCTCCAACAGTTTCTCACCTAAACCCTGCCCCCAAAGTGATATCAATGGAAAGTCTGAGAAGGCAGCAGTACAGAAGTTCCAAACACACTTGAGGCAAGAAAATGTTTTTTTCTTTCTGTATGTTGTGCTTGATAGACACTTTTTGTGATCTCATCAGAGAATAGTGAATCTTGATCCAGGCAATTCCATATGGAACCTTGATCAGACACCTCACCCTTCACCCAGTTGTTAGAATCACCCATTAAAATTCACATATCCTTCTCCACCATGAGCATTATGTCCTACACCTACCATGTGGGGAGGGTCAATCCATTCATGTCCATGGTTTCTATGAAATATTATATAAATGCGCCAAGTCATACATACATAAGAAAATAAAAGTAGTTGCTCAGGGGAGAACACTGCCCTATAGCAATTCACCATCCATTTATAAGTTTCAAAGAAATTTTACTTAAACTCTGATCCCACCATCACAACAAATAAGGGATGCATAAATTTAAGATCCATGAGTTTGAAATATTTCAAATTTGATCGACTACAAAGAATTCTGCTATATTCCCAAGGTATTGAACTTGTTTTTGGTTTTGATTTTTTTAAAAATGGTTTGGTGAGAGAAGGCAGAAGTAAGTTGATAACCATTTATGAAGCACTTTCTTTGTGGCAGGTATGAGCACTGGGGATACAAAGGAAGGCAAAATTTGTCTCTCCCCTTGTGGAACTCACAGAGACAAAATATGTGTAACTAGGTACAAACAAGATATATACAGTGTAGGCGAGAGGTAATTCCGAGGGGAAGACATGAGTAGTTGGGGTGGGGAATGGCTCAGGGCATAGATAGCCTCCTGTACAAGGTGGAATTTGAGCTCAATCTTGGAAGGAAGCTCTTAAGAGGCCAAGGTGAGATAGGAAAAAGGCACAAAAACAGGAGGTGGAGTTTGTGTATAAAATACAGCAAGTAGGCATTAGAGCTGCATTATAAAGTATGAAGTATAAAACTGGAAAGGTAAGAAGAGGCCAGACTCTAACAAGCTTTAAAAGCCAAAATAGTGGACTGTGTTGGTATCTATATATGATGCTGTGGCAGTAGACATGACAAGAATGCCAATATATTGGATATAAGGGGTGAGAGTTGAGTCAAAGTAACACTGGATAACTGAGAGGATGTTGATTCCTTCAGCAGTAAGAGGGAAGAAAGGAAGATGGAAAGACTTGGCTCCATAATATGAAATTTGGCTGAAACATAAAGAACTGTCACTGTCCTATATGGTGATCAAATACATGTGAAACTCTTGAACCAGATCCAGCATCTTTAATCATCCTGATCTAATTGCTAGCTTCTCATCAGACCAATCTTTGTCATTCTATGACTAGCAGAATTAACATTTTCTATTACTGCGTGAATTAGTACCATATGGTAACCCCAGATGATGCGCCATATATTAAATGCAGGACACTTGGTTGTGTACCACTCAGGCTCCAGCTTGATGCAGTTCCTTCCAAGTGCCTCATTAAATTAAGAGCATCTTTGACCATCTGACTTACACATACTTATCCATCCAAATAAATGTTATCTCCCTGAAAAATATACCAACTCCAATAGAGTTAATATTTTTGGGAATCGAAGTAATACACCCTCATTCTCATCACAGGCATGGATGAAGTGATTTTTTATTAAGCATTGGTAGGGCACTTCAGATTTGCCAAGTGTTTCTCAGTCCTGATTAGTTATCCCTTTCAAAAACCCTATTGAAGAAACTACCATTCTAGCAACTTAATTTGGTGTTGTTAACCCAATAAATGAAGGAAAAAACTGAAACTCACGAAAGTTTAAACTACTAGCCTCAAACCCTAGACCACGTACCATGCCCTGAACTATAATTTTTCATATATGACTTATTATTAGACTAATTTATAAGACTACAAGATAATTGCATATATTCTTAAAATAGTCATCTTTTGGAATTCTTTGACCGTGAAATAGTGAAATGCCCATTACTTTGAGAAAATGGCTGGCCAGCACAAATACCTGCCTATGTTGGTCACTGAAATAATCCAACGTTAGTTGAAGGAGTATGTATACACACTCTTCTCATAAGTCATAAGAAGTCATAAGCCTTCTACCTTACAAACCAGTACAAGGATGTCATTCTTATTTTTAGCTAACTTTCAGCCTCTTCATGAGGATATCAGACGTTGAGAAAGGATAGGGCCCCTCATTTTCTTTGGAAGCCTAATCACATAGTCATTGGTTAGTCAGCCCGAAAAGAAATCTATTTGTAAATATCTATTTCATTCACATATTCCTAAAACCACTTCTGAGAGACAGCAAAAGTGTAATAGGGAACAGCTTTATAGAAGCATAGCCAAGCATGGAGTCAAACCTTAGCAACATTGTGAGAAAGTTCTTTGCTCTTGCTATATAAAACAATAATTGGGTTTAAATGAGAATGATTGGAAACATGTTTGCCCTCCCGAGTAGTATTTCTTTCATAGTAAACTTTAAAATAAATTTAATGGGGAATTATATACTATGTTCCTTCATTCCACCCCTTCACCCAGATCTCAGGTTTCAAACCGCTACTGGGAAATCTGTTTTTATTTCTAAGCTAAACGAAAAGCAAAGAAATGTCATAGAGTTGCTCCATGACCAGAGAAGAATAAGGACAATAAGACCCCTGGATACTGGTAACAGTAAAGAAGTGCTGATTGTTGTACTTCCTCACGGAAAGTCTTATGATGCTTGAGTTTGCTCATAGAGCAGAATGCCTAGCAATGTCCATCCCTAATGTATGCATGGCATAAACCATCACTTTTGGGCCAAAAGCACACAGTCAGCTGAGCTAGAATAACAAAAAGTTAAGTCCTGCCAGAGCTACCACCCACTTTCCACTAGCCCTAATAAAGGAGACAAGAAGTTACTAAAAGAGTAGGATCCATTGTTAATCCCAAATCACTGTTTTGGTCATTAGTTTCTACATTATCATCCACAAATCCTCTTCATTTAAGCTCATATTAAATACCCAACAATTGTCTATGTGTGTAAGACTCCTGATAGACATTCTTCCTTGTCACTGCAACTCACGTGTCAAGCAGATACTCAAAATCTTGAGTAATTCAAATGCCTAATATTGAAGCTGAGAATGAATCTAAGAGATTCACCTTCTAAGGTCATAAGAATCACAACCATTTAAATGAAAAGCATGAATTTGTGAATGTGGAGTATAATGTTTTCTAATGAAATAGATAGTTCTTACTAATAGAATTAACATTTTCTCTAACTAGACTTTTCCTTCAAGAAAACAAAGTTTTACTCTAGATCAGAGATTCTTAACTCATAGTCCATGAACTAAAAAAATACTGTAATAACTATATTTTGATACAATTGATTTCTTTTATAATAATATGTATTTTATGCATTTAAAAACATTATTCTGAGAAAAGATCCATAGACTTTACCAGACTGCCAAAGGTGAGCATCTCACACACACACACACACACACACACACACACACACACATACACACACACGATTGAGAACACCTACTATAGATCAAGGAGAAAGGTATTAGGGTGGTCAAGTCACTGCTTTTGCCTTTCTTTGTATCCCCAGAGCTTAGCACAGGGTCTGACCAATAGTAAGCACTTAATAAATACTTGTTGACTGATTTACACGTTTGGCTGAGAGCTTCTCAATTGTATTCTTCTCCACCATCATCGTATACTTCTTGCATTTTTTTACAAAATAATTTGTTATAACCCCTATCTCCATTCTAAAATAAAATCCATAGTTTAGCTTCCTGTTTCCTTTTTGTAGAGCTGAGTTACATTACCACATGTCACCAGAAGGTGCCACCATCTAACATATGTTATATTGTAACTGGAAAACTCATTAAGCTCTTGGATTTTTTAAATGAAATTAATGCCAAGTTTAATGGATTTCCTAAATGTAAAGTGATGTTAAAATTAAGTTATACCTAATGGAGGATAGATGCACATAATTCTAATTAAAAATAGCAGGGCTGAGCTACTTCACACACACACACACACACACATATATTTATATATTTATATATGTGTGTGTATTAATTCCATTTAGTAATAGTTTACATATCAGTATAATAGCATTTTCAGTGTTTTTCTCTGTGCACATAGAGGAGTGCAAACATGAAGTGTGACTAAAATAATGAACTTCGTTTTCTTTACTTTATAACCATCCTCCTTGTATGTCTGAAGTGAGAAAAAGATGGATCTTCTTGGGTTTGGGAAACAGTGAGACAAAGATAGAACTTGAAAGAACAAAAACCAGAGTATTTAAATTACAGGAAAATAATGACAGATTTAAAGGTTTATAGTTTACATAGTGCTTTACATACATTATCTTACCTGATCTTCACAGCCAATATATGAAGAAAGTACAACTCTTACTTTCCTCATTTTCCAAGGGAGAAACCTAAAGCTCAGAAAGATAAAAGTACTTAACCCAAGGTCACATAGCTAGCAGAAAGCAAGTCCTTTGAAGGCAAGGAATGTTTCATTTTTGCTTATGAATTCCCATCCAATGCCTCCCAATAGCAGTAATAACTACTTATTAAAAGTTATTTTTTCATTAAATTCAATTGTAAGTATTAGAGTCAGGATTGGAGCACGTAGACCGCTTTTAAAAGGTTAGAATTTATTGTATGTTTGCATCCTAATTTAATTTTGAAATGTTCAAGTGTTTAACTTGCTACCTTTTGTGAAACTTAACATCCATGTTTTGTATTTGGGCTCCCACTTTTTAGCTGCTGTGATTTCACTGATGTGTGTACTTCTTTCCAGGCCTTTTTATCTTGCTCAGCCTTTGTCTGGCCCTGTAGAAGCTTTAACCCATGGGCTGGAGGCCTTCTTCTGGTTCTTTCATCATCTCACAACTTGGCACTCATGCTGTTGATCTGTCCTCTCTCATTCTTTACGCATAAAAATCCTCTGATCTCAAAGTTGCAAGAGCTATCAGCAGTCAGCTAGTCCAAGCAAGAACAGCAGGTTTCCCTTCTACAACACCCTCTGCCCAACCTCTATTCAGCAATCCTTAAGGATTGCTTCGTAAAGTAGTGTATTCTATTGTTGGACAGCTCTAATTTCTAGGAAAAATTTCTGAATTCCATGTCAACATGGAACTTACACTTAAAAATGCTCTTTTAAACAACTCGTATATTCGATATCATAATTTTATCAGTGATATTTAATAGAAGTATTTTTCCATTCTATAATTAGTGTTCTAATTCTGTCGCCATTAATTTTATTTATGGAAAACTTTTAAACTAAATATAATCAGAATTGTATGTTTTCTCTCTCCCTTGTGTCCCTTGTTTAAATTAAGTGCATGGCCTATCCCTGCCCTTAAACACTGCACCTCCTAATTTCTGTGGCTTCTTTCAATTATCAGCTAAATCTCCATCTTCTACAAGAAGTCCTCCATCCTTCTTACACTTCCCCAAATTTATCCTGTACATAACTTGTGGATACCTAGTTATTTACATGATGTCTCTTTTGTTGTCTCCGTGCTTCTTGAAATAAGAGACTTTTTAAAAAACTTTTTTTTTGCCTTAGTGCCATGGCTAGCACACAGACTCTTTAATAATTGCTCATTGGTTAGCTGATTTATTTTAGCCTTCTCTTTTTAAAAGCCCTGAGATCATTCACTTAATTGAATTCTATAGAATTCTTCATAGTTTTATGATTTGCCTTCACCCCCTTTTTGAAAATCAGAACATTTGTGTATTGCTTGTGCTGTAGTATCTCTTCTATTCTCCATAATATTTCAAAGATTAATAACAGTAGTCTACAACTCAATGATCACCAGTTCTTTCTGCATCCTATGTAGTTCCTCTAAGCCTAAGTGACTTAAGGTTAACCACTCTACCTCCTTTTATAGTCACATATTTCATCAGTCATGTCTTTTTTGACCACTTCTTGAATAATAGTCCCTAGCCTATTTATGTCCACTGTGCATCTTTCCATTGATCTTTGAATTATGTACATTTTTGATCCTTCCAGGATCTTTGTATCTCACGATTCACAGAAGGTGATTAGTGTTTGTTTGTTTTTTTTTAACATGCTCTTGTTGCAGGGTGGTCTTTGAGACCTTTGAAATTCCTGCTTAACTCCTGAGATGGGTTGCAGATAAGTCAATTGCATTAAATGTTGTGTCCTATCCATTGTTATGGATTGATCCTTTCACCACCACATTCAATCCATTTGTATGCCCACCCAATATATACCCATGCACACATAAGTATTTTAAACATGGTGCTGAATAGTATTTAATGCATGGCTGTAGGTAGATACCCAACCTCATTCTGGCCTGCCTATTCACAAATAGGTCCAGGCAACCAGTTTGGGATATAGAGAAAACCAAATTCTGAACTTTCTCAGTGACCTGAGTATCCCTTGGTCAGAGTTTAAGCAGTTCACTTGGTTGCACCTCCAAACTTTTGTGTCCAATATCTGTTCCCTTCTCCATTTCTGCATTCCTTTCTGATTCAAGATAATGTATCTCTGTACCTCAACTTTATATAAACAAAGACAAATGAATTGATGACTATAAAATAACAAAACTGCTATCCTCCTGGCCAATAGAAAGCCTGCTTTACTACTTTAAAGTCCTCTTTCAGCTTTAAGATTCTAGGAGTAGACCCTGAGCATGTTTGGTTTTTTCCTTTCAATAGAATTGGGAAATTCTAGCATTCAGGAGGACTCCTACAACCATGAAAAATTTATTAGGACCTTCTTACTCAATGACCCACAGCAGATAAAATTCACAGTACTCATCAGAAGCTGAAAATGAGTTTGAATACAAACTGATAACAACAGCAATTCGTTCCTTCCCTACCTCCCCCCAACCACAGGTGATCAGACGGGTAAAATCACAATTGACCATTTTTAACCAAGCAACATGTTTTGCTTAGTCATGCAGAGTGGGAAGACATTGGAACCTTAAATTCTGTTTTCTGTCAGAAGCACTCTCATACCAATGTTGGAATACATGAGTATCTCTTTCCTACTTATTCCCAAAGCTGATCAACCCCAAGAAAATGAACTTCCCAAGCAAGGTGACAATAGGCAGTCTTTTATCCTCTCTCCTTCGCCCTTCCCTTATTTTCCCTGAACTTCTTATAACCTCAGAATCTTGATTTTCACATTTTTAGGGACATGTAATAGTTTCTTTTACCAACAAGCTTTCACCAACACATTCAACCCTTTACTGGATTCAATGTAGCCCCATTGCATGTTCTTATTCATATTTTCTTCTTATTTAATGGAAAAGATAAAGAACAATTTTTTTAAAAAGATAATTAAGAGGCTTATACACCCATGAGGTATTTAGTTCATTGTCAAAACATTTTGTTCTGTTAATTATTCTTGGATTTGGTTTCACATTCAATACTTTTATCTCTGGGTTGTTGGTTTCTTTACCTCCATAATTTGACAAAAAGCAGAGAAAAACAACTCTAGAGATGGCCCCAGCAGATACTGAGGCTGTCTCAAGTTCAAAGTCACATTTCGCTCAGGAGTGCTGCCCTCTAACATTGGCATTTACTGAAGTTAGCCGAGTAAATACTCTGAAACCTTTAACACATTTCCCTTCATTACCCCCAATGTGTGGATTTAAATAGTTTTCTATAACTCCTGCACCACCTACGTAACATCCACACATGTATCTGACACTTCAGTGTAAGGGAATAGAAAATGCAGATGTGAAGGGAGTTGACTCTGTGGTAGACTATGCCATTGATGTGGGGTAATCACCGTCAGCAAAATGTGTCATTCAAGCTCCTTACTCAGGAAGCAGTGACAGTATTCTCTGGGTGCTTATGGTAAGAACTTCTTAATGATGTCCTTGGTTTTTCTTTCTCCACATTCTTTATGTCAGATAAGATGATAATCTTATTTGCCTTTAACTTCAATATTTCAGATGATCTGATATTTTATCAGTGATGGTATTTTCTCACTTAGGAAGCACATCAAAGCCCCTGTGGCCCTTAAGAGTTTCATGAGTGGCTGTGGGGAGAGAACCATCACCACCAGGCCTTCTGGTGATTAGCCTCCCCAGTGTTCAGTGAGATTGGTCCTTTTGGTAGCTGGATGACAGATCCACAAAGCATCACTGGCCTGAAGGACCTTCCGGAGGTTAAGTTCTTATTGGAATAGCCTTTGAGAACATAGGACCTTAATGAAAGAGCAGAAATTTGATGAAGACTAAAATTATGAGTAAATACAAAAGAAATTCCTAAGTCCCTGAATTAGATAAGATATGGATCATTTGTTGCAAGAACCACTGATAATTTTAATGCGTCACATTTAAAAAATGAATTTAGTGGATGAAATCAGTAATTATGTGCTGGATTTTGATTATCTGACACAACATCCCCTTCTGACTGTTATTTGGAAAGGCTGAGCACTATTTGCATAAAATCTGGACATGCTAAATTTAAGATAGCCAGAAGAGGACCAAAAACAAAGATTTCTAGATCTACTGAATTTTACCACAGGAAAGGACTTTAGTGATCATCCTGTGCAAAGCCTTCATTTTACATATATGGAAACCAAGTCACTCAGAAGTCACAATAGCTAGTTTGTTATAGAATTGGTACTAGAACTTTGTGCTCATATACTCTGCAAAAATGTTTCTAATGTACTTTAATGAATAATCTATGCAGGTGTGCCCTGTATCTTTATAATCCCAGTTAACACTAATAACTAACGTTTATATAGCTCTTTAAGATTTGTCAATTGCTATACATGTTATCTCCTTTAATTATAGTTCAAGAAAAAACATATTCATGTGATAAAGTAATTTGACTTAAGGAATTTACTTTATTGAGTTCATTCACTGCATTTTTTCATTTGCATCTTGGAATCTCTAACCTTGAAAAGATCACCATAGCATTAAGGGACTCTCAGACTGGTCTAGAGTTGCTCACACACTTAATGAATGGATTTTATAGGCTATAGTTCAAACTAAGCTAAGCATTTAATTCATGAATTCATCCTAAACTACTTGCATTAAGTGTCCCAGTTTGAATGAGTCATAAGTCTTTATATCTCCTGTATGTATACTATTCTTGGCTCCTTTCCTTTTCCCAGAAAAGTTGTGATTCTAGTCATAAGAATTGCTGAAATCTCTTTTGTATGTATGTAAGTTCTTATAGACACAATGGAGTGAAAAAAAAAATTTAAGCTTGTATTTCCTTGAGCTTCTCAACCAAAGAGCATCTAAAGTTTACATGTATTACTAAATGCTGTAAATATATGAAAAAATAAAACAAAACACTGAGAGACCAGAGAGCTCTATTGTTGCACCATTGTGCCAGGGATCTAGGAGAAAGGGAAGATATTTGCTTTCTTCTAGCTTTACCTGAAGAATCAAGAAATTGAAGTTTCCATTGATTTGAGGAGAACTGCTTAAAGACTAACAAAAAGAGTTAACAATCTTTAACATCCAAGATCTTTTGCTGTTGCTGTATTTCCAGGTTTCCTAGATAAACATGACAGAAGCAAATTTTGTGATTTGATATCCATCCACAGAGTTATCTCCTACCAATGCCAATGCCAGGGGCTTTAGGATGCACTCCTATCTACCATCGCCTCATTCTTCTTTGTTGAAAAAGAAACTGAAATTGGATGCACAAGGCTTTGGTCAGATTGGTGTGCATAGGAGAGGAAACCCTGAAGAAGGGGCCTGGCTTAGTGTTCAGGGTAATATCTGCTCAGTTGAAAACTCTACCTCTAAAGGAATTACTACTTCCCTAAAATAAGTTAGGAGAAGGTGGAAATTGTACAACCAAAAAATAAGAGAGAACTGATTATTTGAAGTCTTTATTAAAATTGAATTTTTGGTTGATCTTATGCCTATAAACACAACTCTGCCCCAATGTTAATTCTACTAAGTGGTCTTCTGTTTATCTGGAACTATTCACACTAGTCCAGGAATTGGGGAACTTGCAGCCTCAGGGTGACATGTGTCCCTCTAGGTCCTCAAGTGTAGACTTTTGACTGAATCCAAACTTTTGGCCTTGAGAAGTCTCAGGTTCCCCACCCCTGCATTAGTGCTTTGTCTAAAGTATACTGGTGATCACACTCAGCTTTCAGAGGCGTACAAGTTTTAACCTTAATGGTAATATATGGACACATGTGACGCATGCAATAGTGGTTATCTTACTTCTGTTGCAGGACAGCATCAAAGCATGTAAACAAAGACCTGGGAAACATGGAAGAAAACAAAAAGTTAGAAGAAAACAATCACAAAACAGAAGCTTAAGAGAAAAACTTTTTTCTGATCGCTGTTCCAGGTAAGTGGAGTTTACACAAGGGTCCCAATGTAATGAATGAGTGGGTAAGTATGAAGTGTCCTAGGAGATGAAAGGAAAAAAGGCTTTGAGGTTCTCATCTCGTAATCCTGGCCTCAAAATCCTGAAAGAGACGCCGTTAAAGTAAAACTCCCCACTTTAGCGAGCCCAAAGATTGGAAATTCACAAAATAAAAAATCATTGTCCTCCAAACAACCAATATCACCCCTGAGATTTTAACTTTTGCCTTTTCGGTCCCATTGCCGACAGCATTTCCTGATCCCAAGAAACTTCATTCTATGGGCTGATGTTTTAACAATATTGTGAGGAGGTTCTAATGGTTTCAGTTTGGGGAAAGAAAAGAAATAGGTAAAAAGTGCATGTGAAAGTGCAATCTCGGCATTTTAACCCAGAAGTTTTGCTTGTGAGTCATAGAATGTTGACTTAAACTTTGCTTGAAAAACATTCCAACGGAAGGAGAGCCAGCTCACCCTAGATCTTTGTCTGTAACTCCAGTGTGTGATTATACATCTGTAGAGATATGACTTCTGTATTTCATTCTCAGATATGAGATAGGATGATAATTAGGTAGATATACTCACATTTACTTACTTCTTCACGTTCCCATGGCCCAGACATGCATCAAGAAATGATGTTGGAGCGAGGAGAGAGAGGTTTGAATCCCATCTTTGCTTCTTATAACTATCCTACCTGTGACCTTGCACGATACACTTTATGTCTTTCCAGCTTAGTTTCCTCACCTAGAAAATGAGGGAATTAAATAAATGATCTCTAAGGCCCTACTAATGCAACTAGGTAGTGGGGTGGATAGATTACCAGACCTGAAGTCAGGGAAGACTCATCTTCCTGAGTTCAGATCTGACCTCAGACTATCATTTCTACCTGTATGACCCCGGGCAAGTCACTTAACCCTGTTTGCCTCAGTTTCCTCACCTGTAAAATGAGATTGAGAAGGAAATAGCAAGCTGCTCCAGGATCTTTGTCAAGAAAACCTCAAATGGGATCTAGGAGAGTCAGACATGACTGAAAGATGACTGAACAAAAGACCTCTCTCAGCTCTAGGACATGTGAGAATTTGGGACATTAGTGAGATTGTTACAGACCACTAGTCTATGCATATCCTTTGCAGTGTAGGGCCCATGTCCTCCACAGTAGACAGAAGGATCATTGCAGTTAAACCTTTGAGGGAAGGTTTGGAATGGAAGAAAGCCAAGTGGAATCTAGTCACATGGTAAGATGATGAAGTGACGGGGAGGCTTATGAGAGAGAACAACAAACACCTCCAACTGATCTGCTGTCACACAGACTAGTGTTAAAAATCAGAAGATTTACAAGTGAGAGGAGCACTTCCATGTTGTTGCTGTGTGATTAATTCCGATATCCTTTTCTTTAAAGTTGGATGTAATATTTTCAGAATAGGATTTGAAATTCAAATTCTTTTTCTTCTGGATAGGGAAGGTAGAGTATGATTTTAGGGAGAAGACAAGTATTTTTACTCAGTATGTAAATGGGATGAAATGCTTGGCTTTCCTTCTGTATATAGGTCTTATGGATTTCCTCCAGTACCACTGCTCCAATGAGACTCTTAACCAAACTCAAATAAATTGTTGTAGAAAAGATGCATAAATTTAGGAACAGAACTAGAAAAGAATCAGATCAAAGATGAACTTGTCATATATGACAGCTTTTTTTTCCCCAAGCAGCAACTGACTGGCACATACTGATTGTTAATGGTAATTTACCTGGCTTAATTTCTTTTTTTTCCACATTTTCAGAGAAAAAACCATATAGACCAATTGAAGCATGAACGTGGATTGTATTTAAGACATATACAAAGACATTGACAGCTATTCATGGTTCAAGTGTTAAGCAGTTCATTCTACCAAGCTGTCACAAGATTTTAGAAAATTATCTCGAGTAAAACAACAAATAGAAAAATTTAAGGAAAAAAAAAACAAATTTTGGCAGCCATGATAATAGGTCACTTTGTTGTGTTCTGTTTGAATTTTTTTCTGTAAATTTCTGCACTGAGGATTTCTTTTTTTGTTTGCCTTTTATGTAAATTTTTTACGTAGCTATTTTTATACACTGTAAGGCTTTGTTCTGGGAGTTGCTGTTAATCTGATGTATAGTGTAATGTTTTTATTTCAGTTGTTTTTTATGGATACTCTTTGAGCAGGTACATTTCTGATTCTGATTGCTATCAGTAATGCCTCCAATTTTATCACAAGTTCCTGAAACCCTAAGGTAGAAACTTGTGGCCATGTGGTAGGGGCACCACATGTTACTCTATTCAAAGATGTAATTTTATCTCTGTCTCAATACACACACACACACACATTAGGTTGAAAACCACCATTTCAATGTACATACAACAAACTAACACCAGTCAAAACACAAACGTACTAACATAGAAGCAACAGGTTTCCTAAAATGAAATAGATTCCTGTTGTCAAGAAACATCAAAGCCGAATTGGGGGTAATACTTACATATAGAGATAGTTGCTGGGAATATTTCTTAAAAGAAAAAAAAAAGTCAATCAGTGAATCAATAACAGTCTGGAAAATCATGGCTTATATCCCCATTTCCATTACTCATAATGTGACTGAAATTTCAAATTGATTTTTGTATCCTTTGGGTTTTCCACTGCCTTAAAAATACACTTTTATCGTCCTCTTTGAAGAAGATATCAGTCAGAATTGGAGATTTTTAACAGTGGTCGTTATCAGAGCTGCATTATTTTCCACAGGAATAGAATATATATTTTTTGTGTGTGTTTGTTTTTGTTAACTACACTACAGATATTGAATGCACCTTGAGATAATTTAGTGTTTTTAACTGGTACATAATTTATCAAACAGTACATGAAAGTGTAATAATGAAATGTCTATGTATCTTTAGTTACATTCAGATTTGTAACTTTATTAAACATGTTTTACGCTTGGACATTTTTAGGATGGTAGTATAAATGGAAACATTTCGAGGTAGACTGGATATGGGCCAATAGTGTATTTGTGATTAGCCTTTTCAACCTTTCCTCCTTCATGCAGAAGTCTGGTTTCTGAATAAATACGATACAGCCATTTTTGGCCCGAATATAACATAATTTTGTGGACAAACAGCATCAAATTTCCAGTTAAAAAAACAATTATCCAGAGGGGAAAGGGAGACAAAAAATGGAAACTGGTGACTCTTTTTTGAACAGACCAGTGAAAGTTTTGTTTTTGTTTTTAATAGAAATTAACAGACAAATTGGAGACTAAATTCGAATGGAAGTCAAAAATGCTATTTTGCCACTTCTGCGTTCTTTAGAAACACACTGTTATTGTAAATTTGTAAAATGTCTGGGCAGTAGTGACTGATGTCTTAATAAAAGCTTCCTGTAGTACATTGGTATGGATTATATACATAAGATGTCCTATTAAACTCTATAATGTATAAAATCTTAGAGGGAAAAGAAAATATGCTATATTGCCTCTAAACTTTGATTTATTAAAGTTTTATTTGGCAGGAAAAAAAATGAATTTTGGTCAACATTGAAACCAAAGTGAAAGGGAAAAAAAAACCAAAGTAATTTGTTTTGCATGGCTAAGCCATTCTGTTATCTCTGTAAATACTGTGATTTCTTTTCCTTTTTTTTTTTTCTTTTTAGAGTTTTGTTTAAGGAAATTCTAAAATTTTTAAACACCTGTTTTCCGAAATAAAATATGAACACGAAAAAAAAAGAAAGTACTTATATATAATTTTTTTTTCTTTTGGTTGTGAGAGATAAAGGCTGCAAAGTACAGCTGCTAAGATACTTTTTGTAGAAAGCAGCAGTGTGACACTAAGAAGAAAGGGTTAAAAACTATAATATTTTGGCTTCAGCTTGTGATAGTTAATTAATTCCAGAAATAGCTGTCAAACCCTAGCAAGTGGGTCGTCTGAAGTGGCATGCTCTAGAATGAGAGCAGAAAGCACGCAGGGACAGAGGGGACAACACTGTCCACTACATCAAAGATTGGAAGAAGAAGAAAAAGTTTGCGAACCAATATCTACATCAACAATATTGAGAATGAAGATGAGATGAACCAGTCTTCACTGTCCGAGGTTTCTGCTCCAGCTTCTCTCCAGTTTAACTCTTTGGCAACAGGAGGCAGGTTTTCCCAGCTCAAAGTTCACTCCCTGTCGGTGATTACAGGAACTGTGTGTGGAAATGGATTAACATGCCCATCTATGCCTAAAAGATAATAAAACTGAAGTATGTCTTCAAATGTCTGTCTCCCATTTTAGTCTGAGGGAACATTTTTCTGAGTCCATTTTTATCCATTTAAGAAATTATTTCAGGGGTGGCTAGGTGACTCAGTGAGTAGAGCACCAGCCTTGGAGTCAGGAGGACCTGGGTTCAAATGTGGCCTCAGACACTTAACATAACACTAACTAGCCATGTGACCTTGGGCAAGTCACTTAACCCTAAATTGCCCTGCTCTCCAAAAAGCAAAAAAAAAAAAAAAAAATTTTAGTGCCTTGCATATGAAACCAAAGGTTCAAGGACAGTTGACTTAAGGTTGTAGCCTTCTGTGAGTAACTGATAGTCCTGGGTGAACTGAATAACAAATACTGAAAAAAATCTTTCACATACCAAAGTTAGCAGACTCAGCCAGCCAACATAATCTCAGATTTCCACAAATGAGTGTCTCTATAAAGTATTTCTTTCTGCACCTTCAATAGAGAAGATCATACTGCATCCATGTTTGGTATCTTCCAGGCTTTTCCCCACCACTTTATAAAACATATACTTTCCCAGCCCTTTATATGCAACACAAACATACTATTGGAACTAGATTTATAATACTTAGGACAGCGGTTCTCAACCTGTAGGTCATGACCCCCTTGGGGGTTGAACAGGGTTGCCTAAGACCATCAGAAAACATATTTCCAATGGTCTTAGGAACTGAGACACTGCTCCTCTATCTGTCTCCAGGCAGGTCTGCCCACATAGGAGCATTAAAGGGTTGTGGCATTAGGAAGATTGAGAACCACTGACTTAGGAAATAGCTTTCGTAGAAATGTCCTGTCTTCAAGATAAACCTCCAGATGAACATGGGGAGAAAATAATGAATGCCACCAGTGGAGACATTACCTGGCTTTTAGAAAGCTAGTTGCTTCTCCCTTGGATTCATATTTGTCATCAGTTACGTATTATTACCTGTTAATCGTTAGAGATAATGAGTTTCTCTTACAATGGAACCTTTTAATAATGTTAACAAGGAAGAAGCCTTATCATACAGTAGAGCTTAGCTTGTTATAGTTCTTAGATTTCAAGGCATACCATTAGATATGTGACATGTCTGAATCTGTGATAATGTGCCATGTATGAAAATAGGCTTCCATCATAGTCACAACATAATCGGACTAATCAGGGAAAATTCTGCATTGTCTATTTGGGCAGATCATAGAGTTAGATCTGAAAAGGACGGACCCTCAAGGCCATTTGCTCCAAAACCCTCATTTGTTTTTTTTGTTTGTTTTTAGGAAGGATTGGGGAGTTTAAGTGACTTGTCCAAAGTCAAACAGGTAATAAGTAACTAAAGCAGAATTTGAACCCAGGTCCTCTGGCTCAAAATCTAGTACTCCATATCCTCCTACATAGTTCTGCTGTGTCTCTGTAGTTTACCTCCTCTCATATGAAACAACTCACTTGTGTCAAAAAGGCATGAGCTTTGAAACTTTTTTAACAGAAGTATCAGACTTGAACTAAATCACCCATACTTTCTTGCCTGCCCTTTTCCTTGTAACCAGAAGTATGTACGGCAGAGGTTAAAAACACAGCTGGTTGACTACCTGGTGGAAATGAATGATTTCCTCTCCAGTACAAATTGGGCTAAAAGATCCTTCCCAGTGTGAAGGCTCTACGCATGCAATAGCAGATGGTTAGCTTTGATTCCAAGCATGGGCGTCTCTTGAAGACAGTGAAGTCAGCTATTCTAATTGACCTTATCAGTATCGAGTTTTAATAAGTGAACAAAATGCCCATGGGAAAATATATAGAAATGTATTTTCTAAGACTTTTGTAAACAGAACACCATACATTGTATTAAGTCTGCATAAAGCAAAAAGCAAAACAAAATACCTCCCCCTTCCCTCTTCTTCCCTTCATGTTGACCCTGATAAAGATAGTTGGCATTTCTATAGAGGTTTAAGGTTTGCCAAGTGTTTCATATATATTAGCTCCTTTGATCCCCACAAGAATCCTGGAAGTCAAATACTGTTATTTTCTCCATTTTACTGAGGTGGAAAGAAAGTAAGTGACTTATTACACAACTATTATGTGTGAGTTGAGATCTGAATTCCCTTCTTCCTGACTACAGATGCACTGTCCCCTGAACTGTGCCATCTATCTGTGACTTCACCTTTGTGTTCACAAGTACTCCCTTAGACTTACATAAAACCTTTTTTCCTCTAAAACCTAGGACTTTGCTGTCCCGGTCTGTTTAACTTTTCACATGCATTGCTGCAAACCCAGGTACCTATTGGAAGTATCTAAGCATGCGCTCACCCACCACAGAGATGCCATTCCAAGTTTCCTGTTCTATCTCACTGTGTTAACCATTTTCATAAAGGACGATGGCATATTGGAAATTTATAGGACATCAAGAAGAAGAGAATTAAAATGAGGAATAATAATAACGAGATGCTGAATTAATTTAAATCATTTCATTCCATCATCATTATTTAATTTGGACTAGCTAAATAATTAAATTGAAGGAAAATAAATAATAAAATATGGAATAAGAAGAAGAACAAGAATCTATACATATATGCTACCTGGGCTATTTTTCCTTTTCTACTGGGAGATAATATTTGCTGATAAAGAAAGTGATCATTTATATAATTCTGGAAGATTTGCAAGGAGTAAGAGGCTAGGAGGGGGGAAGTGTTGGGGACTGAGAGAGAAAAGGTTTTACAGTTATGAGGAGAAAGCACAGCAGTTCATTTGAGATGCATGCCTATGAGGTCCAGTCACCCTGAAATTTCTGTCAATTGAATTGACTTCTTCCCAGATGGGACCCTCTGTAATAAAGGAAGGCATCATACATAGAGATATAGGAGAAGTGTATTAGCATTGACCTGAGAAGAATCAGTCTTGACCAAAAGGAAAAGCAGATCAAAAGACACCCTGAAATCAACTTTGTAATCCATGATGTGAAAAGAATACAGGAAGTAATGAAGACAAATTGAGTTGAGGGGACATTAGTTCATAGAGTAGCTCATAGAGGAACAGTAACTTGCTTTCTCTTTTAATAACAAGAAGCTAGCATTTCAAGGGCACTTTAAGCTTTGTGAAGCTCTTTATATATGTTAACTCATAATACAACTGTGTGGGGTTGCTCTTATTATCCTCACTTTGCTAATGAGGAGGTGAAGTTCCGACTTCCAAGGTCACAAGGCTCATAAGTGTCTGAGGCAGAATTCAAACTCAGGTCTTTATGACTCCAAGTCCCACAGAATCTATCCACTGTGCCTCCTGGCTGCCTAGCTCTTTTAACCCATTATTCTTGCTAATTATGCAGTAAACAAATTTGTTCCTGTCAAAGGAGTGTGTGTTAAATGTCTGTATCCTTTAGGTCCCTTCCCATAGTGACCTTAAGAAGCAGTGCTAGCACCCCATCCTTAGTGTTTTGGTTTGGGTTTTTTTTTTTTTTTTTGTGAAATGACATACCTGACTATGCAAACCATTTGTTTGTGTTCAAATGGTACAAAGTATTAAAAGGCATGATCCAAGTGCTTTGGAAGTATTTCCCAATGTTATCATAACTTTGTTGCTGTTCATTTTGGCAGAGAGTACAGCAGAAGGTCATATGTATGTCCAAGTCTTGTTGGAAAAAGAAAATATTATGTCCAGAGACATTAACCAGCGTGGTTAAATCTCTAGAAACTAATAAGAAAGAGCATAGCAGGGTTAGTTCTTTTGTGCTTCTAGAGAGGCAGCACTATTAGAACAAGTTAGCTACCTATCTAGTCATTTGGGAGCTGTGAATGATGAGACTCTCTCCTTCCCGCACATATAGCTCAGCCATGTTTTCTGTGATTTTATAGTTTTAGAGAGAATTGGCTCACATAGCTCGCATCTGTCTGATGTGAGACTTGTACCCAGACCTTCCTGAAGGTAGATATGATAGATAGATAGATGATAGATAGACAGACAGACAATATATATGTAATATATATGTGTGTATTTATGTGTGTGTGTGTGTGTGTGTGTGTGTGTGTGTGTATATATATATATATATATATATATATATATATATATATATACATATATATCTTTTGCTTTTACATTGCCTAAATTTCCCTCCCTAAGCCACCTCCCAGAAAGTTCTCTAATATAATGAAGTTTTTTTTTTTAAAGAAGAAATAAAATGAGGAAATGGGGAAAGGGGAATCAGTAAAACTGATCAATACATTGAAAAAATATTTAAATATATCCAGTGTCTCATATTCATGGAACTCCCCCCCCCCCCCGCCCAGTTCTATAAGGAGTGAGGGGAAAATGAAAGAGTCTTGTCACATCTCATCTTTGGGACCATGCTAGTTCTTTGTAATTTTGCAACATGAACTT
>CM053588.1:274390322-274402580 GCA_028646515.1 Pseudochirops corinnae
TCTCTGTATTTATCATCTCTGTCATTTCTTGTAGCACAGTAATATCATTATCATCTCTGTCATTTCTTGTAGCACAGTAATATTTCATCATATTCATTATCATAATTTGTTTAGTCATTTTCCAATCAATAGGCATCTACTTTGCTTCCAGTTTTTTGATATCACAAGTTGCCACATTGTGCACAAATATTGTGGTGAGAGGCCTTTTTCTTAAGAATCTTGAAGTATATACCTTATATGAGATCAGAGTCAAAGAATATGGATATTTTAGCTATTTTCTCAAGTAGATTTTCTAAAAATTAATTCAGTTGAGGAAACCCTGGTGCATGAGATGCTGTGAGAGGAGAGATAGCATGACACTGACCCCTTATGAGTGGAGGCCCAGAGATGACTAGAGGCTGCTGTGAGTATGAAAACACATCGGGATGGGTAGGGCAGAATTCACCTGGGATGAAGGTCCAGAAATCTAGGCTTTCTGGAAGCTTCTTGTTTTAACTACTTTTGCTCAGAGGCAGCACAAACTCATGAGTAGTAAGCTGGCTCCTAAGACCTTCAGGAAGGTCTGGGTACAAGTCTCACATCAGACAGATGCGAGCTATGTGAGCCAATTCTCTCTAAAACTATAAAATCACAGAAAACATGGCTGAGCTACATGCGCGGGAAGGAGAGAGTCTCATCATTCACAGCTCCCAAATGACTAGATAGGTATCTAACTTGTTCTAAATGCCATTGTTTCTACATACTGAAGTAAATTAGGCAGTTAGGTGGTTCAAATTTGGCCTCAGACACTTATTAGCTGTGTGATCTTGGGCAGGTCACTTAACCTCTGTCTGCTTACATTTCCTCAACTGCAAAATGAGGACAATAATAGTACTTGCATTATTTATAATAATATTTGTATTATTATATGTGGCACATGGTAAGCTCTTAGCAAATTTTTAGACGCTTCCCTAATTAGTGCTGTTAGTACTCAATCATTTTGGTTTCCTCTGAATTTTTCTTCTTTAAAATATTGTCATTTTATTTTGCTATGAGCAAGGCAATCCTATATGCTTAGCTTATTTTAATGGGTTTATTTTCAATTAATATTTGTTTTCTCTCCCCACCACTAACATATTGAAAAAATAACATAAAAATAAAACCGTTGTACCAAATGTGCAGGGTCAAGGAGAAAAAAAAATTCCCACAGTTGCCAAGTCCAAAAATGCCTATCTCATCCTTCATACTGCCCTTTGAATCTCAACGTCTTGAAACAAAGCTTTGATCACTAGTCTTCTTAGCTGCTGTGTTACCAGAAAGAAAACACAATAAGAAACTCAGTGTCAAAAGCTTGGATAATAACTATCACCTGCAAAACTCAAGCTGTCCAATAGCAAGGGAGCATGGGACACACTCCCATTCCCCCACCCCCACCGTCTTTCCTCTATGCTTCCATTTGGATTCTGCATACTAAAATCCAGTGCAAATTGAGCCTTAGCTCATTAGTAGCCGAAAGTGGTAGGTAGAACATTTGAGACATTCCCTTCTTCAACGATAACAGCCTTGTCTCCCACTTTAAGTATTCATCAATGAGGAAATCATGTTGTTGGTAAAACTTGATGAAGTTACTGCCAGAAAATGACTTTGCAGGAGCATCCCTGGGATGCCTGATTAAGGGAATTGAATATTTGTAGTAAAGATAGGTTTATGTCTAAGCATTAAAGTCATTTCTCAGAAATTAAATCACTGCTACAGTCCAATTTAGCCTGGAATCACAGTTCTTACATTGCTGGTAAAAGTGGGAAATTTCTCTATCAGCAAGTTAACAGCTGCCAACTCGAGGCTTAGAAATGGCCATTCTATAAAAACTGAAGAGAGGTTGCCTATTGTCAAATCTGATCCCAAGTGTGGAGATTACTTTGGGGAAAGAATGTTTTGCCATTTTGATTTCAATTTCTTCTTGGTTCATAATTTTATAAAGTAAGATAACATGATTGCACACACAATAGATATGTAAGGTTGACTTCAGAATCTTAGCATGATATATTTTCTGTTGTATACATATGACCCTATTTCCAAATACCCTTTTTCTCTTTCCATCTTACAAAATGGATCATGGTCTCTGAGAAATAACGTACAAAGGGATCTTCAGCCACTATCATCTACTTCTATCAAAGGTTCATTTTTCTTGAACATGGCAAGGATAGGGACTAAACCGGTATTTCAACTGCTATAGGGAACTCTGGTAAGGAAACTCCATCCACCAATGCGTGTCTGCAACTTCAATTCTGAACCATTGAAAGGTTTAGTGGCTTCCTTACCCCTGTGATACACAGACAGTGTGGCAGCGATGTGTCTAAGGAGGAATTTGAACTCGGGATTTCTGAATTCTGAATGAAATTATTTTTTAAATACACAATCCACACTCCAAAGGCAAAATGATGAAATATGTGTCTGCATCGCCTTTATAAGAAATACCTGCAGCACACAGATCTTTTTTCCAGGGTAAAAATTATTTTGGGATCCTCTCTGTACCTCTGTGCAGTGACCCTCTGCCTGAAGGAATCAACCTTACCCAAATGGAGCAGCAGCTTACTTTGCATAAGATCATCACCAACCCTTAGCATCTGGGTGTCATTCTGCTTATTGCCTACTTTGTCAATTTCTGTTCCAGCCTTTTAATCTCTGAGGAGGCAGTAAAATTGTATGCAAGGTCATCTAAGCTTAACCCAAAGACTTAAAATTTGAGCTTAGAAACTAAATACCTGTGGGGATCAGCAAAGAGGTAGCTGCCTCAAGTGGATATAGTGAACTCAATTATTCATTTGGGTCTCTGAATGAGGTAAAGTTTGATAGGTCAAAAGAAACATGTTTATAATGAAAACTAATTGAGTCTTTCTTCTGAGCTCCAAGCCAATGGTTGGCCAGCTTCTGATCACAGCCTTTGATGTGGACCCTTGGCCCATGGTGTATTTGAAATTTAAACAGACTTTGAAAACTTGATCTTAGGAGAAAAAGATAGCAAATCCTTATGCCTTTCTTTTTCTCTCTTTTTTTGTTTTAGTGGGGGAAGGAAAGCACCATGGCAGAAATAGTGTTTAATCCCTACGTTTAAGGTAGTTTGTGATAGTGACGGTGGATAACTTTATTCATTTCTCTCCACTGATGATACCTGATCTGCATCTTGCCCTAATGGTAGCAGATTTAGTGAACAGTTCACTGAGTCAAACCAGCATCCAGGAAGCACAGCCTCCTTCACTTTCAGGGCAGGCACAGCTCATTAGTATCCCTGCTGGTCAGCCTTTGAAAATTATCTCCATTCTCCTTGATCTATCTTGAAACAATTGTGCTCTGATCAAGATTAGTACCAATGCCCATTAATAGAGAACCTTATGGTTTATAAAGCATTCGCTTACAGTTGTTAGGTGGTAAAAATAGTAACATTCTCATTTGATACTGGAAGAAATCGAGATTCAGAGAGGTTAAATAGTTTGCCTCTGGTCACACAGCAAGAGAATATTCAGGGCTGAGTAAACACGGATTTTTCTGACACTACTCAGTGTGTTTTTCATCACTGTACCCGGCTTATATGGTCCCAAACCCCACCTGCCACTACAAAATACATTTTGTTGTCAGCTACCCATTTTTATCCAATTCACTTCAACTGGAAAAACAGAATTCAACAAAGGTAATTCTTAGGCACATCCTGGGGTGTTGGCAGACTGGCAGTATGTTGTCCCTGCTTTTGAAGCCCACTGGCTGCTCTCACCTTCACTGGCCCAGAAGCTCAGTATTCAGGATAGACTCAGATAATTGCTCTGTGTGCCCACATAATTACATGCCAATACCTTTCCCAAAATTAGAAATTATATTAAAGCTAGACATTCTGCTGACACCACATTTCTCACCAAATGTCAGCCTCTTTGAAAAAACTCTTCTCCACTCAAAAGGCCTAATTAGATTTTCAGTAACTCATGTCAATGGTCATTAGGCCAATCATGCAAATTAGCATGTACCCAGGTGCCCAGGGATTGAATCACAGCCACAGATGCAGAAGAAGCCATGCATCCACTTTAAAGGAAATTGAGCAAATTGTACCTCACCTTTTCTTGCTTTTCCTTAGATTTGCAGAGTATGGATATTTTAGGCACAGTGTTTTCTTCATCAAGAAATTTGTCAGGCAGTAGGAGGATTATATTACTGTGAGGGAATAGGAGTAGCATGGAAGAAAGGGTCAAAGTCCTATAAAAACATATAGATGTATGTATACATAACACATGCACAGGCATGCATTTCATGAAAGCCCTCCTTGTCTTAAAACACTTTCCCTGGATGCCTGGAATTAGAGAACATTTCTTTCCTGGTTCTGCAGACACTATAGGGCAGTGGTTCTCAACTTTCCTAATGCCACAACCCCTTAATACAGTTCCTCACGCTGGAGTGACCCCCAACCATAACATTATTTTCGCTGCTACTTCATAACTGTCATTTTGCTACTGTTATGAATCGTAATGTAAATATCTGATCTGCAGGATATATTCAAATGGAACATAACCCACAGGTTGAGAACTGCTGCATAGGGGCTTCTTGGCAAGTTGGAAGAGGGGTCACTAAACCTCTACAAGTCTGACTGGTCACTTCTGCACTGAGCACTGGGCGTGAGCATCAATGGCCATGCTTAAGGACAGCTGGCAGACAAGCAGGTGTGGCCCACGTACCTCCTTTTTAGCTCGGTCCGTTATTTACCCACTCCCTTCAGGCTGTTGCACAGCAGCAGCAGTATTACTTCATGGGCCAAATCCCAAAAAGGGTGAAAGAAAATTGACAGATAATTCATCTAAGTTTTGCTACCTCAGTAACTGGTGGTCTCTGCCAAATGCCAAATCTGCCCACATGAGACAAACGTGTTCAAACAAACGAGAGGAGGTATTGAAAAACGCAATCCAAGTCCTTTGGAGGTGGCTCTCAATGTTATCATTACTTTGCTGCTGTCCATCTTCTTTGCAGATAGTATAGCTGATGGTCATGGACGTGCCCAGGGATTGGCAGAGGAAAATAAGAGCAAGTCTGGAGGAGGGCAGCCAGGATATTTATAGCTCCAGGGACCAAGTAATATGAACGGTTGTTGGAACTGTAGATTTTAATCTAGGGAAGTAGAAACTTAAAAGGGGTTGGAAGAGGGATATGCTACTTGTCTTCACATATTTGAAAGAAAAAGGAGAAGAGGAAGGAAAAATTATAGTATAGTAGAAGCCAACATCTTGACCCTCATCTTTCATGGCTATTAGACCCAAGACACTTCATCTCCCTGAACCCTTCATCTCTGAAATAAACATAAAAAGTATTGCAGCCCAACCAACCTGTATGACCTGCTTCCCAAGAAGGATCCTGGTGCTCAGCTCAGATTAGAGATCAGGAAGACAGTGGGCTTCGAGGCCTGCCTCTGTATATTAGCTGGAAAGTATCTTAAGTTTGTAGTATCCCAGCCAACTCTCAAGGACTCTTAATCACAGAGGATTTGCCAGTCTGAATTGGTAGAACATGCTGCCAGACTGAGAATACTTAATATGGATGAAATCACAGTTCCAGTTGACCATACCTATACCTATACCCATTCACATATATACATTTGTTGTGACCAACGTACTTTGCAAAATTTACAACACGGTAGAAATGTGAGCTATTATTGTTTGGTATAGCTCTAGAAGGCAGAATTAAAAACAATTGATAAAAGGTCATAAGAAGACAAATTTGGGCATCATCATCAAAAAACTATTATTATACCTAGCATTTATATAGCACTTTAAAGTGGGCAAAGCGTTTTGCCTATGTGATCTCATTTAATTCTCACAACTCTGAGGTAGGTCTACTATCACCCCCATTTTTCAGATAAGGAAACTGAGGAGCAGAAGTTATTTGCCCATGTTTACACATACACACACATACATGTGAACATATATACACAATATACATATATGTATATACATATATACACTGTGTGCATACACATACCTATATATGCATACACACATATGTATATACACATAGATCCTTTCCAAGGCATCTCATTGCATTGCTGGGCAATTCTAATTGAATATTTGTATTCTAATCATAAATACATACACACACATATATTTATTCCTAATACATAGGTGATAAGTAGGTAGGTAGGTGGATAGATGTATAGATGGATAGATAGATAGATAGATAGATAGATAGATAGATAGATAGATAGATAAGATAGATAAATGAATCACTGGCGGGGTTCAAAGGAAGGTTATTGTCTAAGGGATTCTGGCATAAAGAACTAGGTTAAACTAGGTGACATTTGAGGTCCCTTCATAGTCTAGGATTTCTTGTTTCTATTGTCCTTTCCAATTTATCAGAAAAATATGGTGAGGACAGAAAGCATTTGAAGCTATTGCTGTCTCAATTTATACCCTACTGAGTTTAATCACTCCCTTAGCCCAAGAACTATGAAGAGTTTATGTCTGCATAAGAAGTGTCGACACGTAGGGACAAGTTTGTAAAAGAAAAGAGAATTCAATATCCAGGTTACAAGGAATTAATGGTGTGGCAGAAGAGGAATAAATGGCAAAAAAAAAAAAAAAAAAAAGAGTTCAGGAAAGGGTCATTTTATCCCTAGCTGAGAGACTAGAGAGTTGGGAAGATGGCCAGAATACCTCACTGGGGATAAGGGAGAGGCTCAGCTGAAAAGAGATGAGGAGATTTCATGCTGGGCGAGTTGGAGCAGTGTAAAAGGAGAACTGGAAACAAAGCCATGGACTTCAACATTTCCCCAAATTTGGCTTGAAATGGCTTGAGAATCTGATTTCCCATTTCAGTGAGAACATCTCCAAGCGCTTACCTTGGCCCTACCAAGCAACAAGCATGTATTCCTAAGTACCTGGCAGGCCATTTCTTCAGACTGAAAGGTACTAAGTGGACAATATGGTTACCCAAACAATCACTAATCTGCCAAAATATGCTCTCACTGTTTGGTCACAATAGTCCCTTTATGGCTTAGTTTATAGCTTATGGCTTTAACACATAAAAATGACCATCTGGGAAAGGAAGTCTTCTGAATTATGACAATCAGACTGCTAGAGGAAATTAGCCAGTTTCAGATAAAAACCTCCTCCAGCAGTCTTTTCTTTCTCACCCTTCCTTCCCTCCTTTTCCTCTTATGCCTGTCCTTCCCTGAACCCCCATCCCAAATCTCACACACAGAATAGAGGGTGACAAAAATGAACAGATTACCATTACAGCTAATGAGATGAGGCTTTCATTGCATACAATTACAAATTAGTTTTTGTAAACAAATCCATCTTCTGTTCTGTCCTGATAGGTAGCTCTGTAAACAAAGTGTTCTGGAATCATTCTAATTACAGCCAGCCGTAGTGGATTTAAAGGATTTAGGGGGTCATCTATCTAAATTAAAGCATGTTCAGATTAGAAAAACCACATTACAATAGAGATGAAGGCTGCCTGTTAGGGAGCTTTTCCAAAATTAAAACGATAACACACAGGGAGAGTATCATTCCCTTGAACTTGTTGCTGTCTTCTGCAGCTTGTCATTAACATGCAAGCACAATGATCAGAAAGACAGCCTTTAATACCCCTGACATGCCCCTCCTTTAGAACATAGCCATTTTAATTCTTTTATTATTAATGTGAGTAATACAAACTACTGTATGTGGATGTGAAGAAGCAGAGACAAGTCAGAGTTGGCACCATGCTTTATTGAAATTCAAATTATGAAGAAATGGCATGCTTGCTATCTACAGAGCTTGTGTTATCAAGTATTCAGGCTATAGGAGAAGGGATATCTTAATGACCTCAAAAGGGAGGGATTTGGTCCCAGCCAAAGAGTACGGAGGAAGAGCACAGGTTCACAATGAATAACAACATAAAGTCTCCCTGGATTTTTTAAAAATCAAACCATAGTCTAAGAAAGACAGCAAGGTTGCACTAATGGCAATTTCCTTATCTCATAAGCCATACATTAAAGTAAAGGAATATCTACACTTTAAAAATTACAATCATCACCATTCTGCAAAGCTCACGTATGTTTCTTTTTCCATCCTGTCATCCACATTTACTTTACTGAATAGAGACAGGAAAGTAGGATATTCCATATCCACTCAATGTCACTTTCAGAATAAGATCATACATCTGGAATTGGAAGAGACTTAAGAAGTCATCTAATCCAATGCCCTCATTTTACAGATGAAGGAACTGAGGCTCAAAAAGGGCATGACCTGCCCAAAGTCTTGTAGTTATTAAATGTCAGAAACAACTACCTGAGTTCAATTCTGCCTGGCTCCAATTCTAATACCATGCTGTAAGCCATACTGCCTGGAGTGGAAGAGGACATAGTGCAACACAGAATTTAGAGTTGTTATCTCAAGTATCTTTCATACATACATACACACACACACACACACACACACACACACACACACACACCAGAATCTTTTAATATGTGAAGAATTGCAAAGAGAGAAATCTTCCTTTAAAAAAAAAAGGTCTACTAGGGGGCAGAAAGCAGTTGAAAAGAACTTTTCCAGGATTGTAACATAATATGCCCATTCCTTGCTCCCGAGTTTCAGAGGTGATCCTCTCCTCTGCCAGTATAAATCCTGTGATCCTTCAGTTCAAGCTCTACATACTCTGTGAATTGTCCCTTATTAACTTACTATCCTAATTGCTTACACAACTCCCTACTCATGCATTCAAATATTTATTAAAAACACCTAAGTACAAAGAACTGTGCTAGGGAAGATAGAAAGGAAATTATGACATGGCCCTTACCCTCATTCAATTTATAACCTAGCAGGGTGGATATGATACATTCATAAGGAAGAATCATTTTTGTAAGGAAAAATGTGAAAGTCTGTTCTGGACATGTTGAAGATGAGGAGCAAATCAGGAGCAAATTATGGAAGCAGTAGCAAAGAGTCCAATTTAGGTTTGGTGTAAAGAAGAACTTCCTGAACAATTAGAGCTCTTCAAAGTGGAATGGGATGCCTTGTATTGTAGTAGATTTCTCCTCACTGAAGGTCTTCAAACAGAATTATCCACTTGCAAGAGAAGGAAACAAGCATCATGGAAAACCTATCATATGCCAAGCACTATGTTAATAACTTTTGTAAATATTATATCCTTTGATAGTAAAAGCAATATCCCAAACACTCTCCCCATGCAAGTTAAAAGGCGTTGAGTTTTGATTGACTCTGGAGACTAAAAGTTCAGACTGTTGATATCATTTCTTGGTCACCTGAGGATGAAGCAGCCACAAGGAGCTCCAGGGGCTCCCTGAGGCTTGAGTGGGAAATCAGGATGGGCAACTCAGGCCCAGCTGAATCAGCTGTAGATTTCCCAATGCCTCTCCTTCTTGAATATTCTCCTGCTATGGTTAAGTAAACTAACTGCTGAATGGCCTGTCAGTGACTCATTTAGTCTAAACCACCCAGGTACTAGTTCAAGTCAGACTCCAAAATTCTGTAGGTGAAGATAACTATCAGGGAGTTAGAAATGTGGGCCTGAAGCTCACATAAGAGGTCATGTCTGTGGATACAGGATTATTTACATAGATGTGATGGTGGGAGGTATGGAAGTCATGATATTTCCAAGGAAGGGAATGTGGGAAAGGAAATTCCAGGTCATATGGGCAATGAAGTGGAGGACTCAACATTTTCTCTAATCCCTATGAACTCTCAAATTTCTCTAAAACAGACATCATGAGCTAAAGATAAAGAAAATTCAGCTGACTTCATAGTCTAGGACACACAGAATCCAAAAAAAGAGGAAAAAGACTCAGGAACTGACACTCTGATTCTGAGCTTATTCAACACCTCCCCCCTTCTCCTGCACTCCAGGCAGTGAGGCTACATTTGCAGACCCAAGGATCAAACGCAAACTTAGAACAAAACCTATCCCTACATCCAGTCCCTCCTGTCTCTTTTTAGTACTAAAAAGACCCTCAGCTGCAGGCTACAGAAATTTTCCCAGGGCAATGACAGTAGCCAGTTTGACATTCAGGAGCAAAAGCCTGAAAGGGGCCACAGCTGCAAAGTTCTGAACTGCCAGTGCTAGGGTAAACAGTCCAAAGAATGCTGGTGCCTCAGATCCAGTGAAGCAGCTCCCTAAACTGCCAGTGCCAGAGTGGACCACTCAGTGGCACCAGCCAGGCAAAGCTCTGAACTGCTGGTGCCAGGGCAGACAACTTCGAAGCACTGGCCGTTCTGCCGCTGCCAGACCAGAGAACTAAGGAACAGAGGGAATGCGATTGATCATTAGGATAAAACATGGTGTATGGGAAGAAGAGGCAGATCTCCACTAAGTCTGATGGAAAGAGCAAAGGACCTGGATAGTTGAGTTTTCACCACATAAAAATCACTTGGAATAGAGACCAAGACCAGTGAACCCGAAGTTGCCCAGCATCACAGATAGCTGAGACACTTTGAAATTCAACCCCCAAGGAAAGTATCATCTGAGGGGACAGAGAAAGGAAATAACTAGAGGGGAAAGGACTGAAATTACCAAAGATATCAGGAAAAAGAAAACTCAAAGACCTTGAACATAAGGAGAAAAATAAAGAGGAAAACAAAAGAGGGAAATAGGACTTCCAGATCTAGTAACTGAGTTCAAGCATCTATGAATAAATACTGAAAAATAAAGTAAAATAATCCAACAATTTTTTAAAAAAGTAACACTTTATTTTTCCACAATCGTATATTAAAGCATTTCCCCCCTTTTTAAAGTTTTGAGCTCTGAATTTTATCCCTCTCTTTCCTCCCTCCTCCCTGTAATGGCAAATAATTAGGTATAGGTTCTACATGTGCAATCATGTAAAAGATTTCCATATTAGTAATTTTTTTTTACAAGAAGACTTGAACAAAGAAAGAAAAAAGAAAGAGAGAAAGGAAGGAAGAAAAAATGAAAAATAGTGTGCTTCGGTCGATCTTCAGACAGCATCAGTTCTTTCTCTGGAGGCAGATAGCATGCCTTGTCACAAGTCATTTGGGATTCTTTTATCATTGCATTGTTGAGCCTAAGTATTGATAGTTCATCATACGATATTACTATTACTGTGTACAGCATTCTCCTGCTTCTGTTCACTTCACTTTGTATCAGTTCATGTAAATCTTCCCAGGTTTTTCTTAAATCATCTTGCTCATCATTTCTTATAGAACAATAATATTACATCACAATCATGCACCATAACTTGTTCAGTCATTCCTCAGTTGATACACATCCGCTCAATATCTAATTCCTTGCCACCACACACGCAAAAAAGAGTTGCAATAAACATTTTTGTACAATTAGGTGCTTTTCCCTTTTCTTTGATCTCTTTGGTATACAGGCCTAGTAGTGGTATTGCTGGGTCAAAGGCTTTGCACAATTTACTAGCCCTATGGATATGGTTCCATATTGTTATCCAGAAGGGTCAAACTCATTCATAACTCCACCAACAGTACATTAGTGTCCCAATTTTCCCATATCTCTTTATCATTTGTCATTTTCCCTTTCTGCCATTTTAGGCCAATCTTATTGGTGTGAGCTGATATCTTAGAGTTATTTTAATTTACATTTCTCTAATCAGTAGTGATTTAGAGCATTTCCCCCCTGTGACTATTGAGTTTTGATTTCTTCTGAAACCTGCCAGATCATATATTTTAATTATTTAGCAATTTAGAATCAGTTCTTACTTTTTCAAATTTGATGAAGTTCACTATATAGTTCAAAAATAGACCTTTATCAGAGAAACCTATTGTAAATTTTTTCTCAGTTTTCTATTCTCCTTAAAATTTCGGCAAGATTAGTTATTTTAAATTTCGTGTAATCAAAATTATCATTTTTACTTCCTGTGAGCCTCTCTGTCTCTTGTTGGGTAGCAAACTCTTATCCATAGATCTGAGCTTCTGTTATGGGAATCTGAAGATCTTCCCTGCCCCTAGGCCCTTTGCTAAAGTGGCTACCTGACTCTGAGAACCTTCCCAGATTTGAAAGTATACTCTGTTCCCTAATAGGCTGAATGTGGTCACGTGGAGCCTGTGGCGCCAGGCTTGTTTTCCAGGAATGCCCGTGCCTTGTAGCTTTGTGATTGGGCAGTGGGTCTAGAGGGCTGTGACATTCTCCAAGCCAGGAGGAGGCTATATATACGCCCTGATGTGAGGTTTTGGTTTGGGGCTCACTTTGAGAGGAGTTGTGTGATTTGGCCAGAAGAGACTCTGGGCAGCCGCTGAGCCCCCCGGCTTTGAAAAACCCAGATGT
>CM053588.1:274403080-274494619 GCA_028646515.1 Pseudochirops corinnae
TTCCTTGGATATTGTATGCTGAGATGATATCTTAACCTTGTTGTAACTTAAGGATAGATGGCCTTTTTGTGCTCTCCTGCCCCTTTTGAGATTCAGGGGTGGGAAGCCTTTGTTTTTTTGTGCTCTGTGATTGACCAAATGAATGTACTTTGTTTATGGTTAGAGACTAATCTCCATTTGAGAAGAGACTTTTGACTGACTAAATGAATGTACATCTAGGGGTGGAGTAGTACCTGGATTGAATTGAGAACTTACTTGCTAAAGGAACAATTTATACTGTATTTTGACTTTCTCTGTTCTGTGAATGTTTGCTGAATAAATGGGGTTTACTATGCTGGTAATCTGAACCTTGGAAGTTGCCTTTGCTTGGCATTACAGCAAGTCATTTGGGGAAGGAGGGAGGAGGGAGGAAAAGAAAGATTAAAACTATGGAAGTGATTGCTGTAAACTAAAAATAATTTAATAAAAAATAAAGATCTTGGTTCTGAGTAGGGTACACTCTCTGCACCCTCTGTGAAGACTCCTCAGAATGAGAAGGGAGAGAAACTATCTGGAAACCAGAGATAGACTTTTGTAAGACTGGACAGACCTGAGTCCTGGGTTTACACAGCCTAGGACCCTTCCCCCCTTCCCTTGTTGTCATCAGCATTAGGCCCTTTTCAGGAGTTTTTTACCTCCACCCTTGCTTGTGCCTTTTCCCCTCCCTTGCTTGGTGTTTACTAAATAAGGCCATGCATGATACCTTGGCTCCCTGTCCTACCTCCTTGCCAATAGGAGATAGTGGTGGGCTTCTTGGTTATCCACCATTGGGTTAGATTTTGCGCCAAGTCTGAGAACCCACCTCCCAGCCAATGGGAGAAGGGACAGCCGGGGGAGGGAGCTTGACTACATTAGGGTATAAATTCTTGTTCTGTCTTTTATAACAGGCTTCCTCTCCTTGATTCCCACCATGGAGAGGACCATCCCCTTACTGCAGGGGAAGAGAATAAAACTCATTGTTCCTTCCTCAAGATACCTCTGACTTTTGATTTTTCTTGGGTAGGGGATTTTTGGGGTCCCTGTACCTCACACAGTTCTAAGGCAAAAAAAAAAATAGACTGGAAATATTGAACTGGGGAAAACATTGTGTATCAAAATTTTCTGATATTCAATTCGCAAACTACATAGGCAATTGATACAAATATAGAACAATTCCTCAATGGGCAAACAGTTAAAAAGATAAACATCAAATTCTTAAAACATAGTAAAAGTTACAAATAGTCATAAGAAAAATGCTCCAAATAATTAATAAGATAAGTTAAAACAACTCATATTGGCAAAGAAAATGACAGTTTTTAGAGGGTCTGTGGGAGGACAGAAACATTAATACTCTGTGCGTGGAGCTATGAAGTAGTCCAACCATTCTAGATAAAACAATTTGGAACTATATTCACAAAGTAATTAAATGTCACGTACCCTCTGACCCAGAAGTTATACTACTACTGAGCTTATACCCCCAAAAAGATTTTTAAAAAAGGAAAGGATACACATACACAAAAATATTTATAGCTGCTCATTTTTTTATTATAGCAAAAAAACCAGAAACAAAGTGGGTACTCATCACTTGAGAAATGCCTAAGCAAATTGTGGTATAATGGAATATTATTGCACCATAAGAAATGACAAGATGGATCAAGAAAAACTTGGAAGGACTTGCATGAATTGACCCAGTTGAAAGGAAAAGAACCAGTACAATAATTTATGCAATGACTCCAATATTGTAAAGGAAAACAACTATAAAAGATTTAAGTCCTGTTATCAATGAAATGACCCATCATGACTCCAAGAGACTGATAATGAATCTTGCTTCCCTCCTATTTGCAGGATGGTGATGACATACATTTTCACACATAGCCGATGTATGGATTTTTTGTGTGTGACTATAATTACTGGTTACAAGAGAGGGCTTTTTTATTTGAAGGAGAAGAATAGTGAGTGGTTCTAAAAAAAGAAAAGAAAACAGTGAGACAATGAATCATTTTAAAAAGTAGGCAGAAAGAGCAGAAGGAAGTTCAAAAGGAAAAAAGAAAGATAAGGCACTGTTGGAATTATCATGTGGACATAACTCCCACCCCCAAAAGCGATAGGTAGTGGAGAGTAAAAGTTGCATATTTAAGTCCTCTTTTTCCTGTTCTTCTACCTACAAGGAAAGTTCATGCTTGCTGATGTTTTTCTGACTCATAATAATAAAAAGGAGTTGTTCATACTTCATTTTCAAAGAGAACCAGTGACATCATGGGTGATGTCTTGACTCCTTCATGATCTGAAGTGAGACAGAGTTGTGCAAAGTTGTCAGTAATCAAAGTCCAGTTGCAGGACAAAAGTCAAGATAACTGGTAATGGCCTGGGATTCAGTGGATGACCCTGGCATCTTCGATGCCTGACCAAGTTCTAAGAGCTTCATAGATCCTGCTTAAGTCACCCTTGTGGCTATTAGAACAAATTGTTCTCATCCACCCTTTCTACTGGGGAAAGTCTTCAAATGCTTGGGGTAGATATCCCCCTAACTCACTGAGAAATTGGTTATTCTCAGTCTGGTTCAGTCCATTTGTAGAAACAGTTTACTAGAATGTGGCTACAGCTTCTTAGAGTCACAGGTGAGAGTTGGACTAAGATGGATATCAAAGGTAGATAAGCAGTCCTGAAAAGGGCTTGGCAAGCCTGAGAAGCCCACATAAATGAAGCAGCACCTTAGTACAGTGGAAAGAAGACTAGCTGAAATCAAAAGACCTGGTGTCAAATCCTGCCTCTGATACTTTCTAGCTATGTGACCTTGGATAACTCATTTGACTTTCTTGGACTTCAGTTTCCTAATTCGTAAAATGGGAATGCTGCATTAGATTGCTTCTGAAGTCCCTTTAAGCTATGATTCTAAGACATTACTGACTGACCATAGATGTTTTCTATCCATGTTCTTTCCTGGTCTCCAGTAACAATCACTGCAAGATAACTGAAGGGAATCTGAGATTTGTACACTATAACAAATTATCAGAAAGACAGAGAGGTCCTTATTTTGTTCACTGCCTTCTGAAAGGCAGGGTGTATATGTTAGCTTTACTTGAACTAATGTCTGTGCACAAGGGAAATATCAGCATATTCATGAATTAGTCTTTTGTTTGTAGCTGTAATATAAAGGATAATCACGTGTTTATTTTGGTAAGGCATTTTTGCCTCAAAGCACTCAGCTGCCTCCTTATGAAACTCTTGAATGATAGCAAGTTCCTGCCTGGGAATACATCTGGGAAATTCACATCTATTAGTGAAATTCAAATATTGTCCTTCTTATTTAAAAAGATCCAATATTTATTTCTGAAGTATGGACAACTTCCTCTCACTGAAATAGCCTGTGAATTCTCTAGGCTTTATTTCCGGAGTCTCCATGAGTTTCTACAGTCAGAAACATATTATCACCTGGTAGCCAACCTTCTAATGGCAAACATCTCTCAACTGAGAAAGAATAGTCCTCAGATGACCACCACACCTACCCAAACTCAGTCTCCACTGGCATAATATTTGGGAGCCCAGTGTAGCCTCTTATTTCAAGAAGAGAGATTTTGTCTGTAAGAGAGATCTTGGTTCACAAAAATGACTTATGTATACAGAAGTATAAACAGGTTACTTGCTTAATGAATGTGGTAATAATTCTTTTCTCTTGAGAAGCATTAGCTAGCTGTGATGATAAGGGCTAATGTTTGCAGCAAAGATGAACCCAATCACTTCCTTCTCAACTTTGCTAAGAGCCATCTCCACTTTACTAGTCACCCTTATGCCAGTTCAGACCTTCATTATCACACAACTAGACTGCTCCAATAGCTTTCTAAATGTAGTCTCTTTCCTTTCTAAGGTAGAGTAATCTAATACATGACTTTGATCCCATCTGTCCTGTACTCCAAAGCTTTCAATGGATCCCATTGTCTACTGAATGAAGTTCAAACTTCTTAATTTAGGATTCAAAGTTGGCTCTGACAATCTGGCTCTCACCTGCCTTTTCAGGTATATTTCACACAACTCCCTTTCACACATAGTTCAGGTTCTGGAGTTACTATTCAATCCACAGGCCCTAGCAAAATTTGGGTCATAAGCCCTTCCTTGTTTGCTTCTCTCCAATTGCCTAATGATTAATAACAATAATTAGTCAGCCAAATATAATTAGCTCTTAGAAAGCAGCATTTACTAAAGTGGTAGAGTAAGAAGGCATCCGCCCAAAAAGTCTGTAACATTCTCACCAGTACATACAGAATCTTGGTGGGGAAAATGAGCTTAAATTTAAAATAAACACATGTGACGAGGGGGAACTCTCAGCAGTTAGTTGTTGAAGTCTTTTTTTTTTTTTTTGCCACTTCACAGGGAGCTCATGAAGTTCCTCTTAGGTGTGGTATAGCTTTTGACTGGGATCCTTGAACAGTTCTAAAGCTGACTTGCCTTAATGGGCCTAACTTGTCCTTGGCTCCTGATGCAGACACTTCTCTTCAGGGACATTGGCCAGGGTGGTGATGAGAGGTCCAAAGCTCCTGAAGCTCTCCAGGTCTTGGGCTGCTCAGGTGTGGGTGGGAAGCACTGAGGTTGTCCTCCTCCACACCTCTCCCCAAGAAATTCCTTCTCTGGGGCTTAACTGAAACTCCTTTCTCCTGATTCACACCTGGATTAATAAGGCTGAACTATGAACTGACTTGGATACATCCATTTAATGCCTTTGAACGATTCAACAGAGACACACTCTCATAATAAACCAATCATTACTAGAATGTCTCATTACTTATGGGCTAATTTGGCACTCATCCTTTTAGGAGACCTTCATGCTCACTGTCTCCTAAGCACATGCCTATTGCCTTCACACCTTTGCCCAGACCCTCTCTTGGGGCTGGAATAGCCATCTATGTATTATTTGCTTGTTTGGTGGGGGTGAGGGAGGAGGGTTGGACCATACCGTTGGTCTGCTTATAAGGAACTCACTGAGGAGATTCCCTACACCAACACAGGTCTGTCTCTACTCTCCCACAGAAGGAAGCAGAACAGAGGTCCTGGCCCTAACAGGATGCTTCCCATAGAAGCAGCGTGTGAATCAGCAATTACAAGTTTGAATTTCACAAGTAATTGGGAGACCAGGGAGACTCTTACCAAGTTCACTTGCCCTGTTATCTGGGATAGGAAAGAACCTGTTATTTAGAGCTATTAGGTCACTAGGATAAAGAGTGCTAACTGCCCCGCGTGTGGCTATCTCTAGTCCATGGATAGATGGTCTTCAGGACTGTCGCCTCACCTTCACAGGACAGCATTAAGAGCTGGTGGTGGTTGTTTTTTTCTGTTTGGACCATGACTATAAATTACTAGTTAAAACAAAAATACAGCTGAACAGAGTTGGGAGAAATAATCACACCGAATGGAAGTTCGGCCAGGCCTTTATCAAAAGGGTTGTCCTAGATCTCTGTCCTCTCAGAGGACGGCCTGCACAGCTCCCGTCAATCTCTGGGCTGACAAAGGACATTTTCTGTGCTCTTTTGTGCCTTGAATACATCCTCACGGTGTTCAGCACAGCCCTGTGGTTACTCTGCAGTTTAGTGATTTACAAGGTCCCCTGGGTCCTTGTGGTTTGGTTAATTCCCAATTCCCTTACTCTGGGAGTGAATATTTCATGTTGTAGCAGCTACAGTTCTTTGCCAACTAAAATTAAGCTTCTCTTCAGTAGAGTGCATTGGGGGGTGACACACTTCTAGTTAGTCTCAACTTCTCTGTTCTCTCTTCTTCCAGTTTCTTGGCAGCTGGCAGTGATCAGAAGGCACTTTATCTAGGCAGGGCACCCTTCTCCCACTTCCTTTAGAACTCCTCACCATGCCTAATAGAGTGTTCTGAATAATTTGGACTCTCAGTAAGGGTTCTTGGCAGACTTTGTTGATAGTTTACCAGGTGGAAGAATACAAATTTCTCATCCCTCCAGTCACCATGTTCGTGGTTCTATCATTGCACAACCAGATAACTTTCTACAGCTCCAGGCTCACCAGTCATATTCCAGAGATGCAATATAGGAGTTTTCATGGGCTTTTCTCCTAGTAAACACTCAAAGTTCCGTTCCACGGTGGCTCCATTTAGGTAGAATAGACAGTGGTCTGTATGGTGACATTTAAGGAGCACACTTAGAAAGCCTGGACATACCTCTTTTCATAGTATCTTTCTCTTTTCTTTGATCTTTTTGGGGCATTGGCACAGGACTAATATTGCTAGGTCAAAGGGAATTTATTCACAGTTTAATAACTTTGGGGGCATAGTTCCAAATTGCTATATAAAACTCTTCATCTAGCTCAGTTAACGTGCCAGAAATTCCACCAACTAGAAGCAAAAATAAGTTCACATCCACAGAATATTTTAAGCACTTCACAAATAATAATCCAAGAAGGAAAATCATGTAAGTGTTATCATCCCCTTTTTATAGATGAAGAAACAGGGATTCTAGGAAGTTGGCTTATTCACAGTCACACAACAAGAGTCAGACCTGGACTTTGAATCTAGGTTTACCTGCTCCAAGTCTCGGCTTCTTCCCCCTAGGATAAATTCATTTGTTTGAGTTAGTGTGTTATGAATGGGGAGGATCTAGTTCATGGCACACTTTTTTAAGCTTTGCCAAAGTAAGAAGGTTGAGCAGCTTCCTTCTTGACCTTTAAACCCATAGGTTTAGACAAAGGGACTTTAAGTCTTCTTCTAAAACAGTGATTCTCAACCTGTGGGTCACGACCCCTTTGGGGGTCAAACCACCCTTTCACAGGGGTCCCAGGGGTTGCCTAAGACCATCGGAAAACCCATATTTCCGATGGTCTTAGGAACCAAGACATCGCTTCTCTATCAGATTCCAGGCGGGTCTGCTCACATGCAGATATGCCCACATACAAGTATTAAAGAGTCGCAGCATTAGGAAGGTTGAGAACCACTATTCTAGAACCAAACTTATGATGGCTGAACAGTCTTTGGTATGTGAATGTAATAGAATACCATTGTGCTATTCAAAAAAGAAGAAATAGATGATTTCAAAGAGACATGGAACAACTTATATGAACTACTGTCAAGTGAAGTCAGGAAAACCAAGAAAACAATTTATATTATGATTAATACTATAAAAATTAGCAATTTTGAAGACTTGTAAAAAACAATAACTAACTGATGGAGAATAAATTGGGCAGAATGAAGAGAACAATTTATACAATGACAACATGGTAAAAAGAAATAACTTTGAAATTTGTAAAGACTGATCAACACAATGACCATGCATGACTCCAGAAGACTGAGGAAACATACTGCCCACTTCCCGACAGAGAGGTGACAGATTAAGAGTGTAGAATGAGACATATATATATATAAATTTTTTTGGACATGGCTAAGACAGGAATTTGTTTTGCTTGACTATATATTTGTTACAAGGAGGTTGTTTTTCTTTTCTTTTTAATTTTTGTTTTCTGAATGGAATTAGTGGGGATGGAGGCAAGTGAGAAAAATATCTATGCTAATTAAAATTAAAATTTAATAAAATTTTAAAAATAAAAATATATGAATTTTAAATGATTTGTTCATTTTCTTTTTATCCTGGAAACCTAGAATTACTTGTCTGTTACCTTGCTGGATCATATTCCTAGGTGTCTATTATCTGTGACCCTGGCCTCACCATTACTTTCCATGACAAAACCTTAACTCATGATTATTTCCCCTGAAGTGACTTGGTTTTATTTAATCCACTTAGCATTAGTTGAGCCCTCCCTCCCTCCCTCCACAGGCTGTTTGCCAGTTTGGAATTTCACCACAAGTTGGTGTACTAAGCCTATACATAATTTGTCACTTCTGCCCCAACTCTATCATCTGCCTTTTGCATAGAGAAGGAAACTTTCCTAAAGGGGAAGAGCTGCTCCCCATCTCCCCAAGGACTCATCTACAAAATCGATTTTTACTTACATTCTCAGTTTGCCCTCCAAACACAGATGCTGTGCTTAAGAGACTAATTGATCATTTCATCTCAATTACACCAAAATGATATTGAAAAGCGGAAGAGGCCTTAAGCTAGTAGAGCTCAAGAGTTGGCAGGATGAGAGCTGCTTATCAATTACAATTAGAAACCAAAAACTCACCATTGCTTCAGATTGTCAGAGTAATAAAGAGAAATGTTCCCCCGAAATGGCACTGTATTGACCAGGATATCGATTCTGATGAAATTATGTTGAATACAGAGTTTACAGTATTAGCATCTTCAATGCCAACAGAAGCCCTTCTGCTCTAATAGTTCATAATTTACATGTAATTTCCTCTACCACAAGCCATGAGTTCACTATGGTGCTCTGAATAGCCCGCAGACCCTACTGTCTCTCTCACCACATGCTTTACATGAATTCCTTTATGGCTGTTATCATTTAAGTAATTTCATTTCTGTTCCTCTGTTGTTCTTTTTCATTTCACAAATGAAATGGCATTTGGGTCGTTAACAAGAGGGACAGCCAGTCAACCAAACTGCTCCAAAAGAAAAGGAAAACAAGACTCTCCTGATGGAATCACAACCTCCTCACTATCTTCCTCTAATGGAAGGAGCAACAGCTTCAGAGATAAGAACAGTGGGAAAGAACATTTGCTCATTTCTTAGTGGAGTGAGAAATTATTCATCATTTGTTTAAAAAGAGAATTGCAAAGATACTAGAAAAAACATCTACGTCAATTTGGGGAAAGCTGAAATAAATCATTATGATAATTAATATGTGGCATTTACATAGCATTTTTGTAGTCTATACACATATCAAAACTCCCCATTCCATGTTGTGGGTAAACACTTTGATCCCCTTTGACCTGGTTCCTGAAAGAAAACATTCAGGTTAAACATAAGGTAATATTTGCCTTACACACTTGCATTTAAATAAGTTTTAAGATTTACTTAATTTCCCAATAGAGTGTCACTCTGTTAAAGCGTAACACATTGATTAGGAGGAAGCCAGAGAAGACTCCTAGCTCTGGTGAAAGTAAACATTCTAATGCAGGCAGTCACAATAGGACTGACAACTAGTTGAAAGGATAAACTTCTCAGAATCCTCAGAGCTGCTTCTCCCTGTCTCCCATAGAGGTTTATTTCCGACTCTTCATCAATACACTTTTAACACCAGACAGAACTTCCCTTTTCCAAAGGCAATCCTTTCACTGGAGCATCAATTGTGAAAAAAACAAACAAAAAAACCCAAAAAACTTGACATTTATGAAAGAAAACAAAGAAAAGCCAGTATACAAACCCAGATGTTACTTGAAAAATATTAGCAACAGTAAAAATTTCACAGCAGCAAAACAACCTCATGTTAAGGCTAATCCTTCAGACATGAGTCTTCTAAAGACTTTCAGGCTCTCCTCATCCTAGGTCATTCACCAGACTTGGACTCAAATTTCAATGCGGAAACCATCCATGTGGCATTTCAGGTGAATGTTATCCTTCCCTTGTAATGACACATAAAATTTCCTCTCATTCTAAGAACTTTAAAACATATTGTTATCACTTGCATATGACAGAGAAGGCATGCTGACCTAATCTGTGGATGTCAAGAAACTAAGAGAAAAAGTTAACTACTTTCAGTAACAAATAAGGATCTGAACAGATCTCCATAGGCTGAAGTGATCAGCTGAATCCAATAAAAATCAACCAAGTGCTTGTCAAGCATCTGCTTCTATACCTTTTATAAGGTGTATATGCACCTGCTTACATAAGGCACTGGGGATACAAGTACGAAGAATGACAAAACCCCTGCTTACAATGTGTTTACATTCTAATACAGCAGACAAGTACATCACTGAGAATACATCCCTGCACATATACACATAAAGTAGTTGAATTCAAGGTAGTTTGGGAGGGAGGGTTTTAGCAGTTGGTGAGGCAAAGAGGTGACCAGAAAAGGCTTTATCCTAGCTTAAGCTGCCTCTTAAAGGTGGAGTTAAGAAGAGAGAACATTTCCTGAATGGGGGGAGAGATATGAGATGGAATATCACGAACAAGGAAGAGAAAAGGCCAGTTTAGTAGGATCACAGCATGTGGGAAGTGGGGATAGGGGGGAGGGTAATGCCTAACAAGGCTAGAAACATAAGTTGGGGCAAAATTGTGTAGGCCTTTAAAGCTAAACAGAGGAGTTAATATTTTATCCTAGAGGCAACAGAAAGTCACTGTAGCTGGTTTGTGAGAGTCACAGAGTTAGACCTATGCTCAAAGAAAATTACTTGGACAGCAGTGTTAAGGATGGATTGGAGTAGTAACGGACTGAAGGCAGGAAGAACAATCCGGAGACTGCTGCAATAAGTTAAGCAAGAGGTGATGAGGGCTTAAACTAAGATGGTTAGCTGTGTGAGTGGAGAGAATGGGTTAGATCTGAAAGATTTTATGAAGGTAGAAATGACAAGAATTGACAACAGATGGGATATGTGGTGTGAGGGAGAGTGAGCAGTCCAGGGTAATGGTGAGATTAGAAACTGGAGTCACTGGAAAAAAATGGTAGTGCCTTTAATGGAAATAAGGAAATTTGGATGATAGGATGGCTTAAGGGAAAAGATAATGAGTTTCAACGTAGACATGGTGAGGTTTTTTTTTTAAATATCCATTTATTTTTAGATTTCAACATTCACTTCCATAAGATTTTGAGTTCCAAATTTTCTTCCTTTCTTTCCCCTCCCTTCACCCAAATAGATGAGGTGAGTTTTAAATGTCTCTAGGACATTCAGTTTTAAACCTCCCAAAGGCAAGTAGGGATCTGGAACAGAAATTTGGGAAGAGAATAGCTGAGAGGAGCTAGATATGTAGATCTAGGAATCATCTGCACAAAATCATTAAAGCAAGGGAAGCTGACATTATTTCTAAGAGTGAGTTGCTGCTGCTGCTGTCTGCCCTTCATTCTCAGAGAGGACCATGACATCAGAGAGGGGATGCCATAACATGTAATTGAATTGGATTTAAGTGAGGGGCAGCTGTGCAAAGTCAACAGATTCACCTTCACCTGTGAGAAACACACTTGTGGGCATCACAGGACTTCCTGATAGGGTCAGGGAGTGAGCCTGGAGCTTCTGCTGACCACCACTTCCCTGGGGGCCCTTAGGAAGATCCACATGATTTACCCCTTAAAACAGCAAACCTCTTCTCACAGAAAGAACTCAGAAACAGAGTGAGCAGAGGAAGGTGTTTATTATGCTTCTGGCAAGGTGTGGTGCTCACTAGGGGCATACCCAAGCTGATGCAGAAGCAGGAAGTGAGCTTATACAGTTCTGTCCTTCCTGGTAGATTTAGGGTTGGTGAAATTCCTCAAATTCCTCACCATTTCCCTACATTCTCTCTCTCTCTCTCTCTCTGCAGATTATATAAGTGTGGTAGTGAGGACACTTGAGACTTGACCAGGCTTGACCTCTTCTAAGGTCAGAGCTGTGTGTCACATCTCCACCTTTCTAGTTCCCTCTAGCCATTGTCATCATTCCAGGAAGGCCAGGGTTTTAGTAAAATAAAATAAGCAAGTTTCCCCACAGCTATTGCTCATCTTCCAATAGCTTTTGTGGGAGCAAAACAAAATACCATTATATCCCCTCTTACAGGAACATTCTGGTCCAGTGGCCAGATATGGACCAGGACAAATGGGGGCCCAGGATGCAGTGGGAAACCATGGCCTTTTCAAGCTAAGGTCCTTAACAGGTCTCAGTTTGACAGAGGCAGCACCCTCTCAGTAATTAAAGCTTAATAAAATCAGGCAAAGAATGATCTCTTTAAAAAAAAAATAGAACTGAAAGGGGAAGACCCAGAGGGTTTCTGGCCAAAACAGAAACAATTGTTATTTACATTCATTCTGAGTCAATCAGGGCCCAGTGACCAAGTAGGGATTGATCCAGGACCAGAGTGATTTGGGGTTAGGGCTGGTCTAACAACAACAAAAAGTTCAGAGATTCAAATTTACATTCCTTTTGGGCAGAGTATGATATCCTATGTATGACTGTATGATGATGGAGTGCTGACCTTCTGATGGGGAGAAGAATCCAGTGTCCTGAGAACCTTCATCATCTTCAAGGGGAAGCTCCTGAGGGAGTCAGTTAGGAAAAGGAAAGGACTTGGGGTAGAACAGAGAAAGAGAAGAGGCAATGAGACTGTCAATGAGACAGAGACATGGAGGATGGGGATCCTGACTCTTCTTTGGCATGGAAAAAGAAGGGCTGAACACACACACACACACACACACACACACACACACACAGAGTTTGGTTTAAAGATATGGCCAACCCAACAGGGGGATTAAAACAAAAACAATGAACAGAATCTCAATGTGCTCTCCTCCAAATCATGGTGTGGAAATGAAACAGGATATTATTATGCCTTAAGAAACATTCTATGATGCCCAGGTCTCCAGAGGATGCCAAGTGAAGAGAAGCCAACATACTGGGGTAGAGAAGCCAACATCCTGGGGTGGGGTCATTGAGTCCTTTTTTTAGAAGAAGAGGAGAGAATACAATCAATGACACTCTTAGAGAGCAGAGACACATGGGGCACCGCTGAATTTACTATAACCTTTACCAAAACTACCAAGCAGCATAAAATGGAGATAAGAAAGAGGAAGAAAGAGGGTTCAGGACAGAACTTTTGGGGACCACCTATAACCAGGAGGTGTGAGATGAATGATAAGCAGCAAAGGGAAATGAGGAGGAACATTCATTCAGACATAACCTCAGAGGCAATAATGTCATGAAAACTTAGAGAAGGAAGAATATGCAAGAGAAGGTGGTCAATAGGAAATAGCAGTACATATAAACGAGAAGTTTTTCACATTAAAAAAAATAAAGGAGTTATCATTGATTATAGGAATTCTAGTAGACCACAAGCTCGTTAAAATTCATGGTGTGTTGTGGCTATCAAAAAAAAACCAAGAGAATTCAAACAAGCACAGCAATAAATATATTTCCCAAATATCAGAAGAAATAGTGTCTAGCTCATGTTGGCTTTTACCTAGAGTGCTGAGTTTGTTGTTTTGCATGTCACATTTGGGAAAAGACATTGATAAGCTGGTATGTGTCCAGGAAAGGTGATTAGGATAATGAAGGGACTTGAAACTATTCAATTTAACAAACATTTGTAATATACCTAATATGCACCAGGCACCATGCCATGGTTGAAGGAACTGTCTATGTTAATGCTGGAGAAGGGAAGATCTAATGGGACCTGATAGCTGTCTTCAGATACTGGAAAAAATATCCCTCTTAGGAGGGATTACATTTTTTCTGCTTGATTCCAAAAGAGAGAACAAATGGGTGAAAGAGGGAATCAGATTTCAACTCAAAATAAGGAAGATCTTGCTCACAATTAGAGCACTAAAAAGAGAAGAAAGAAATGAGGCACCTGAAGGGAGTACGGAGTGGGCAGACATGAGTTTCCCACATCAACACGAGTTATACAAACTCTAGAAGAAGACGTTTAAAAAAATAATGTTTTATTGGTGCTCTTTTTTATATCTCTCATTTCCCAATGAACCCTCTACTACAAATCCTAATAGAATCCTTACCTGTCTCTGAGAAGTATAAGTAAGAAAAATAAGTGAATATATATGGATCTATGTTTCATAATGGTTAAGAAGAGAGAAACAAATTTCACTGTCGGGTCACTGCATTCATCATAATCGTGATGGCTTTCGGCACTATTTCTGGAAGACCATTTACCATCAAATTGTCAAGGTGATATATACTCCAGGTAGGCGTTCAAAGAAACTTTGATTTCCTTCTAACTCCATGTTTCCATTATTTAATATATTTTATTTTCCCCAATTACATGTTAAAACAAATTTTAACATTTTATAAAAGTTTTGAGTTAGAAATTCTATCAGTCCCTCCTTCTCTCACCCCACCTGAGACGGTAAACAATCATATATGAAACCAAAAGTCCACCTGTAGATTTAATAACATAAAAAATTATTCAGACAGTACTTTTCACTCAAAAGTCACTGACTGCACAGTACCTAGCACACAGTAGGTACTTAACATTTTTTATTGGTTGGCACCATCTTGGAACCCTCCCGCAACCTGGGCATTTATTATTGTTCAACTCTGAAGAAACAGAGAAAGCAATGTCCTAGCAATGACACTAAATTTCTCTAATTTTGTTTTCTGATCCATCTGTCCCTATTAAAAACAGATGTGTACAGGCTCCTTTCATAAGGTTATTTTTTTTTTAATCCAGGCAACTGTATTTGTTATGAACCTTCTTTCCTGTCTCCTCAAAGTGATTGAAAATGTCCCTCTGACCTTGAATACTTGGACTTCTGCTATATATTTTCCCTTTATTTTTTACTTAGCTTTTCATATTTGAATTTTAGCCTTCGACCGAGGTGTTGATTAGGCAATATGCCTTTGTTCTCCTCACCGTTGGGATGGTCCTTGGCAATTAGGCAAACAAAGTCAATCACTTCAGCATGTGTCAGAAGTGGGATTGGAACCCAGATCTTCTTGGCTATAAGATCAGTACTCCTATCCACTATGTCATGCTTCAGTTATTATGTTATTAGTATTCAATAAATATAAATAATTATATGCAAATCTTGGAGATCATGTTTCACTTTGAAAAGATTTAGGACGTTCAGTACCAATGACCAAAAAAACAGTCGTAATACAAAGACCTTTGTAGCCTAGTTCTTAGAAATACCATGTAGAATGTCTAAGCAAATTGAAAGTATTGAAAGTAGACTCCGACTTTTCCTAACTAAAGAAATTTTTATTCCTGTGAGGGACATTTCTATGGGCAGTTGGTATCTTGATAGTTCCAAAGTTTAGAGAAGGAAGGTAGGGTTAAAAGAAGTTAAAAGAGAAGAGTAGTTACTTTACTATTCATTCCCCTTTAACTGAATGAATTATTAAAGTTTCAGTATAAGGGGTCTAGGTTTTAATTACTCTAGAAAATTAGGCTTCATCTTTAGTCCAAAAGATTCTGGATATCTAGTATTATTTTACAGTTAACTTAGGCATGAGGAAGGGGAGCTTTCATGGCCACTGGGCACCTAAATGGGATCTTAAGGAGACAAAAATGGACTGGAAATCCCGCTTCTTTAGCCACATAATAAATGGGAAGTCGGTTAATCTTTTTCTCTCTTTGATCTTCATAAGTAACCTGAAGATAATTGTCTACATCATTCCTGTATTCTTGGTATAGATAACATTGATGCTCAAATTCTTTTGGATGCAGTTAATGCCATTTTTCTTTTACGGGGAAGTTAGACAAAACAAAATACAAAGCTATTGTATAGAGGTTAGTGTGGTTGAGGTCAACTTTACTGTCCATCCACTAGAATATTCATTGGTTCTTAACTTGGAGTCCATGAGCTTAAAAAAAGTGTTTTGATAGCTGCATTTCATCATAGTTTCTTTTTTATTCCTATGTATTTTAAACATTAAAAAAATGTTCTAAGAAGGGCTAGACTTCACTAGGGTGTCAAGGGCTAGAGGAGTATCCATAACATGAATAAAAGTTTCCTTCTACTAGATGATGTGTCAGATTTGGGAGTTACCCGACCTGTGGCAGATGGCCAAGTCAATCATCTTCCCTTAGTTTCACTTTGCTCATCTGTTTCCCAGGGTCATTGTGAGGATTGGGTGAGATAATATATGTAAAGAACTTTGTGAACCTCAAAGTGCCATATGAATACTGCCCATTATTTATCATTATTATAGTTAACATGGGTATATGAAAATGGCAGGATGACATTAATAATTGGGAAGGCTGGAGTAGGTGTCAGGTGAGGAATCTTGGGCAATCTGAGGATATGTTTCAGGCTTCCTGTAAAGATTCCCAGAGGTTCATACTGCTCCCTTACAAATTTCAACCAGACCGGAAATTAAGTTAGCTCAGGAAAGTAGAAGCCCTCAGGCTGCATCTAGATAGAGATATAAAGGTTGCTTTGGATCCCAGTGCTGATTCCCAGGGAGCAAGTCAGTATTTAAGGGATTGTGATGACAAAGTCTTGAAATACATTGATATTTGAATCGCTTAGCTCCCAGTTTCCTTCGTTCCTCAGTAGTTTCTTCAAGGAGGGAGGAGGGAATCCTCCAGCAGGAGACCTGTTTCTCTCTGTCACTTTGTGGGTTCTGCAGCTCCAAAGTTTGTTCAGAGTCACTCCCTACATGTATTGGAGGTGGTAGAAGCTGGACCTATGTGGAAATCCTGTCTCTACTCCCTAAGAAATTTCATATTGTGAAGAAACAGAAATATGTGTCTCTTATGTAAACTACTCCTCCTGTTGCATACCGTAAAGAAGAAAATGAAATTTTAAGAAGGAAACAATTGCGAACATATAAAAAAGATTCATTAATACTAATGGGGAATGGAGGTTAGTCTGTGTAATATTTTACCAGTGGAAAAAAAAGTAAGGAATACCTCACAATTAGAGATTGTGATTGAGGACATTCCTTCCCTCCTTTCTATTCCCCTTCTCCCCAGGTTCACATATAGAGCTGCTGCTCACAATTGCACATTGATGTGTATGTATGGGTGTGTACACACCACAGCTCCAACACATAAATATGTGCAGGTGCATATATGTATGTATGTGTGCATATATACATACAGACATATGGACAGCTATGTGGTACAGTAGGGAGTGACAGGCTGGAAGTCAGGGATATTTGTAATCTTGAGTTCAACCCTGGCCTTTAGACACTCACTAGCTGTGTGACTCTGGGCAAGTCGCTTAACCCTGTTTACTTCAGCTTCCTTGTCGATAAGATGAACTGGAGAGGGAAAAGGCAAATTGCTCCAGTATCTTTGCCAAGAAAACCCCAAAGGGGGTCACAAAGAGTCAGACATAACTAAAAGTGACGGAACAATGAAATTATACGCATATCTATATGCAGATAAATATGTATATTACTTGAAGCTTCCCATTGCCACTTTCCCCATCTAGAAAACAGTAGAATGAAAAAGAGATTAAAACTTATTGAAGGGAATGGAAAGTCCTAATGAAAATGTATTTTTAAAAGTCAAAGAGCTTCTTAAGTGAAAAGTTTGACTAAACTCAAAGCACCAGAATATTATCCTTGCTAATGTCTAAAAAGCCTCTTGAAGTCTGCAATTGGGAATGCAAATCCCAGAGACGTGAACCTAGGTAGTCACTCAATTTTTATGAACCTTTGTAAAACAGAGATGGCAACCACTCCCCTACATCAAAGAAACATCCTGAAGCTCTGATTCTTTTTGTTTTTGTTTTTTTGCTTTTTGGAGGGGGGAAGGCAGGGCAGTTGGGGTTACATGACTTGCCCAAGGTCACATGGCTAGTGTTAAATGTCTGAGGCCAGATTTGAACTCAGGTCCTCCTGACTCCAGGTTCAGAGCTCTATTCACTGCACCACCCAGCTGCCCCCCCATCTGATTCTTAATAAAGAGATCTCTAATAAATTATTGTTTAAATCTTGATTTAACCTAAGAAAGCAAAGTAATGGTTTCTTTAATTAAATACTCTTCTCTAGACCTTGAGACACCAACAGGATTTTTAGACAACAGCAAGGATTTTATTTTGGTGCTCTGTGTTCAATACTTCCCACTTGAGAAGTTCTTTGACTTTTAAAAATACCGAGCAGAAAATATTGCTGAAAAAAAAATAATGACAGCTCTGCTCTAGTGTCTCCTGTCATGGAAATGACTTTGACTTCTCAAAGACTATGTCAACAGAACACAAGGTCTAGCAATCTCTACCTTGCTGGAAAGGCCTTCAGTGTGGCCCATCAACATAAGCCTACTTTCCTAAAAGCAGACTACCTCAGTAAAGAGTGACTCCTCTCCAGCAGGCTAGTTACTTGAAAATGAATTCTTTGGTTATGGCAACCCACAAAACAAACTAAAAATACAAAATGGTGTCCAATACTATGTAGTCAGCCCCTTCTATTTCTGCAGCACCAGTTGCAGAATACTGGAGAAGGAGCAGATAGTAGGAGAATTGCCTTTATTCTGTGCATAAAAGTTTTAACCTGATGATTGGTGCTCTTAATATAAGACCCTTGTCCACTAACCACTGAGTAGATGCTTTACTAGAGAAATTGAATGTTATTAATCTTGATATTCTTGCTATAAGTCAAACCAGAAGAACAAAGAAAGTTGTAGCTAAATGGAAGGATAACTCACAGAAGAAGTGAATAAGTGGCAGAGTTGATTTTGTGTATCCAAAAGCAACAAGAAGTCTCATTTCATAGATATTTGGATATGTCCTAGTGGGATGCTTATAATAAATACAGAGGAAGAGGGGTACACAAAGTAATTTCAGTTTCTGCACCAACATTTCATGCAATGAAGAAAGAGAAATTTTAAGAAGAAATCAATGATTTCTTGAAATTAAAACAATATAATTTTGTACTCAGAGATTTTTATACAAAAGTGAGAATATATATGGTAAGAAATATACTAGAGAACCTGAGTCAGAAAAAAAAAAGAATGAGAGAGACCAAAGAATGGCAAATTTCAGAGAATTCTTATCCCTATCTTTCATTAATATCTAGAAGAAAGGAATTGACACCACACATTGTGAGTACTGAATCACATTATGAAAATGAAACTGATCATATTTTAACATACAGGAAATACCACTGCTTCTGTAAGTCATTCTTGGATCTGTATACAGTTAGACAACTGACTTGTTAGATCAAAGATCAAAATTAGTACAAAACTAGAAGAAAGAATAAGATATGGTAATCAGTTGAAAACAACCTAATTCTGACCAACTGAGACAAGTTAAAAATGAAAAATGGGTAATAGATAAAAGACAGACTACAATAATTTCATACACAGAATACAGCACTTTTTATACAGAAATTCAACCACTGTAAACCAATTGCCAAATCAAGGAAACCAAAAGAGCCTGAAAAACTCAGACAGCAAACACTTGACTTGTTTGCCAAGCAAAGGGAGATGGTAGCCCAAGACAACCTAACCTTAAAATATTGACATATTTTCATAGAAAATATTCTCATAGACATATTCTCATAGAAAAAAGATGAGCAATTATGTCCAGATCATGAGCTTGTATTGCTTCACAAAACAGAGAAGAAATCAAGGATAATAATACCAGTTTGATAGGGACCTAAGTAAAGTCATCCCCAGGACATGTAAGGGTGAAACTGAAGGCTGAAAATGAACAGAACAGCTGCCAGGGATTTTATAAATACCTTTTTTTTCTCACATAAATTCACCCCCAAAAGGTTTAGTCTAAATCACTAGAGCACCAGAATGAGAAGCCCACTAGGTTGCAAAAAAAACTTTAATAAATGTGATAGGAAAAAAAAGATTAAATGGAAGAATTTACATGTCTAGCCACAGGGGGAATCTCTGACAAAGACCCAGGTTAAACAGCTAAAGGAAAGCTTCCAATGTCACCAGCTTAATCCAGATTGAGGTTTTGAAAAGCCTAGTTTTCTCTTTTATTCATTCTGCCTTTTTATTCAGTCCTTTTTATTCAGATGACTCTTAGGTACACAGCCTAGTAAGGCCCAGACTAGATTTAAGACCTAGTTCTTTAGGGCAGTTGTTATATATAAGGGAGCTGTATTGGTCACTACCTGGATCAGCAGGTGTTTTATACTACCAAGGAGAACAGGTGTTGCTTACAATTCTGAGGGCTAGGTTCAGACAGCAGAATCCAAGAGAGAGATCTTTTGTTTACTGACCTTTTGTTTCTTTCCAGGTGAAGTCTTTGGCAAATTACCTCTCTCTTACAATCTCCTCCCTGAACAAAGTTTTCTAATAGGTTTTTGATTCCTTGGGATTGGCCTGCTGGGTAGATAGTTACGTATTTAAATACTTGTGAACAGGTTGGAGAATTTTCCTTAGGCCTGGTGTTTTAAAACTAGATGAGCCTAATCTCTTTCATTTAATCAAGTTGGGTGCCAAGGAGAGCTGGTGGACGTGGGGAATGGCTGTTCTCTGTGGTAGTCATGGCTAGTATCTGATGTCAGCATGTCTGGAGGTGTAGTATAAAGTTAGTATGCTGAGAGGGGAATAAAAATGGAGGTCTTCTCCTCAGATAAGTACAGTAGTAGCCTCTCCTTGACCCACCTCCAGTTCCATTAGGGATTCTCAGAGTAAAACTGAGAAATTACAGAAAAGGTGTTACTGCAGGTCAAGGGCATTCTAATGGTGATCCGACAAAGATCCTCCCTTCCCCTACCCCCAAGTGTCCCCTCAGCCATGATATTTCCTATGGTGATAAAAAGCCTAAATCTCCCCAACCTCACCCCTACATCACATTAACAAGGCTTGAATTGACTTTCAGTGGAAATTCTTCCCAGTTTCAGCCCATTTAATCTTAGTGTGATGGGAGTCTTTGAGATGGACAGCACACTGAATCTGGAGTCAGGAAGAGCTGCATTCATATCAGCCACAGACACTTACTAGCTGCAGGACCCTGGGCAAGTCATTTTACTTCAGTCTGCCTCAGTTTCCTCATCTGTTATAATATGGATAATATTAGCGTCTACCTCCTCGAGTAGTGAGGATCAAATGAAATAATATTGTCAAACTGCTTTACAGACCTTAAAGCACTTTGAAAGCTGTTATTATGTCCTCCAAGGGGCCCTTCCACACTAACAGCCACCCCCTTTCTTCTTCATCTTTCCACTGCTTAGCTCTCACAGAAGCATTCTCTACCGCCTCTCTATGCATGATTTGTTGAGTCCTGCCAGGCTCAGCCTCTTCCTGCAGTTGTCTCTCTTTGGCCTCTACTTCGAGTAAATACTCACTAAGGTGCCCGAGCTCTGTTAGTAGAACCTGCCCCAGGTCCCCTATTCCTTTCCATTCTGCCCTTTTTCTATTTCCCTTTTCTGCCTCCTGCACTACCCCTTGTCCATTCCAGTGGATTTTATATCTTTCTCTAGATTGGGCCATGCAAAAGGTAAAGCCAATTCCACCACTTTCTCAGCCACAGTCCACGTACATGTCTACATGCAAAAGGTCTCTCTCCACAGATGAAAGCCACTCTCTCTAAATGACTGCTTGCCATCATCTGCACTTTTAGTTTATAGGGAATCATCCCCTCTTGCATCCCCTTTTATTACAGGTGCTGACCATCGAGGGTTCAAATTCTGGGAGCACTAGGATAAGAAGGACATTGGGGTAGCAAGGGAAACTTTCATTGAAGGTGCTAAGGGGGAAAAAAGATTAAATGGAGGAGTTTCTAGCAGTACAGGAAGCCCTGCCAGAGACCTTGCAAAGCTAATACAGAAAACTTCAGTTTTGATTCTGGTAGAACCTTCAACAAGCAGTCCCTCTTGTTCAGGAGACCTTCATGCATGCAACCTAGAGAGTCAGGTAGGTCTTGTAAAGAAACCAGGTGATATTTTTGTATATATTACCTGGCAAAGTTGGTGTTGCATATAGTTCCAATGGCTGAGTTAAAACTAGGGATCTCCATCAACTGAGGAATGGCTGAACATGTTGTGGTGTATGGTCGTGATGAAATACTACTGTGCTCTAAGAACTGGTGAGCTTGTTGATCTTAGAAAGGCATGAAAAGACCTGCACGAAATAATGAAGTGTGAAGTGAGCAGAACCACGAGAACATTGTATATAGTAAAGCAATAGTATTTTAAGAACAACTTTGAGTGACTGTCATTTTGAATATTTTAGATTCATAAATCATAACTACACAAATATTCTAAATACATAAATTAAAAATAAAGGACATATGAAGAAAGACATTATCTGTATCCAGAGAAAGAACTGATAAATAGAAGTATATATAGAATAATTTTATATGCACATGTACATACATTATAGATAGATACATATACCTATTTGTGTCTAATGATAGACATTTCTAAGGTGTGGGGAGGGGGCAGAGGAAGAAAAAAAAGAAACTTACATGGTAATTTTGTTGTATATTTGCAAGTCGTACACGGTAGATTTGCAGTTTCATTGCAATCATCTTTTTTATTGTACCGTGTTAGGGAAATGCTTGTTTTGTTCTGTGAATTGAAAATAAAATAAATTTGTAATACCCAAAAAACAAACAAGCAAAAGAAATAGTCATCACTAACAGAAATGAAACCAAGAAACCCTTTGTTCATCTTATTTTTCCCTGTAAAATCTTCTTTAAATCCCTTATCTCTTACAGATGAGTTTATGAGTGGAGAGATGGCACTGAAAAGACAAAGGTAGGGAAAAAAAGCTGGATTATACCAAGGGTAGATAGGAAAGATCTCTGCTTTGGGCAACACAATTGGGAAGATGTTGAGGGACTTACTCACAAGATATCAAGGAAGAGAAGGCATGGAAAATCAATTTCAGCCTTATTAATGTCCTCCCAAAAGGACAACTGAGCTACTAGTTACAAGCAGGCCTCTTTTGTCATGTATATAAAATGTTATAAGGATCATTTGTGGATATATTAAGGGCATCCTTTAGGAGTGTTTTAATAGGAAACATTCAAGGATTCACAAGCAATTTGCCACAATAGACCACATCCTTACCATTTCACAATGGGCCAAAAGATGAAGAAAACGGGAGATTCTACTATATTTATTGCTTGTTGATTTAGAAAAGTACTTAATTTAGTAGAATAAAGTGCTGTTTTGGAGTTTTTTTCCAATGAGACATCTTCACACATCAAAATTATTCAAAATTCTTTGAAAAATATAAAAGACATAGTCTTATTCATGGATCATAAATACCACCTGAGAGATTAGACAATCAGTTAACCAATAAATATTAAGTGCCTACTATGTGCCAAGCACCACGTTAAACAGTATATATTCTCGCTAAAGGTGTTCACTGTCATGATGAATGAGGCCCAACACAAAATTCAAGTTGAAGAGAGATTCCCCGTGGATTTGATCTTCTTAATGCTCTTGGGTTTGGATGACTTCATATTGGTTACCTCAAGCCCTGAAACACTGCAAGGCCTCCTGGAAAAAGAAATTACCTAATGACCTTTTTAGGAAAGCCTCAATGCTTCACTTTATTTCCTCCTTTCTAAGCCAAATCCCCCATCACTTCTTTGCCAACCACCTTGCCACCTACACAAATCATGTCTTTTCCTTTCACACCCTCAGTCTCATTCCCCTCACCTCTGTCCACTAGCTCTCCATTTCTTGGACCCATGAGCCATAATCAAGTCAATTTTGCCATTGTACCTGGAAGGAATGTGTCAATCTGCTATAACTTTTAACTAGTTTCCTTTGTTCTTGGATGGAATGTTTCAGTCCATTCCCCTAAGACCGCACACATTATCTCTGTCATTTTTCTCATCAATGTGCCCTTCCCTGGCCACCCTTCTCCTGTGTGTTGTCTCCCCATTAGAATATGCTTTGAGGAAACTATATAAACTAAAAATAAACAAAAGTTAATTTTAAGAGAAACAAACAAACAAAAAGAATATGCCTTGAGGGCAGGACTGCCTGGTCTTTTGTGTTTTTGTCTCCAGCACTTAACACAGTTCTTAGCACATAGTACCTACTCAATAAATATTTTTTTCATTCATTCATTTATCTACTCATTCATCAAAATTAGGGGGGGAAAAGTGGATAAAGACTGTCAATAGCTCAGATTTTGACATGCAGAGTTAGATGAAAATCTAAAAATCTATAGAATTTGTTCATTAGTAGGTATATATTTGGGATAGACAGTACAAATAGACAATGAGTAAGACCCAGAATTAAACAGGAGCAGAAGCAGAGCCCCCTGAATTTCCTTCAGAAGATGGCAATGCTCCTTTAATGACCCCAAACTTCTTCTAGAAACAGACGGCAACATTTTAAACACCATTATTCCACTGGTGTTGCCAGAAAATAAAGCATGGGATACAGTGGTCTCAGAGAAGCTAAAACTGAGTATCACAAAAAGAGGGCTTCAGAAGCACATGGAAGGGCTGACGATGCTGCCGGAGTAAGGGATGTAATCGGAGAAATAGACGAGTGAAAATGAAGATGAACTAGTGAGACATATGGCAGTGAAATAGGAGGATAAAAGGAGCAGGATATCCCCCAGGCTCCACTGGTATTCTGGAAATGTCAGAAGGCCCCTCAGGACAATGGGTGGACTCCCTTTGGCAAATTTATGGGAAAATATGGACAAGGTACAGTGGAGTCTCACAAGATGGCCAGGGGCTGTAATAGATGGGCTGGACTGTGCGTCATTAGAGACAGGACTTTGAAATCAACCAGATCACAGACCGACTTTTGTATTTTGATTCGCCTTAGGACTTCTGCATTAAATTGTCACCCTTAAGTGAGCTAACAGCCCCTAATCATTCAGTCAGGGAACATATATTACAAAGTTGCAGGCTCTCAAAAAGAAAAACACTTTGGTGATTGGGAAATTCCACTGTCCTAGAGTTTTCAAAAATGTTCCACATTTACCCGTTGCTTACAGATGCTTAAATGCCATTTACATGACAGGGATCAAGCAGTCAACTGATGCAAAAATGACATGAATGACCATTCCCTGCCTTCAAGAAGCTTACAGTCTAATAGGAGAATCAATATTCAGATATATACAAAGCAAGCTATATATAGGATAAATAAGAAATTATTAATAGACAGATGGCACTATTATTAAGAGGGGTTGGGAAAGATTTCTGGATTTTAGTTAGAACTAAAAAGAAGCCAGTGAGGTCAATAGGTAAAGTTGAGGAGGGAGAACCTTCCAGTCCTGGGGGACAGTTGGAGAAAATGCCTGATGTGGAGAGATGGTCTGTCTTATTCATGGAACATCCAGGAGGCCAGTGTCACTGGATCTATAGCTTTGTTTGAAACTTTTTTTTAGCATTCTAAGGTCTTTTCAAATAACAAAAGAAATGAAACATTGCTTCTCCCTATACTTCATATGCACCTAGTTTATTCTGTTCACTGAACTAGGCACCAGGGAGGCAAAGAAAGGAACAAAACCTGAAGTCAGCAGCCATCTTTTAAAGAAACCACTAGCTTGAAAATAAAAGAATCAATATCCTAGAAACCCAATACACTGGTGGAGGTGGGTTTTGGTAGACAATAGACTTGTCTTTGTTGCCCATCCGAAATCATATCAATAATAATCAATAATAACGAAGTTGATTAAATAACTTTTCGATAGCACTTACCATGATAAATTCTTTGTGCTATTTACGTCATTTGATCCTCACAACAACCTGAGAGATAGGTGCTATTTTTCTACCAATTTTAGAAAACTGAGGCAAACAGACTTGCCCGGGATCACACAACTCGTAAGTGTCTGCGGTTGGATTTGAATTCAGGTCTTCCTGACTCCAAGCTGAGGGCTCTCTTCACTGTATCACCTAGCTGCTCCTAATATTACCTCCCCAATGGCAGACTCCAAAACAGAAGAGGACATACCTTTAACAATTTCTATTTGCCCTAAAAAGAAAGACTCAAATAAATATTTTTGGTACGTACTGCTACTGTTATAGGAAAGGTTGCTGATTTTCAATTATGGAAGCAGAATTTTTAATGAGACAAACCTGTTATCCTAAAGCCTCTCCTCTAGCCTACAGATTCTTTACTTGGAATCCAAGGACTCCAATCCAATCCAAGGTTGATGGATAGATTTCTGGAGTGCATGAACTTGTTTTCTTAATTGATAACTATTTTCAACATAGGGACAGCTGGTTGGTGCTATAGATAAAGCACTGAACCTAGAGTGAGGAAGATCTGAGTTCAAATCTGGCCTCAGACACCAGCTGTGTGACCCTGTGCAAGTCACTTGACAGCTATTTGCCTCAGTCCTCATCTGTAAAATGGAAACACACCAGAGAAGAAAATGGCAAACCACTCCAATATCTTTGCCAAGAAAACCCCACAAACTTTATCCATGGGATCACAGAGTCAGACATGACTAAACAACTGAACGATAACAACAAAATGTCAACATAATTGATTCTCTTTGCAATCTTCTGTATTGTACTTTATATATTTAAAAACATTATTCTAACAAAGTTTTCTGATCTCCCCTAATGCCAATGTCTTTGTTCTATTATCTTCACTTTCTTCTGCACATTTCTTATTTGTATATGATTATAAGAATGTTGTCTTCACTTATTAAAACTATGAGAACCATGAGAACAAGGACCTTTTTTTTTTTTTTACCTATCTTTGTATCCTCCGCATTTATCACAGTGTATGGAACATAGCTGATTACATAATAAGTACTTACTTTGATTGATCTGGCTGCTAACTGGGGCCATGACACAGAAAGTTCTTTTTTCTTCTTTTTTAATAGTTCTGTTTTTTCCCAATTACATTTAAAAACAATTTTTAACATTTTATTTTTTTAGATTTTTTTAAACTTTCAGTTCCAAATTATCTTTCTCTCCCTTCAATCTCCTCTCCCTAAGAATTAAAAAAATTTGATATAGTTATACAAGTGTGATAATACAAAACATATTGCCATCTTTGTCATGTTGTGAAAGAAAACAGAGACAAAAAAACCACAAAAAACTAAAAAATAGTATGCTTTGATCTGCATTCAAACTTCATCAGTTCTTTCTCTGAAGGAGGATAGCATTTTTCGTCTTAAGTCCTTCAGAATTGTCTTGGATCTTTGTGCTGCTGAGAGTGACTAAGTCATTCATAGTTGATTATCATACGATATTATTGTTACTGTGTATAATGTTCTCCTGGTTCTGCTCACATTACTTTGTATCAGTTCATGTAAGTCTTTCCAGGTTTTTCTGAGAATATCCTGCTCATCATTTCTTACAGTCCAATAATATTCGACTTGTTCAACCATTTCCTAGTTGATGAGGATCATGTTGATGAACATCCCCTTAATTTCCAGTTCTTTGTCACCACAAAATGATCTGCTAGAAATATTTTTATATGTATAGGTCCTTTTCCATTTTTAATATATCTCTCTGGTATACAGACCTAGTAGTGCTATTGCTAGGTCAGAGGGCATGCACAGTTTTGTAGCCCTTTGGGCACAGTCATTGTGCTTTCCAGAATGATTGGACTAGCTCACAACTCCACCAACACTGCATTAGTGTCCCAATTTTCCCACATCCTCTCCAAAATTTGTCACTTTTTTATGTCATATTAGGCAATCCGATTGGTGCAAGGTGGTATTTCAGAGTAGTTTTAATTTGCATTTCTCTAATCAATAGTGATTTAGAACATTTTTTCATATGAGTATGGATAGCTTTGATTTCTTCATCTAAAAACTGGATGTTCAAACCCTTTCACCAGGGAATGACTCATCTTCTTATAAATTTGACTCAGTTCTCTAAACATTTGAGAAATGAGGCCTTAATCAGAGACACTGCTATAAAAATGTTTCCCCCAATTTTCTGATATCTTTCTAATCTTGGCTGCTCTGGTTTTGTTTGTGCAAAAGTTTTTCATTTGATGTAATCAAAATGATCTGTCCGACCAGTTGTCTGACCTCCTTACCATCTGTGAGCTAAGAGCTCCAGAAGTCACCAATACTGATTCAGTTGCCCATAAGGTCACTGCTAGAATTTATTCTACTCTCACCCCAGTGAGACAGATCTTTCCTGTCAACATTCTAAGTTGTCGTGAACTGGAAGATTGTTTCACACCATTTTTATGTTGGTTTTGGTGTTCTAGAATTTGTTTTGAGTCATTACTTTAAAGTTGTTTGGAGGGAAATTTGTGAGATCCCAGGCAAATTCTTGCCTTTATTCCACCATCTTGGTTTGGCTCCTTCCACAGAAAATTAAGAAATGCTTTCAGGAGCCTTTGGATGCCTTGGAATGATGGTAAGCTATGATCTGAGCACAGTAGCTTTCAGGTGAAGGAAAGGAGAAAGAATCAAGAATAACCCAACTCAAAACCCAAGAAATGCTTACTTATGAAAATATTTGTACAATTTCCTCTCTGTTTTAGGGAGCTAGCATTTCTAAGCAGAGAAAGTTCTCTGAGAGGAATCAGATGCTCTTTAAATACACTTTAAAAAATAGAGTGCTCTGAGAATTAAATCACCAGGCAGCTCCAAAGTAAAAAAGCAAATGAAAACAACAAATTACATTTATAGGACACATTTCATCCAGAGGAATCCCTGAGCACTTTATAGACTGATTAAAAACCATGCATATAGAGATTGCTGCACCCTGGGCTGAAATACTGCTGCCACTGGGGAATCTGCTTGCAGCCATTTAGCAGGCTGAAATTCTGCAAGTCTGTGACAAGGTACAAAAAGGGCACTATTTATGATCAAAGCGCCCATCAGCTCCTGCCACAATCCCAGGGAAATGTGTGATAGCACCTCCTTCTGGGAAGAGAATTTCCAGGCATGCAAAATTAGTGTGAATGAAGTAACTGGGGCATTATTTCTTTTCCTTGCTGCCCCTTTTTGTAGGAAATGACCCTTTCTTGCACTTTGTACCTTTGGAAAACACTACAACTTCCTTCTAGTGTGACTGAGATTCCATTATTCCTGTCCACATTTCCTTCTCAAATCCTTCTATTAAAGTGTCTGAACTAAGGGAAAAGTGACATGGTTGGAACATCAAGTGGTGGAACAGGGAAAGCTGCAGGTTCAGGAGATCATAGATTTAGGGCTAGAATTCTCATCTAGACTGGGAATTTTTAACTCTTTTTCTGTCACAGACCCCTTTAGCCTATGAACCACCTTCTCAGAATGATGTTTTTAACTGCATAAAAATACATGGGATTGCAAAAGAAAAGCAATTATGAGGGAATATGTATCAAAATTTTTTTAAAGTTCACAGACACCAGATTAAGAACTCCTACTCTTACTCTATCTTCCTTCTTTTATAGATCTGAGACCCCAAGGGCTTCAGGGATTTGCTTCCGGTCACTCAGGAAAGTAGTTGCAGAGTCAGGATTTGAATCCAAGACCTCTGAGTCTAGAGGCATTCTTCTTTTGACTGTATGACTATGCCTTTCCCTTTAGTCTTCACTGCCATAATTAGCCAATCAGATGGAAGGTAGAAAAACATCAACCCATTTTCTGACACTCAGGTCTTTCTTTTTCTCATTTGCCACCTGCTTTTGCAACCTCTATCGCTGGAGAGCAGTGAAAAGTTCTGGACTGGAGCTAGGGATTGATCCTCAGGAAGTAGTAGGGCTGACAAGTCTTGGACAAGACAGAGGAAGAAAAGGATGAAAACCTTGAATGCCAGCCATTAGCAAAGGAGAGTTTCTATGACTTCCTGACAGTGACCCCCTTATTTCTTCCCCCCCACCATAGCATGAAATCTAGCCTTCCTACTTTTTATGCTTTAGATTAAAAAAGAATAGGCCTTGATTTAGTGCAATGAATATGTTCCTGAAAAAAAATCATATGTCAACTGGATCATCTTAGATTCATTCACACTGGGAAAAAACCAAGACTTGGAATCTACCATTTGGTGACTATGTGACTGGGCAAATTGGATCAGTTCTGCAAGTCTCAGTTTTCTCATTTGTAAAAAGAAGATAAGACTTATACTACTTACTTCATAGGTATCATTTCAAGGAAAAAATAGGTTGTCCCAAAAGTCTTAGTGCAATTTTAAGCTATTAAAGCTTTGTAATTCATATACACCTCTGCATTTTGTAATTCACATGCAGCTATAGAAATGTACTATGTGAGCACAGAGTTCAATGATTGGCCAGTTTTTTGGTAATTCTTATCATTATCAATTGTCATTAATTAATTTACTAATTATTATTAATTAATTTGTTAACAATTATTTTCATTGATATTATTATATATTATTATCTGATTATTTTTGTAAGTTTGGATTTCATGTACCTTATATCTGGTTTGGAAGATATGCTTCTTGAGTTCTTGAACAGCGGCTCTCAACCTGTGGGTTGCAAACCCTTTCAGTGTCTAATGCCCCTTTCACAGGGGTCACCTAAGACCATCAGAAAACACATCTTTCCCATGGTCTTAGGAACCGAGACACCGCTCCTCTATCCATCTCCAGGTGGGTCCGCCCACATGCAGATACACCCACATATGAGTATTAAAGGGTTGCGACATTAGGAAGGTTGAGAACCACTGCTCTAGAGGAATGGAAAGATAGACATTCCAATAAGCCAGCTGGGTGGTACAATGGATAGCACACTAGATGGAAGTCAGGAAAACCTAACTTCAAATCCAGCCTCAGATGCTTACTATCTGTTTGACTTTGAGCAAGTCACTTAACCTCCATATGCCTCAGTTTCCTCATCTGCCAAAACAGCGATAACAATAACACTTACCTCCCAAGATTACAGTGAAGATAAAATGAGATAATATTTATAAAGCATTTTTGCAAAGCTTAAAGGCTATAGAAATGTTAGTTATTATTATATCTCACTATCATTAGGTGACATAGCAGAAAGAGGGTTAGACTGAGTCAGAAATAACTGATTTCAAATCAGAAACTTGTTAACTATGTGGCCCTAGGCAAGTCACTCTTTTGATCCCATTTCTTCATCTGTAGTAAAAGTATCTACGTGGGGGGCAGCTAGGTGGTGCTGTGAATAGAGCACTGGCCCTGGAGTCAAGAAGACCTGACTTCAAATCTGACCTCAGACAATTGCTAGCTCTAACTGAGGCATATGGAGGTTAAGTGACTTGCTCAAGGTCAAACCCCAATTGCTCTGCCTTCTGCCCTCCAAATAAAGAAAAGTATCTACCTGATAGGGTTTTTGTGAGGATCAAATGTATGTATGTATGTATGTATGTATGTATGTGTATATGTCTTTGCCAGTCTTAAAGTACTATATAAATGCTAGCCAGCATCATCATCACCATTGAATTTGAGTGCCTACTGCACAAATGCCAGGCAGGTAGAATCTGGTTCAGTTATCCTTTCTTTGTTCTATTCAATTCAACAAACATTTATGAAGTGCCTACTATGTGCAAAGCTTTGTGTTAAGGCTACAAATACAAAGACAAAGAAGTCCTTGCCCTCACGGAGCTTAGGGTAGGATATATGCACAGAGACGAGGAAATTACAAGCATGTACAAACTAAATATAAAAGAATTTGAGGATGAAGGAAATGGTAATAGGGAAGCTAGGAGATGATACAAGTTTAGGAAAAAAGTTAATTGGACAGATTAAGTTTGAGATGTTTATGGGGCATCAAAAATCAGCTGATACGGCATTGAAGCTTGAGAGATAGAAGGAAGGACGGTGTCTTGGTCTAAGATGCTGGCTTGAAAAGATTCCTGTGGTCTGAGAAACCGTGACATAGTATTTATTTAATTTCCCCCTAATGATTGCTGTGGGTGTATTTTTGGCATTTTTTCTGATGCTGTCATTATTGTTAATGAAATTTCTATTAATTTTCTGACCCACCAATTCTTTAGATTAAGTTATTTAGTATCCAGTTGATTTAAAGTTCTTTCTTCAATGGTGCTTTATTGAGTATAATTATTATAGTATTGTGGTCAGTAAAGGATATTTAATATTTTTTCCTTACTGTTTATGTTTATGAGTTTTTATACCTTAGTACTTAATTTTCATAAAAGTGCATGTTCAAATGAGTACACACACATTATATATAGATATTTATAAATATATTGAGATATGTCTCATGTATTTATATTTGAATTTATATATGAATAAATATGCATATTTATATATGAATAAACATACATATTTATATATGTATATATTTCTCCACTGTTCATGGCAACTTTATGGAAATATATACACATATACATTTCTGCATGCATACAAATATACATATATTTCATATATATGCTTATATTTCTCAGATGTTCATGGCACCTTTATGAAAATTAACTATGCATGCAAATCACCAGAGTTAGCTAACTTTTCTAAAATTCCCTTCAGGTCTTTAACTTCTTTCTTAATTTTGTTTGTTTAGATTTGTCTAGCTTTGAAAGGAGTGCATTGCAGTCCCCTACTTTTAGAGTTTTAGAAAGAAGATTCTGGAATAGCATAGAATCAATGTTCTATACTTCATGTAATCAGCTTCCACTCCTCTTCCTTTCTTTTCTTACCCTAGCCCAGACTCTGAATATTGAGTCTTACCCTTCTGATTGCTCATTTGTTTATACTTTTTATGTTTCTCTTCACTTTCATGCTTTGATCTTTTCATAAGAAACTCTTAAAAGTCCTCTATTTCTTTTTTTTTTTTTTGAGAGGAGAAGGCAAGGCAATTGGGTTAAGTCACTAGCCCAAGGTCACACAGCTAGTAAGTGTGACAGGTGTCTGAGGTCCTCCTACTTCCAGGGCCAGTGCTCTATTTACTGTGCCACCAAGCTGTCCTTGAAAGTCCTCTATTTCATTAATGGTGTCTTCATTTTTGCTGGGCAAGTTATTATTGGTTGTAAGCCTGTGTCTTCTACTGTTTGAAATGTTGTATTCCATGCTCTCTGCTCCTTTAAAGTGGTAGCTGTTACATATTTCGTGAACTTGACTGGTCCCTCAGTCCTTGAACTCTTTCTTCCTGGCAGTTTGCAGTATTCATTTTTTTTTTTTGAGAAGCTCTGGATTTTGAAAAAGATGTTTCTGAGAATTTTCATGTTGTATTTTTTTTAGGAGGTGATTACTGAATATTCTAACTTTGCCCACTTGTTCTAACCGATTGATAAACACTTACGAAGTGCCTATTAGTACCAGGCGCTGTGTTAAGCACACTCATAAACTCTCTGGGTCTAAGTTTCCTCATTTATAAAATAGAGGGGGTTGGACCATATCTCTAAGGTCTCTTCAAACTCTAAGTCTAAGATTTTACTTCATCCTGTGATGCATTAAGTTAAAGCTTAAATGAAAATCTTTACAACAAAACAAAACAAAATCAAATCCCACATTAATTATTAATGACCAAGCTTGGCCCTGAAAGAAAGTTGATAAAATGTACTGACTTTTTTTATTTACAGAAATGGAAGATTGTGGGTATGGAACATTGCAGAGACTGTTAAGAGTCATTTGAGGAATAATTGAATGAATAAAAAAGCATTACTATGTGTTAAACTTACTATGTGTTAAACACTATGCTAAGCACTGGGGATATATATATATATATACACACATATATACATATTGCACACAAATATACACTATATGTATATATGTGTATGTGTATAAAGTAAGACAGTTCAAAGAGCTCACATTCTAACTGGGGAAGACAGCATATATATATGAGGTTCAGCTACACAGGGGATAAAAAGTTCAGAAGTCATAAAGGATCAGTAGTGAAATAAACAGCAAGCCCCACGGTGCTTAGGGTACATTGGAAGGTTATGCAGTAGTTGCCTTGGAGTCTGCAGGGAATAGCAGCAGGGCAAATGGTAAGGCAGAAAGAACTTTACAAAGCAGTGACCTGGCAAATGCCTCTTGGTCCTTCAAATAACTAAAAGTGTCACAGATGGTGAGTCTCACTCTATCCAAACAGTATGAGCAGTTCACTTTGGAGGGCAGGAGACCTGGAGAGGTATGACCCACTATCATTGGAAGTGGGGCTTTAGAGTCTGAGTGCAGTGAGGATTCTGGGTTCCCTTCCACAGTGGGATAGGAGATAGGAGGAGGATTGTTAGTGTCCAGCCAGGATATGTGTGGGGGGGCGGGGAAGGAAGTAGGGACACATTAGTTCTGCTGATTTTTTTTCTCTCTTTTTTATTCTTTGTTACAAAGGATGGCTCACTGGGTAGGAGACAGGGGACAGATATAATTGGAAAGAAATATGATGTAAAAGCCAACTATATTGTCAGAAATAAGTTAAAAACATGAAAATCTTATCTTGGAGGGATAATACTAGACAATTAACTACCACTATTATGCCAGTAAATTATTTTGTCAGATTAATAAGCAGATGATAAGGAGTTAAAGATCTGGGTTTTAATTGGGGGGAATAGAAAATAAAGAAGCAGGTAGAGTTGGGAGGGACTTAGTCTGACCCCCTTATCTCACGATGACAAAACCAAGACCCATAGAGGTAAAGTGATTTGTTCAAGGTCACACATTTAGTAAACGACAATGGGATGATTCAAAACTATGTCTTATGATATGAAAATCAATTATTTTTTCCCCACGACACCACACTCTTTCATTGTGGGAAAAGTCAAAATCTAGATCACATGTTCAGAACTTGTACTACATGGGATGGAATGGGAAGGCTTGACTGGGAAGACTCCCATGGGAGAGTGGTATAGCTAAGGATTATTTGAAGTAGATATGGGGGAGGGAGACAAAGAGGAGGTATTACCACAAGGGGACACAGGGCATGAAAAACCAGCGTGGCCTATTTCACTGTCTCATCTAGAACCAGCCCTGCCTGGATCTTAATCCTCCAACAAAAAGAAGGAAAACTCTCTGCGTCCCTCCTGTTTTCCATGTTCCCCGAGTTTTAGTTATTATTATTAATCAAAAATCCTCAGGCAGCTGCTGGGGTTTGTTGAAAATAAACCATGTTTCGGCGACGGTTTAGGGGGAGCCATATTTTCTCTGTCCTTTTTAATGTCTTCACTCTCCTTTAGAGCTTTTATTTTATCACTGCTCGTTGCATCCCTTTGCTGCTTCTCTCTTGGTGCCGTTGCTTCTCTGTCTTTTCTCTCCATTTTCTCTGATTTATTTTCTTTTTTTCTTCCTGTCACCAGCTTAGTACCAGGAGATGGATACTAATGTCTCGTTCAAGCACTGTAACTGCTGTGTCAAGATGACAGGCTCAGCAGGCTGCCATGATTCTAATACTGACTAAAGAGTGGAGCTGCTACACGTTGATTAATTGGTAGGGAGGGAGAACAGATAAGGCTGCTGCTTTCTACCCCAAAATGCATCCTTCCTTTCCTTGAAGAAAGCATCCTAAGTTGCACAGCACTCCTCTTTCCACAGAGATCAAGGGACATTTCCTCTCAGTACATGTTAATTTGTATTTTATACCATCTAGTCAGTAATCCTTTAATTTTCCCAGCATGCTATGCAAAAGTCAGGGACCAACTCTAACCTTCCTATGGAACTGGGTTTCAGGGCTATGTATCATTTAACTCTTTAGTTCAAGGTCACAGGATGATAGAACTAAGGTTGGAAGGGACAGTCCTAACTCCCTCATTTTATAGATGAGGCAAGTGAATACCAGAGGATTTGTCCAAGGTCACAGAGTCCAGTAGGCAGTAGCTTTCTTTATTAGACCATATTCTGCCAAAACCTTGAGAGCCTCCTCTTCCCCTTTTCCAATACACACACCCTAACTCGGTGTAATATTAATCACATGTTAGAAGTGTAGTTACTTGGCTCCAAGGCATATCCATAAATTTATCTACAAATTTCCTAAATGTTGCATTTTGCTGGGCTAGTACCTGGCTCCAATAGCTTTTGCAGTGTAAGTTGTATATATTGATATAATCATTGTATTATATATTAATAAATTATATATTATAGAAATATAATATATAGAAATATAATAGAGGAATATAATATAGAATATATAGAAATAGAATATTTAAATTATTTTTATTATGTAATCATAAATATAATAATAAGTTTATATAATCATTGGGGCCTCTAGGAATGGGTACACAGATTCTAAAATCAAACTAAAGGATCCTGTTGGTTCCATTCTTCATGCAAAGCTTTTGAATCAGTTCTTGCACAAAATAACCTGATAGCCTTGGAATCATAGAGCTTGTACTCATAAGAGTCAAATAATGTCTTTCCAGTGAATAAGGACATAATTGCTTTTGAACAGGTAGAGTATTAGCCTTGTAACTCATTAAAATGACAAAGATCAGTGTGGTTAAAACCCAGTATGTCATTTTGAGAAAATGTTCTTATTGTCAAGTTATGTAACTAGAAAACCTTCTGAGTTTTGAATCCCATGTGAGAGTTGGAAAAAATGTTATGACTTTTCCAGGAATAATGAATAGCTAGAATTCGGAATATATGTGGTTTATAAACCCAAGGTGAGTACACGGGTATAACGTGGCTTGTATAATATATAACAATGTGGTCGGGAGACTAAAGGAAATGACCTCTTGACGTACCTTCCAGCTCCATCATTCTAAGACAATAGCTCATCAATAATGCTCTGAACAAGGTCAGACATAACACATACTTTAAGGACCTCTTTTAAGTAGGCAAGTCTTATAACAGTCCCCGAAGGCGCATAAACTGTGAGTCTCTTAGAGAGAGGAGGAGACTTCCAATTCCCTAGCAATGCCTTCTCTCTAGTCCCCCAGATTTTAATTTTAGGGATTTATAGCAAACACACTACTTGAGAGAGACAGGTCATTTAGCTTGGAATAAAACCAGTAAGTGATTAAAATTAACCTTCCTAATTATACACCAAAGTCACAGCACAGGAATGCTGTTGTAAAACACTTTCTGAAAAATTTTAAATTTTTCCTTAAATTAGATCAGTGGCTGAGTTTAAAGGCAGCTGAAACTTAGCAGAAAACCTTTCTGGGAAGGCCTTACCTGCCATGCCTCCCAGTGACCCGTGCTGAAAATGACTCTATAATCAAATCTTGCTGCTTACAACTTACCTGGAGTTATCAGGTTCTCATCATCCCTTCGGTGTGTGCTGTGGGCCCTCAGCTGGTGAGAAAATGTCAAGAGCTCACTAACCCTTAAGACACTGAAGATGTAATTCTCTTTACAACCCCTGCCAAGCAAAGCGGTACAGTTAAAAATGGCAGGAGTAGTGGTTCATTATTTAATGACTGTAGAACATTTCTCTTGGGCCTTTATGGAAATTAGGGAATCTGTTATGAGTCAGAGCCAGATTAAAAACTGGAAGGGATATGGGGAACCAAAATGACCTTAAATCATGGGGAGGGAACACCAGTACAAGAAAGATGATGTTCAAGATTTCTTCCCTAAAAGCACCACTAGAAATGATGCCCAACTTTTCACTAAGGGCTTGGATGAGACAACATTTTGCCAGAAAAGAGAATGATTTGAAGGAGAAGGGAGATGGAGAAGCCAAGAGAAGGTGTTCACAAACTTTTTGTGAAGGATAAATAGATCCACTGGGCCATGTAGTTACAGTAATATGAAAAATGCAGAAATAAACCGAGTTTGGACTCTGTACTGCTGTAATGATTGATATATTTAATTTATTGTTCAGTCATTTCAGTCATATCCAATGCTTCGTGACCTCATTTGGGTTTTCTTGGCAAAGATACTGGAGTGGTTTGCCATTTTCTTCTCCAGCTCATTTTATAGATGATAAAACTGAGGCAAATAGGGTTAAGTGACTTGTCTAGGGTCGCACAGTTAGTAAGTGTCAGGCCAGATTTAAACTCAGTAAGATGAGTCTTCCTGACTCTAGGCCCGGCATTCCAGCATACCACCTCAGCTGCCCTATTATTTAAGTAGTAGTAGTTTAGCAAAAAAAATTAAAAAAAAATAAAAAAACAAATCATGATGTGGATAATGGACTTCACCAAGGAGATTTATTAAAATCCCTAAAAACTCTCTCCTTTGAATTTTCACAATACCTAGAGGCAAGTATTAACTCTCCCTTCTAGATGAAGAAAATTAAGCTTGGAAAGTTAGACAGAAACTACCAATTTGAGTAAAGCACTTAGGCCTCCTAATTTTAACCACTAAGTCAGACTCCATCCCTACAAAGACTCTCACGTCAAGTACTCTGCCCAATGTACTCCACCCCTCCACTGCCCCTGCAAATGGCTCCAACCCATTTAAAATCTGCTCCAATAGTAGTGAAAAGCTGATTCATTGTTAGAGTGTTTGAGCATGGGCTTCCATGGTGGAATAAGAATGTTTGACCTCTAGGGGCAACAAGTGCTCTGGTTTCATCCACAACTGCCAAGCCAGTTTATCTGAAGGGGTTAATACTGAAGGCAATTGACTTGTCACTCTGGAGTGCTCCCGGTCCTGTGGAAAAACTGTAAGTTGAACAGAACCATTGGTCTTCTCAGACATCAGGCCGATAATGCACAGTGCCAGTGTTCTCATAAGCTGCTGGTGCAAGGCGGTGTCATTAGGCAGCATTTGCAGGGGCCTCATCTTGACAAGTTTTATAGGCACTTCAGCACTAATAGTATGACTGCCAACAGAGCTTCAATACCTTCTCAAATGCGCTTTCCAAACGAAACACATGCTTTTTTATTTAACCTGTAAAACTCTTTTGGTCTCATTCACTTAGCCTTAGTACCTTCACAGAACTAGTCACTTAAATCATTCTTTTATTTGCTCAGAAGCCACAGGAGCTAGATTTGGTTTTTCCTTTTTAATTATAGTAAATGAATAAAAATCAACAGATAGCTCTGGCTACAATGACCCAGTGCACTAAGCCATCTTATAACACTAGTTAGGTGGTTAACTTCATCAGATTGGGTTTGACATGGAAGTGTTTGAGGTAGGGTGGGGGAAACATTAATGAATGCTCTCTCTCTATGTATATGTATGTATGTATATATGTATACACACGTATACCTATACATACAAAAATATACATATATACCTACATATATGTTATATATATATATTATAATACTCCTGGGCTAGACAATTCTAGACGATTTTTAAAAGTCTACCTAAAAAGATTCTAAAAACTTTTCAAATGTCATATCAATGAAGAGTGGGTGTTGGGAACATCCTTTTTGTCCAGTGGAAACTTTCTTGTAGATTTTGTCTAATTTATGTTAAGTCTTTTTGCATAAATTAATCTTTAGGATTAAGTTAACAATATTACATATTACAAAATAAAATTGTTATTATATAATTGTATAATTATTTTATATATATTATATAACAATATAACATAATTCACCAGTATAACAATATAACATTTCTAAAACATGTAGATTGGAGGGGTGAGGCGAGATTAGGGTGTGGCTCTTCTTGCTAAATTTCTATAAAATTATAGGTGATGTTTAATCTGTAAGTCTCATATTTGTAGAAATCGCAAAGGGGATGTCTCTATCTTTCCCTTACACTTTAATAGAAGTATTAAGGAAAATGACTTTGCTTATTAAACAAACTGTACTTGCCCGTCTTAAAGTACAATATAAGTGATTAATTTTGTTAGTACAGATTTTACAATGCCAGTAGAAATGGAGTATGTATGCCTCCATACTTTGCAAGAAATTCTAGATAGACTGGCATTCAACATTGTTCTTCAATACTTATACAAGCAAACGTCATGGTTAAGGGTCTTTGTAAGATGGTGCTGACTTTTTCATGCTCAGTGTTACTACTGGATTAAAAAAAAAAAAAAAGAAAAAGAAAAGAAGAGAGGACCACCTGGTCCCTAAACAGATGACAGTTTATCTTTGCGAGGGCAAGTGGAAACCGTGTAGGGGAATGAAAAAAGCCATACTTAGTATATGTGTATATGTGTGTGTGTGTGCATTAAATATGTATATATGCATACACATGTTTATATAAATAATTTTATAACCTATAACCTATTATATACAACCTATAATATCATGCTATATTATCTATTATTACAAATTATATTATATATCAATATATTAGTTAACAGGGAATTGGAACTAAAAGATATAGATAAGAGAAGACCTAGTCGCCTTCCATGAGCCCAAGTCATCTAGAAGGACAAAGTACATTCTAGGGTTATTTTAATAAACAAGAGGTGGCATTTGGTAGTGGACAGAATACTGGACCTGGGAAAAGGAAAAGAGGGGTCTGAATCCTGTCTCAGACATTTACTGGTTGCATGACCTCAGGCAATTCACCTAAGCACTCTGGGCCTCAGTTTCCACATCTATAAAATGAAAAGATTGGACATGATTAAGGTTCCTTCTAACTCTGAATCTACAGCATGATCCTATGAAAGAATTTGTGGGATGTAAATGCTTCATTGCTGCTAGTGATCTTTGACAAACTATAATCAGGGGGATAGGGACCACTGGACTGGAGATGGATCAATATTCTCCCAGTTATCATTGTTTGGCAGACGGGATGGTGGATTGGGGCGGGGTTGAGGAGAGATAGATGATTCTGATGTCAACTCTTACTAAAAACTTGGAATGCATTAAAGGTACAATTTGTGAGCACTTAGAAAATTAAGAGATCACTAAGATCTAGTATGAGTTCATTATTGAACTACTAAATCAGGGGAGAAAGTATAATTGGAGTTCAGGAAGATATCTGACAAATGTATCATGGTGTCTCTGGGTATAACATGAAGAAATATAGACTGGATAAGAAGAGTCAGTTAGATTCAGAACTAGCTGAATAAGGCCAAAGAGTCTTGATTAATGAAACCAGTATGTAATATCTCAGAGTTCTGCCCTTGGCATTCATTCCTGCCTATCTGAAAGCCCACAATGGTGAAGTTCCTTGTTCAAGGTGGAAGTACTAGACAGTGGCAGACCTGGGACTAACATCCCAGGGGTGTTTCCTCACTCTTCCTCCAGGGATGCTTGCTCCTCACAAAACCACATTGATGTTGCAGAAGCCCTTCAGGTCTGGAAACTGAAGGGAAAATATAGTTTCATTTCTTTTGTCTACCATCCAATTTTCTTTATAGAACTAACTATTGACTACTTACTTTCATAAACAGAAGGAAGTGTTGATTTTCCCAGCTGTAGTTCGCCTCCTCAAAAAACTAGCTCCCAGATTCTATACCCTGAGAATCTGTGTCTATAATTTATTGGTATAGACCATTCTTAGTCTCTTTTAGGGACCCAGGTGAAGTTTATATACTGCTTAAGGTTTTTGCTTGCACTATGTTACAATTTGATCTTTGAAATAACCCTATAACATAGACAATGGAGGGAAAAAAAACACAAAACTGTGACCTCCATTTTACAAATGAGAAAGACTCCAAGAATATACTATTGCTAGACCACAGTTGTAAAGCTTACAGGTGTAATAGCTGGGTCTTAAAGCCAGATTTTTTTCTTACTCCAAAATCAGTGCTCTTTCCCTTATATCAATCAGATACCATGTAAAAGGAAGCTAGGATTATATTACAGCAATTTCTAAGTGTTTCCTCCAGTTCAGGCATCTTGTAAATGTAATTTGATGACAATTATAAACATAAAACCAGGGCGACCAAGAAGTGAATGAAAGGTGTTATGTGCATCCAGAATTTTGAATTCTTGGTTGGGCTAGATGACCTTTGAGGAGCCTTCTAGTTCTAGATCTTCTATAGTTCTATGTAGGTTTATGATCTTGGGTATTCAGCTCTAGTATAGAGGGTAGAGTGTAGGGTATAGAATAATACCTAGATTCAAATACCACCTCTGACACTTAGGACTTTTATAACTAGCTTTAAGCAGGCCACTTAATGTCTGTCTGCCTCAAAGCAACTCCCATGGACTTACTAAGTCATAGGAGGTTCCAATCTGGCACTCATGTTGGTGGAAGACCCCTTTAATCATCCCTTGTCCGGTTTCCCCAATGAAATTATAGACATCTCTTCACAAGGCTATTTACATGGCTACTATATAACATTTCTAATCTTAGGCCTTTCTAAACAGTTATATTGTAGTTTCTGGTCATAGGATTTTCTTTATAGGCAAGTGATGTATTGGTACTTTGATATATCAATGCCCTTGGGTGCGGTCAAATTTGGACTCTCCTTACCCTAAAGTCTACTTTGCACAGTCCATTTCACATTGCATAATTTTCTTTCAAATTAAATGTCATCTGCTCATGTAGCTTATCACTAAAAGAAGAAAAAAGTACAACACTTAAAAGAAACAAAAGCATATGTTAAATGAAGAAGTGACTCAGTATTCTGGTAACATTCATTTTATAAAATACCTTACAAGAACAGATAAAGTACTTGAGGTTACATAATAACCAGAACTGGAAAAGAACATTGAATAAAATATAAATTAATTGAACACATAACTATATTTGCCACATGTTAGACAAATCTTTAAAAGTATTTTTTTTCTTTGCTGATAAAATAGTTATTTGGAAGAAAACCCTTCAATATGCACTTGATTTCTGTCTTTTTTTTCTGGAAATATTTTCTAGAAGCTTTAAATCCCAGGTTAACAGGCAGTACCTGAAACTATTTAAAATATACTGTAGTTTGCTTCCAAATCTGTCAAGCTTAAGACAAATTTAAACTATAACCAAGTCAGATACTAAGTGCAAAGTAAAGTTTCAAGTTGAAAATTCAATAGAAAAAAAAATTCCAAACAACTACAGGAAATGCTTCTGGTGCGTAAAAAAATTCACATTATGAAGAAATCTTTGCCAAGTGTTCTTGGAATGTGAAATACTGACACAGTTATAAAAAGTGGGCCCTTGGGAGTTACGATCAGGGCTCTAATGACCATTTGCAATGTGTGAAGGGACAGGAACAGGAAAGAATAGTGAGAGCCATCTCTTTGAAAGGAAGTTGGGCTGAAGCTATGCATGGACACTGCTCTGATTAACTTTTTAAGAGTCTGGACAGGATCTAAATCTTATTTTCCTACCAGTCAGTACAATAATAGACACAAAAAAAACAAACAGTAGAAGGTGAAGATTAGTGAACTGGAAAGGCAATGGGGAAAGTCTGCCCCCCCAACCCCCCCAAAAAAACCACAGGAATTTAAATTTCATCCACTCACCCTTTTATCATATAGGACACTGATCAAAATAACCAATTCTGCAGATATTTTTGACACCGAGAAAAAATATATATACCTTTTTAGGTTACAGGCACATAAAATCTAGACCATTTCTAACCACAGAAACACAACCTTTTATTAGGCAGAGGGAGTCTTTAGTATCTTAGATATTTTCAAAATAATCTGATGTCCCCTTTAAAAGAGAGCAACAGTTCTTTCAAACAGCAACTCATATTTAACATAATGTTTGATGTATCTCTTTTCTCTGTGCTGACGGATTTTTGATCAGTTCTTTTGAGATGATAAAACTAATGCAAACTGTCGAACACAAAAGTGGACACTTTCATCGGTCAAGAAGTTTTCTGAGCATGACAGTAGTTTCTACTTTAAAAATAGTGCTCACTGATTTGAAGAGCTAGTTCAAATTTATTAAATGTCAAACTATCTTTGCTGACAGATATGTGAAGGCTCACTTTAAGTTCTAAGAACCTGAAACCTGTGGAGGTTGTAATGCATTATTTTTTCATCATTTCTATGAGGGCAGCAGGAACAGTAGGAACTGTTATTATAAGAAAGAAGCCACTTGTATGTTAATAGTACACATGATCAGAGATTTCTTTAAAGTGGCCAACATATGATATGGTATTTCCTTTATGAGGTAACCAATGCACAAAACCGAAAGCTTCGCATGCTGTCAAAAGAAAAGTGAAGAAATTAAATTACTGCAATCCAGAAGAGGGAAAAGAGAAATACAGTCATGTGGGGCTTTGGTATGCTGATTCACAGGATGAACATAGAATGCAAAAAGCAAATTCCCCTATCAGCCCTACCAGCAGTGGAGACACTCTGCAGAAATCAAGCAAGAGAATAGAAGAGCCAAGACTTGTGTCTGCACAAGTCTTAAGTCTCTCTGATTGTCCCCTATCGTGGGACCCAAAGATTAAAAATAGATAGATATGTGCTTATCTGAAAAGGACCGTGCTTACAATGTGTTCCCTCTACCCCCTGCCACAAACTACATTGGGAGCATTAGAAATAGTTTGGGGCAATGCTAATGTCCACTGGGCTTGCTTTTTATTCAGCATTTTGTGTCAGATGTTTGGTAAATATTCCTTAAAATACTGTGGACAGCAGGTGCATTTATCCCCTATGTCAGGTTTCCTAAGTGGGATATCTTTTACAGCATGCTATGCTGCTGAAGAAGCAGAGTGGCAGAAGACACTACTAACCTCAAGATTAGTTTATATTAGAAAAGAAGAATCTTAGGTGCAACAGGCAACGTAGAATGAAGAAAGGAGCACATTGATTTAGCTTTATCTTATTTCCCATAATTCTTTCTCTAAGGCAAAGGAATATGAAAATAGCCCTGAAATCCAAAAAGAGCTATTTGAAAAATATTCAGTCTTCTAAAATTAGGGTGCATTTTTTGGGAACAAAAGATCAGACAGGTAAGAATGAAAGATTAGTCTAGGGTCAGCTAGTGTCAGATTGTGCAGGGCCTAAAATGGTGTTGGCTACGTGTAGCAGGGCCTTCATACTTGCCAGCCAACTGATTAAAATTTGAAAATGGCTTCTAAAGAACCACCTCTGTACGATAAAACCAAGAGATTTTTGGAACTTTCATCTAATTAGAAGGGGCAATGACAGAGTGAATCTACGAATTAAATATGGATTCTAATTTGAGTGCACAAGGAGGAAATTACTAGGAACTTTGGAAAAAAATATTGCCACAGTAGCATTAGCACTTAACAGTGCATCAAAGATTTAAAGTTTCCAAGCTAATATGAACTGGTTCCTGAAGCCATTATGAACCAAGGATAATCATTCAAACAGGAAATGAACTGTATTCCATTCTGGAAAAAAGGTTTGGCCATAATTTTACGTGAAAATTATTAATATAATTCAAAGAAGAAGCCCCATTACTCAGTCTGCCCAAAGGTAGTGCAGACATATATAGCAGGTGACCTCATTAAATAACTTGAGTCCAGCATTATCCTATGCATTCGGATTTCACCAATAACTGCAGCAGGTATATGGAGATCTCTCTTAGGTTTTGCAGAACTGTGATGCCCTAGATTTGGGATTTGGCAGATGAAACATCCCAATATCTATAGTAAAAAGAAAGATTGTTTTCTATCACTGCGCAAATACCTCAGAAAGGATAGTTCCTTGATAAAATAATGCATTATACATTCAGATTCTACCCCCCCCTTATCCCCTTCCCACCACCCCAAACTGATGGTTTCAGAAGAAAAGACTCAGTAGTGAAGGCCACATACTTTTTTTTTTTTGCATTTGTTCCCTAAGTTAAAATTCAAAAACCATTAACACGTATCATAAATTGGAAAATCAGAAATGGGCATGTGGAAGGAAAGATCAGATTGAAATAAAACCTGATGATTCTGCTGATGATGTGGGTGGGAGAAAAATTACTGGGAAACACTACAGTGGACTGGACTACACTATGAAGGGTCACGTACAGGAACACAGTACAGATATCAAATTAAACAAAACAAAACAAAACTGTAACTTGCCAACTTGTAAACAAGGAAAAGCATTTCACAGATTCAAAGTTCAAGGGAAGTAAACTTCTTTAAATTATTTTTTTTTGTCAGTTCAACCCTGATTTAAAAGTATGGCTAGCAAAAATATTGTAAGCCGCACGCAGCCCATTTACATCTTCAGTACAGCAGCTGTCTTCCTTTGATAAGCTGCACCAACCAGGCTCTCTTCTAAGGATGCAAAAGAGAGAGAAAAAAAAAACTTTCTCTTTTGAAATCCATCTTGCATTTGGTCTCACTTCCACATTCCCAGAATTCCTCATCTGCTGATTTACATCTGAGAGATTCAGAATCCAGGCTGCTATAGATTTAGCCTTGGAGAGACAGGAGGAGGGAAGGCAAATTCTCTTAGGATGCTACGGGCCACATCAACATTGTTCTGGGCTATCTCCAGGGCTCTTTTCACCTCTTCAAAGGCATAGCCCTCTCCCATAAGTTTTGCAATTTTTGCATCGACATTTTCCAATGCTGCCTCAGGACCGTGGGCTTTTCTGTGGTGAATTTCTGGTGCAGTCTTGCGGGGGCGTGGCTTAGGGGGTCTGGCAGGAGCTTGTGAACCATCTGTGTTAAAAAACAAAATAAAACAAAACATTGATGTATAATGGGAAAGAGGGGCTTCTACCCTCAAAGGTACTAATTTTGCAATAACATGGTACAATTAACTCACAAAAGCTCAAAGCATCTTACAAATAACATTTCATCAAATCTCACAATGCTCCTATAGAGGGCTGGAAAAGGGGAGGGAGGGAGCCATTATTCTCATTTATAAGATGATGAAACCCAGGTTACTAAAAATAAATAGTGGAATTGAGAAAATAACGCTAATTCACAATTTTGTTTTCTTGGGCCACAAGAATGGGATGGGGGAGAAAACCAACCAATTAGGTATCCATGAGATAAAGCCCTTATTTCCCTCAGTTTAGCACCAGAGTCAGTTCTACACAGAGAAAACAAATCTACTGAGATTGTTTCTCTAGAAATGTTCTCTAGTTAAGTTACTGTGGGATCAAATGAGATATAATTTAGAGACAAAAACCAAAGAAAAACCCAATGGGTCACCGAATCCGCTGCTGGCCACAGCAGAGATGCTTTGGTTGGACACATCTTTTAGGGTCTCCTCTCTTGTTTTTCAATTTCACAGGACTATGGATCCAGAGACAAAAGGGACCTCAGAGGTCCTGTAGTCTAAGCCTCTTCTTTTAAAGATGAAGAAACTAAGATACAGGGAGGATAAGTAACTTGCCTAAGGTCACACAGGTGCTAAGTGTCAGAGGTGAGATTTGAACCCAGGTCCTCTAATCCTAGACTCTTTCCCATGTATTACGCTGCTTTCCCATTGGTAAGAATTCATATTTTGATGATGACTGGGGGAAAAAGTCAAAACAGCATGTTTTCAATATGTTTTAAGTCAATGGATCAAGATGACTGTAACCTTGGTGATTTGCCCAGATCCCTTTAATTCATTCTCTACTACCAAAAGTGAAAACATTAAGTAGTCTTGTTACAGGAAAAAGTATAAAGAGTAGAAATATAGGGAGTAAAGACTACATTAACTTAACTTTCCGTTGATTCCCATGATGAAAGCAGTTTGTCAAAGTTAAATAAATGACAGAGAAGCCCGAGAGAGAACAGCAATGTTAACAGGATAAAGAAAATTAATTACAAGCAGAAATTCTACACTGATCTCTAGGGCATGATCTAACTTACTTGAGAGAGCACTTTAATCAGCTATTTCTAAAAATACAAATGGACTGCCTAAGAAAGAGTTAAAATGATAAAAATTAAATTTTAAATTACACCCACCCCACCAAACAGTACAAATTGTATAAATAATGGAATATCCCTAACAGAAACAATAAGAGTAAGAATAACAATAAGACTAACAATCACATCAGTGTGTCTCAACTAAAATATCTCAGAGGCACAGGGAATTGACCAAACTCATTCATTCTCAGCCATGGCACTACTGAGGCCAGAAAACAAATCCTCTTGGCTCACATTTTGGTCAGTCTTGATTCTCTTGCATTCTTCTGACTCAAGTGAACATTATCAGGTAGGTAGGGTAGGTAGGGGAGGGAGAATCCATCTAGAACAGTGGTTCTCAACCATCCTAATGCCGCGACCCTTTAATACTCGTATGCAGACATATCTGCATGTGGGCGGACCTGCCTGGAGACAGATAGAGGAGCTGTGTCTGGGTTCCTAAGACCATTGGAAATATGTGTTTTCTGATGGTCTTAGGCGACCCCTGTGATCCCTGTGAAAGGGTCGTTGGACCCTCAAAGGGGTCGTAACCCACAGGTTGAGAACCACTGATCTAGAAGCTGCTTCAGGAGTCACTGTTCTTAATGACATTTCCATTGAAATGAAACCATTTTGAAATTATCTGATGCTTTCTTCTTTCCCCTCTCCCCCACCTCCCTTTACAACCAGGAGTAGAACCACGATGGTTTTCTACCAAAGATAAAACTTTTTGTCTATTATAAATTCAAACAAGATCAAAACAACACACTTAGAAAAAAAAAAAAAAGGCCTGAGAGACCATCCAGTAACAGCAACAAAAACAAGGGGTGATGTTATGGCAATTTGGAATAAAACGAATGAACTGTTCAGGTTTTATCATTTTATGTTTTGTGATTATGACTGAGACTCTCTGTGCATTCACATACATGAAAATTTCTAGTGGCTATTAAAATCTGTTCTGTTCGCGCATTTGTAACGACACATGCTTATTATTAGTAAATTGCTAAGTGTGTGAACTTCTTTGTTTTGAGGTTCCGTTAATTTTCCTATTCACTATTTCCATTGCACTCGGCATGGTGAACAGAGTGAGGGACCTGGAATTAGGAACTCAAATACTTGCTAGCTGAGCTTGGGCACAAGGTTTAGTTTGCTATCTCATCTGTAAAATGGGAATATATAGTACCTGCCTCACAGGGTTGCTAAGAGGATAAAGTGAGATGATACAGGTAAAGCACTTTGCAAAATCTAAAGCATGATTTGATTTCTAGCTTTTATATGCCATAGAAAGGTGGACAATATATTATCCTTCAGGTTTCTAGTTATTTTCCATAAACAACCAGACTTTTTTTTTTTAATCAAACCTTTTGTAATTGGCATCAATTACAAAAGAATTCATCTGTTCTAATCTTGTCTCTTCGAGACAGCTATCAGACACAGAGGGCAGGCAACAGAACTTAAAGTTATTTTGCTATTATCTTTCTAAGATCTTTTCCTGTATTATTCATTTATTGTGTGCCATGGATTAGAAAAGTGTGGCTCTAGACAGGGTGAGGGATATACATCTAAGGACAAAAAGAGAAATTGCAGCAAAGGCTATGTATTTTCAATTTCTGGTTGTAGTCTTGAGCTATATAGGCACTATTGTCACTGGTAAAAAGTAAATGCTGTTGTGTAATAATCAACCATAGTGTCTTGGTAAGTTACTGATAAGAGGTTCTAGAATTTTCACATAAAATGTTTTATCTAAGAGAAAAGATTCTTTACTTATACAGTAAGATGATAAAGTTTCAAGTAACCTTATTGAGCACTGGGAAGAAAGTATTTTAGGAAAAATAAAAACCAGATTAATTCTTATAATTTTCAATCAAATAAAACACTAGAAATTTCACTATATGCTGGATTCAAATATACACAGATGCACTGAGAATACCAATTGGAAAATAGGGCATAAAGAAACTTGAGTAAAATCAAGATTTTCAACAGATAAGACTTCTTTCACACTAGCATAAAACATTAAGTAATGACAGCAGTATGAATGATGAGAATAAAAAAGCTAGCCAGCATTTACTTAAGCACTCAGCATGCATGAGGCACCGCGCTGTGGGCTTTACAAATATGATCCGATTTGATTCTCACAACCACCCTGGGAAGCAGGTCCCATTATCATCCCTATTGTACAGTCGAAGGAAGCGAGACAAACCAAAGCTCAGTGCCTTGTCAGGGTCCCATAGCTGGTAAGTAACCTCTTCCTGACTCTAGGTCCAGTGCTCTATGGACTTCACCACTTAGCTGTTTCAACGAACCCTCTCCTCTGGTCCTCGCTGCCTACTAATTAAATTTCCATTTACCTTAAAATAGAACTAATATCTCCTTTAAGATCTTCACGAATTCTTAGAAGTTTCTTTATATCATGAACTGCTTCATGTACAATGAAACAAGACATAACTGAAGCCGCCCAGTTTCATCTGCTCTGAGAGATGCTGGCATCTAAAAAGGCCAACGTCTCATTATTTTGCTATGTTAAGTTCCTTTATAATAACTGAATTCAACCAAACATTTTAAATTCAGGATCTCACTAATTCAAGTTCTATGCGTATTTCCCAACTACAGACCTGATTTAATGGTGGACCAGAATGGCAGCCCTATCTGTGGACAAGTATCTACCTTGATTTAGAAAACGAATGGATATTTAAAAAAAAAAAAAAGGGAAAAAGTATAAAACGCTCATAGTTTACAATAGTTCATTTAGTTTTAAAATGAACTTTGATTACTCTCATTTTTATAAAGATGGAATGTCTACTAATGTCTCACTGTATTCCTCTTCACAGCCTCTCTGAAAGAGACCTTAATTAAAACAAAGAAAAAAAAACCTGAAGCTCTACAGTGTGCTCCAAAGTCATGGGCCTTCATTACTTCTGCAATGACTCAGAGGTAAGTATCTTCTTAAACTAGGGTTAAGTGACTTGCCCAGGGTCACACAGCTAGCAAGTGTCAAGTGTCTGAGGTCACATTTGAATTTGGGTCTTTCTGACTCCAGGGCTGGTGTTCTATCCACTGCACCACCTAGCCACCCGTTGGCATTATTAAACCTTAAATCTCTTCTCTGCCACTAAAATCATGCATATTCTTGGGTAAATCATTTAGCTTCTTAATATTTTCTACTTACCAGAGCTATAAAATGGGAATGTTACCACCGATGACTCTTTAGTAGAGGGTAGTAGGGATTAATTAATATCATTGTCTGCAATGTAAGGGCTAAGGAGACTATTAACATGAGGGCAATAGTTTCATATCTAGATCGGTAATTACTATCCCCCAAAGCTATAGAATAAGAAATAGTGCCACTTATTGTAAAGGTCATGTGAGAGAGGAAAACACAAGATTTATTATAAACCTCTAATTCTACACTAAGCCCCCAGGTAAGCACAGTATCAATAAGCAAGAAGTGTTCATCCAAATAAGTGTAAAGATTTCTTTAAGAATCAGGGATTCTGAGTTGATAATTAAACAGTTATGTTTAGCAAACCAGTTGAAAGGCCATTTCTCTATCGCAGCAGTGGTGTCTGTAGAGTGCTCTGGCCCGGCCACCAGATGTTCCACAGGGATGGTCTTATCTGTTCATTTTTAACAATGCCCCTCAAGAGTTTCGAGTACCTGACATCACTTGATCATGCAGGCTAGTGGAAAGGAGCAATGACACTGCCATGAAAAACTTTACTCGCCCCTAAATCTTCTTTTCATGTAGCTTCTGTCATATGTTAATATAAGATTTTAAAGTAATGAGATGGGTTTTTTTTTTTAACATAAAGTACTTAGACATCCAAAAAAATGGCATTCCTTTTAGTTACTCTGGAAGCTATCTATTGATGTGAATAAAATTTTCATCACCTAGACCACTGCTTCTTAGCCTTGGGGTCACAACCCATAGTTTAAGCACTGACCTAGACATCTCAAATGACCCCTCGGGAAACTGATTTTAGAAGCAACTCAGAAACTCAGTATTATCCAGCTGTATTGTCAACATTATTTAGTAGATTTGACTCTGAAACAATTTGTACTAGTTTCAAAAAAATCAAAACTCTCACAAGATGTAGATTTTTTTCATTAATGAGGATATTCAAAAGAATCTCTTATAGGCTACCCCAAGAGAAGTTGCAAAAATGTTTTCAGTAAATGGCAATATAGTCAGAATAACTGTGCAGTCTCCCAAGACAAGGACTTTAAAGAGGGCAGTGTTTGTTTGGATATATAAATTCTGGTATGTTTGTTTAAACAATAGCCACAATGTGTTAGTCACACCTTGCCCAGTTTTCCAGTTGATCTACCTTCCTAATTACATTTTGCTTCGGCTAATGGGGGAGTCATTTTTCATGCACAGAGGACATACCACATAAGGAAGGGTGGCCTCGAAGAGGGCTTGATAGAATGGAGAAGCCCATCTAATGTATTTCAACTAATACAGACAGATAAATTAAGAGCTGAATTAATATACTGCTATTTTGTAGAGAAGGAACGCAAAGAACATAAAGGTTAAATAGTTTGTCAAAGGTCACATAGATTATAATATCAAGGATGCAGGTCACCGGATTCCTAGCCCAATGTTCTTTTTAAAAGAGATATTTCATTCCTTAATCGCCTTTATAATCTTCATCTGTCTTAGTCAATGCCATTGTCAGCATAACATGGAAATCTAGAGCAGCAGGTTCCAATTTGTAGCTTCTGGTCTTCCCCATCTCCCCGGAATCCCAGAATCCCTGACCAGATTAGAATTTGGAAGTAATCTTAATCCCACCAAGGAATCTAAAGCTTTAGCCAGTTCAGGAAGTGTATCCTTACTTTTCATCTTCATTATGGGTGTGCTCACACTGTAATCAATCCCTCTGACAAAAAATTCAAAACTACAGCTCCTAAATGCATGCACTTGTTCCTTTTGTGACCACAGAATTTCATTTTTTTTTGGTTACTCTAAATTGTGAGTTGGAAATTACTCCAGAGTTTTCTGTTTAGCAAGGGGAACTCTACTGGCCAGAATCTCTCTCTAAGTGAAATTACTTGCGACATAGACTTTAGCTAAGGGAAAGACTATTTTCTTTCATGGTAGATACCATTATGTATGCTGTTGGGAATATTTTTAAACTTACTTATTGGATATCTGTTTAGAGAAAAAGGTAACAAGCATCCTTGAATTGTTAAAAAAAAAAAAAGGAATCTCTATAAAGGACAAGAGAGGATCCTTTCCCAATTCCCCCTAGTCATTAGTTCCCTTTTAACCCTTAAATTAGACTGAAAAAAAACCAAAACAACTTATTGATGTACATGCAACAATCCTTCAGCAGAATGGATGCTCCTTGAAGTCAGGATTTTTTCTATTTGTCTTTGTATCTTCAAAACCTAGCTTAGTCCGGTGTCTTGCATATAATGGATGCTTGCTGTTACTGAACTGTAATGGACATGTTACACACTCTCCATGGATAAGATGACACTACGGAGTTCAGTCAAAATTGCCATGAATCCAAACAGATTAGATTGGAAATTCTGAAGAGTTTCATTCCATTATAGTGAAATTAAGTTTCTTTATGAAGCATTATACACTAAAGGAACTCAAGAGCTAGTAAATTAAAATTTTCTTTAAAATGATACTAAATATTTTTCAAATTATGAATCTGAATATCGAAAATTTGAATAGTATATACTTTTAATATATATTTATGTCCAACATATCAAATTTGAATATAGAAAATTATACTAAATACACTTCAAAGCTTTATCCACATATAAACATGGCTGGCAAACTTAACATAAAGACATCTTAAGTGACTAAAAGTAAAAAAGAGAGCCTTAAATATTTGTATATGTTAGAGAGATAATGTGGGGTGAAAAGCTTGACTCTTTGTTTACACAGTAAATCACTGGCAAAATCTGTATTAGAAATGAAGATTTCTTACTTTTAGGTATCTATTTTCTTCACTAAAAATAAAAGAGTGGGTGGGAGGAAGGGATTTCATGAGAAATCCAAGAAATAATGATATTTGAATAGAATTGGAAGGAAAGAATGGTATGTAAATTTAACTGGTTAAAAGATACAAGGAACCTTATATGTCCTATAACTATGCTTTTATGAATTCTACTGTAAGATAGATCAGTTAATTCTGGAATTAATTTATTCCATAAACTGGAATTACTGCCCCCATAAAAACAACCTTCCAATTATAGAAGGACATGATTTAGCATGCAGTTTCCATTTAATTCAAATTAAAATCTTCATATATATCATGCTGGATAATTATGATAGTTAAAGATGAGGATATAACATATGATTTTAGGGGTACTTTTTAGACATAGTTACAGAAGAAAAATATCGAGATATGAAGGCAGTATTTATAAGCAGTATGTGCTGAATATTGCAGGTACTGAAATTATTAATTAAAAAGGAAACAGCCTGAAAGGGAATGATGTTATAATGTTCATTTAGTAGAACTAAGTTAACACCCCATAATACTGTTGAGGGTTTAAATTTTTTTTTTTGATGAAGAACCTTAAATTATACCATTTCCCTGAAAAGTCTTACCATTAAAGATATGCAGAACAAAAATCCTTGTGTGAAATGCACCCAAGGTTGCCAAGGGAAAGGAGCTAAATTGGGAATATTTGATCCAATTATAAAATTCATTTTCTCTCTATTGAAATGGAATGGGGAAATATTTTCATACTACTAAACAAGAATAATAAAGATACTATGGCACAGAGCAGAAAGAGCTGGTCCCAGAAACGAGAACTGGGTTTGAGTTCCACCCCAGTATAAACTGGCATTGAGATGCTGGACAAACGATTTAGCTAGCCTCTTATTCCCCCTACATCCCTTCTCCACTCCTATCCCCGCCATCTCGTCCTCCTTCCCAACTCTATCATTCTCTAATACTGTAAGTTATAGAAAAGGTGTCATCTCCTTTTAGGGATTGTTCTCTATACCACTGATATTACAAGTTTGCCTCACCTTCAAGAATAATGTAGGAAAATATTTATTCCAAGTCAGATTTGGAAGAACTTGTACTACAGGATGTGTTATGTTGTACTGAATTTTAAATTATAACCTCAAATTTTCTTAGAATGTGAGGCTAAAGCTTCAAAGCTTCAAAAGTATAATGTCCCCTGAGTTTTTTCCAAGCAAACAATTAAAATCGTGTGGTATTATACTACCCCAAAGAAAGAAATGAATATGGAATATTGGAACACACTTATATACTCACTTTGAAAACCCTGTAAACTATTTTTTAAAGGGTTACAAGATAAAGAATTATTATCTGCATGAGTACATGGGTGTAGGAGTAAAATTCCATTCACATATTTCTAACTTGAAATTTCCTTGGAATAGGGTTTATATTGTTAAGTATATATTTTCTAAAAACTTTTAAGGCTTTATTGTGTATGTAGATTGTATATACATAAATCATATGAAGCACACAGACTCTTTAGACATGGAGATAAGAGAAAAGATTTTATAAATTAGATAGTAAAGCACTTTTGAATCCTTCAGAAAGATTCCTTTCACAGAAATGTTCTATATAAACATGAGTCATTATCATTTAGTTAAGGAGCCATAAAAGAAGGGATTGGGTTTCAAAGGTACCGTAATCATACCCAAATTCTCATCCCGTCATCTCCAAAAGGACAAAACAAAAACACATTAGCCTCAGCAAAAAGGGACTATTAAAATCCCAAAGGCACACAAGCATCCAGTCTCAGTATTTCATATGTAAAGAACTAATTTGGAAGACAAGCTCAATCTATCCACTGGTTTATTAAAATCTGAATAACCCAGAGGACAGGATGGTAACCCTGTGATCTGCATATGAACAAAGGCTCTAAGAATTCCATCAAGAATAACCAATTTAGGCCTGAAGATTCAATATCTACAGAGGGAGATCTAGAGAGGTTTAAGGATTCTGAAGTTAGGATCACAGGTTTTAAACCTGGAAAGAGACATCAGAGGCTAATGTGACTCCACATTTTGCCGATGAAGAAACTGAGTTCCGCTCAAGTAAAGAGATTTTCCTAAAGTCACACAGTTTTACCAGAAGAAGAGTTTTGAACCCTGGTATTCTGACTCCAAGTTCAGGGCTCTTTGAATAATTAGGTGAACAAAATTAAAAGCCAACAGAAGCAAACCATCTTTATAATTCCCCTGAGATCTGTGATGTTTATTACAATAGAACATCACTTCTTGGGTAGGGAAAATGACACAACATATGAACAGTGCCCTGGTAGTATCGATTATAAGCTATAAATTTCACAGAAATTGATAGCAATGTAGCAAAGTAGATACCCAGAGTTCTTAGTTCTCCATTCAAAATGAACTAATGTGATTTGAGAAGAAAACTGTCTTGACAATATACATGCTGAGGAAAGAAATTCCCTAGGGAAACCGAATCGTTCATTTTCTCTCACAAAATCCTTTTACCCTAAATGTGCCACCCAAAGGATCATAGCTATTCCACCATATCGATCTGACTACAGGTACCCCTTTATATAAGGGACAGAGGTGTCATTTGAGACTCGGCTGTTAAATGAAATTCTTTACATAAACGTTGGGTTTCACTTCTCAATGATATAAAAACAGGAAATTGTTCCCCGTTTTACCAAAAGACAATTTAGGAAGACTTCATTTAGGTAAATTCGTGAGTTCATAAACTTCTTAGTAAGATACTCATTGTAGTTTGCTTTTTTTCTGCCTCCACAATTATTCTGCCTTCACCTAGTCAAGTTTGTGGGCGCATTGCGTAACTTTAGAATGATGGTGTCAGGTAAGAGGGCTGCTGCTCTAGACCCAGGATCCTAAATTTTATACTGATCAGACCCCAGAAAGAGTTAGAAGGTACAAGAATGGATCTAAATATTGGGGGAAGGAGGGTGAGATGGGCAGAGCTTTCTAGTTGGGGGTCTGAGTGACCTCAAAGGTGGCCAAGTACTCAAACTGCTGAAGCTCTATTTTTGCAAAACTATGTTCTCGCAGAGGAAACAGTAAAGCAGCCACAGAGTCTGGGGTTACTGGTCACAAACATTTCCAGAATTTACATGTTTTTCTTTTATTTCAAGTGATTGTGCCTTTCTATGACTTGCAAAGTTAGCAAAATATTACATAAATATTCATTCACAAAATACAGCTGGGAGCTGGATGGGATGACTAAGGGCACCAAAATATAGAAGGTAAAAAATTTAAAGTAATTGCTTTTAAAGACTGAGTAATTTTTGTACTTGTTACATTTATATAGAATTTGGACAACACTTAACTCTTTCAGAAGCAGAAAAACTAAGAATACTTTGTTAGACTAGCTACCAAGCTGGTGATGTTCTCTCCCCTGGTAACTGCAACCTAGGTAAAGCTTTAAGCCAGCTTGGCCCAATCCTGCCATCTACTAGGCAATCCTCCCTCCCCAGAGACCCCTCACTCAGATCCAGTTTAATCGCAAGTCATGTCGTCATCTTCCTGATGTGATGGTCCTCTTTGAGAACAAAGGACAAACCACATACCCATACCCATACCCACACACCCACACCCCCACACACCCCCACACACACCTACACATACATCCCCCCACACCCACACCTACACACACCCACACGCACACCCACACATACACACACCTACACACACACACAAATACACACACACACCCCCACACCCAGACACCCAGACACACCCCCACACCCACCCTCCTCACATACCCTCCTCCCCCCCAGTTCAAAGCTTTCTTCTTATTCCCTTTATTCTCTACTCAGGAGAGGTGGGGGTCCCCTTCACCTTCCTGGTCATTAGTCAGAAATTTATCACTGTTGACTGATTGGCTGATTATACTTTGAAACTCATTAATATGACCTACAGTGAAATGCCTGGATGCCTGTGAAATAAAATGCTAATAACCCCGCAAGGTGGGGAGATTTTTTTGTCCTTTTTTTAAGCAGATGTGTTTCTTAAAAGACAATTACATTAGGGCTGCTCAGCTGGACCCCAAAGCAAAGCTGATTTAATATTAGAATTACTAATGATGATGATTATTAATAATAGGATTTATAGAGTGCTTACTATGAGCCAGATATTGTGCTAAGCACTAAAATATTACCTCATTTGATACTCAAAATAACCCTGGCAGATAGCTAGATATATTATTATCTCCATTTTACAGCTGAGAAAACTGAGGCCAAAAGAGGCTGAGTGACTCACCCAGAATCACATGGGTAGTAAGTCTCTGGGGCAGGGTGTGAACTCATGCCTTCCTGATTTCAGCCCCACACTCTACCCACTGCATCACCTAGCTGCCTTAGAATGTCTTTACTGCCAGAGTTTCATATTTTCTGGCACTTCCCATGTTACTTCAGTTATCATTTAATGACTATATTCTAACCAACTTTATTACAAAAAATATCTTATGCTTATGCTCTAATCTTTGGCTATGAAGGTTATGACAAAAAAATATTGTTCAAGGTCATTTTCCTCATTAATAGTGATATCACCATATTAAAGCCTAAAGCAGTTCATAGTCAAATTACTTTGGGACTAATAGATTAGATTATCACCTATTTCTGCAGCTATGGAATTCAAAGATTTCCTACATACATACTGAATAAAGACAAATTAATGGACCAGAGTATTGAGGCCACTTCCAATCTATTCAACAATAGTATAATTCATTTAGACAGTGAAATGAACCTCTCCTCAGCCAGCATTATCTCCCAGTCCCGTAGGAACAAAAAAATGACCAGAAAAAATAAAATATCACAATATCTGATAAGATATGACTAGGTGTTAATACAGATGTAATATACTGTTCCTTTAAGGTCTGTTGCTCAGTTAAACTCCGCTCAGAATTCTAAAGAAAAACTGCAACTCTGAGAGACTATTTTTGGGAGCTTTTATGCTTGAGAGTTCTGAGACAACAGTTGCAGACTAGGAATGTAACAAATGTACATATGGGGAGACAGGATAGCAAAACTGCTGTATGATTATGGGACAAGTACAAATTATCTGATTGTACTCTGAGTCTAGGAAAATAAAAGTTGCTGGTGGTGAATAGCTATATTTTGAACTGATTCACTTAATACTACAGCTGATAGAAAGGAATAAGTAGCTGAGCAGAGGAAGAGACTGAAGGCTAGGGATTATGGAAGTCAATCAGTAGACCAACTAGTTCAGCAATGCAAGTCATTAAAAAACTGACATTACTAGAAAGTTGTGCTGTTCAGGAACTTTTATGGATGGGTGCTGACACAGAAAGAGAACACCAAAGTCTTCAGTTCCAGAATTGTCAATTTCTTTGATTATGTGGATTTTATTCACTCATGTGCCTCTTTAACAAGTTTCTGTGTGAGTCCACTCCCCTATAGACACTGAGTACATTGGTAGGAGAATGAGGCTCACATATGAACGGGTGGATGGACAGACAGATAGACACACACGTAAACCTTATGCATTTGCTTTAACGGGAGTACCTATGATATTGTTTCTTTTGCTTCATTACAAAACAGTTATATTTAAGATCTAAAAGTGTCATTATGAATTGCTGGTTGAATAAAGAGAAGTGCATCAATGGGGGTTCAAATTCAAGTGCCGAAGTGATGAGTAGGAGGAGTTCCTTACCCCTGTAAAGGTTCTTAGAGTATTTGAATGTAAACAAGTAGTGGTGGTCCTTCTCTGGGAACCTCAATCTGCTACAGACAGAGTAGGCTGAAATAAGTGAGGTAGCCCAGAGAACAAGTACTTACCCGCACACCCAGAGAGGTGTGAGGTGTTACAGTAGATGTACCTACCCCACGTATTAATTACATAAAATAACGAAAATGATTTTGAACAAAACCTCATAGATTTACGGTTATATCATGCAATCTTGTCTAATAATTGACTTAAGAATTATAAATTATTTTACCTCTCAAAAGTCTGTACTAATGAACTAAAACCATCTGTTTTACTGGACATTTGTCTTTTATTTCATTTATAAATCAAGATTAATAACAAGTGCTTTGCAATAGTTCTCAGGGAAAAAAAAAAGCCAACCCAAAAAAACAGTGGCTACCCTTAGAAACTAGACAGTCAATTTTATATTGGCTCACAGACCATTGTTTCTAGCTAAGTCTTTTTACTTTCAAGGGAAGGAAATGTGCCCAGGCATTTCTAAAGAAAATAAGTATTCATATTTGCAATTGTAGGGCTTGGTGATGGACAATCTGAGCAACTTTCAGAAGAACATTCTTAACATCTCTAAAACTTTTCAAATACAAAATTAGCCAAAAACAACATCAAAAAGCTACCAAACAGTACTGTAGACACTTTGTTCTTTGGGATACAACAGGATGTATTAAATGGGAATATTATAAAGAAATCTGGAAGAACTTCAGGACTTTTAGAATGGAAAGTGCAAGAAATGTCTTGTTATTAAACAAATGTTAGTTCACACATAACTAATAGACAGCTATAAGCATGCACAAGGAAACAAATACAAATCAGTTGTATTTCATTGAATTTTTTAAAAGAACATTGCAATGTATGATTTTGAATTTAATAGGATAAAATAAAATTTTCATACTTAACAGCAAGCATTCATTCCAATATCTGAAAATGTATTATGTGTTAGACTCTGACGAATACAAAGATGGATTCCTTACCTACAAGGTGCTTCAGGACCACTGGGAGAAGTAGGGTCTTCACCCATATGTGGATAATGATGCATAAACTAACAACTGATAGACTCCTTTTGTGATTAAATTCTAAGTTATTTCTCTTCTTTCCCACTAAGAAAGGACAAGCACCAATCAAACAGATTTGGGTCACCTAGAAGTCACTCCTCAATTCTCACATGCTAACTACTACTTGTACACTGCCAATGCTCTCTGAATGTAGACCCCATTACAGGAGAGTGCTGGGTGCTCCATGGTTTCACCAGGCAGGTTAAACTCTAATGATGACACAGGGCTGTCAAAAGGAAGAAGACTTAGAGCTGTCCTGTTTGGCTACAATAAGGCCAGGAACAACAGATTGAAATTAAAAGAGAGGAAGACAGAATTTAGGTTGATTGTAAAAAAACCATTCTTGATAATTAAGAACCATCTCAAAGTGACATAGGCTGTCTCAGAGCAAACGCCCTCATTCCCTTGTTGAAGATTTCACAGAGGTGATTCCTGTTTAGATACAGGTTGAATTCGATGGGATTAGAGGTCTGTTTCCATTCTAGAACTCTGTGATTACAATAGTATTTGCGTTATCTTCTGACCAAATTTCTAAGAAAAATATATTCCTGAGCTTTCAACCCTGCATTTCCAAGACTTATAGTATCTCCATATAGCAAACTGGCCCAGAAGATTTACACTTCATGGTTTCAGAAAAAGAGTTCAATGAGTGAGGTTCAAATCCAGGCTCTACCTCTAACTTGCCATGTGACCTTAGGTTTTACTTTCTATGTGCTTCAGTTCCCTCATTTATAAAATAAAGGAGGTGGCTAGAATACTTCCCAGGGCCCTTCCTTCTAGTTCTAAGTCTGGAAGCTCAAAAAGTCTTATTCTTATGTCTAATTCCTTTTCCCCAGCGCTAATCTTAGAGGATCCAGGGATGGAAATGACTTTGGAGCTTATTCAATTCAACTTTCTCATTTTACTTAAGAGGAATCAGACCAAAACTATTTAAAGGTCTTGCCCAGGATTTCACAGGTAGTAAGTGGCATATGTGAGATTCAAATATTAATCGTTTGGCTCTAAATCCATTGCTCTTTTCAGTACACAGCATTATTCCTTCAGTCCTAAGGCAATAGAACTGAACATCTCCTCATCACTAGATCCATAATCATTGTCCCCAAATGGCTTTATCTGGGGCACAGGCTGGTAGTATCTTCTATTCAAATGACATAATGGAGTTTAAAACACTCTGAAAAGCAAAAATACTTCAACACTGCAAGGATCTGTGATTTCACCAGTGTAGGTGACTTCCTTCACTGATGTATCACTGATGCATTACATCAGCTCAGACCTCTATTACTCAATAAATAGACTCCCAGAGTTAAGAGCAATATAAAAAATATTGCTGAAAAATTAATCTTCACGACGCCATGCTGCTGAGGACCCCTCTTTGCACTTGGCAAGGATGGTCCATAGACACGACATCACTAGGCCCATAACACAAAAAAGCAATATAAAAAATGCAGTTATTTCGATCTGTAATCCAACTCACCTGAAGCTGAAGGAAGCTGATCATAGTCTTGGGATGTCCTGTTCGTTTTGACATTTTCATTTGCTAATCTCCGAGCAGGAGGTGTAGGTACTAAGCTATTTGCTGAATCAAAAAAGGGATCTTAAAAATAGATACAACATTCAGATTAAAAACAATGGAAATATTCATTTCGTTTACTAACTCTTTTCTTTCCCCCCAAGTCACCAAAAGCCTGTTGCCTCTTTTTTTTTTTAACCAATTAGTCCAGGCTTGAAAACCTATTAAGAAAAGTAATTTAGGAACAGTAATAAACACCATTCTCTAAGCTGTCAGTATAATCTCAGACTCATTCCTCCCTCAGAAGATACTCTCAATATTGACTATTGATGGGATATACATATACTTAATCTCTGTTAATTAGCCATAAGATACATGAGTGTAGGAATATAACTTTAAAAATCTAGCACTATAACTTAGTATTTGAGCTATAAAGCCAGGGTGATAGGCTCAGGCTCCCTCATATTTACATAGAAAGCTAACTTTTTAGAAACTATGCTACTCTTCCTGCAAAGTTTTAAATATACTATAAAATCTGATTCTGTCTGACTTTGGGGGTTAGAGTCAGGATCAACAGAAAAAGGAAGGCCATTGGGAACTGCTGAATGTTTTAATCAGAGATTCTAGATTTCACTGATTTTTTAGTGTAAGGAAAAACCTCAGAAGTGATGTAATTCAACTCCTTCATTTTACAAAAGAGAGAAATAATAAACAGGGAAGCAAACTGCTTTACTCAAAATCTCTTGGTAATCGGCAGAAGCAACATTAGCACCAGGTATCCTGATTCCAAGTCCAGGGCCCCATTAACTATACCATTCTGCCTCTCAGTTTTGTTACTTTCAACTATGTACAGAAATTGGAACCAATAATTAACAGTGTGTTTTCAAGGATAAGTTCTGTCAAATCAGCTTGAATACAGAACTCTTGTGAGCTTCTATGAGGTCTCTGTGACCCCAGTAGGAGCATCTAAATTCATTTACTCTCAAGCTATGTTACTGAAGAAAAAAACATCGGTTACCTCATATGTAAGCCTTTTCTATTTAAGAAGTCTGAGCTTGCACCCCGGGTATTCGGTTATCATCTTTATAAAATTCAGAGGTGAGTGAGGATAGAAGGGAGAGATGAGCTCTCTGTTCTAAACGGACCACCAATTTTCTATCTTTGGACAAAGTACTAAATAGAAACATTGCCTATTTTAATCTGAAAAGCTAGGAATCATGTAAATAAACAAATTAGGACAAAGTATTTTCAAAATCCCATCTTCCCAAATATTTAAAGTGCTGTTCTAGAACTTTGAAATAATTTGATAAAAGGCATTTTGTCATAAAAAACTATCAGGGTTCATTTTTAGGTATTCTTCCAAAAAGTGGTTGGCTCAATGACAGACCTCCATAAACAGATTTATTAAAAATGAGTTTTTCAGTGCTACAATGTTCTTGGAATTGGTATGCTGTGTTAACAGGGAAAGTTATGTTGTTATAAATATAAATGTTCAGGACAAAGTCCTTGCCAATATATATGTCAATGGCCCATTCGAATCCTTTACTTACACATCATTAGGTACCACCAGAAAATCCCTGCAATTGGTAAAAATGGTCATTTACGCCCACAACTCAAGTTTAGTAAGCGTCAATTCAAGACTCATTTCTAGAAGCAATGACTGCTTTGCATCTTGCTAAGGCAGGGGCTGTACACATGCCTGGTAAACTGAGTCTTGTGCTGGAGGAGTACATGTTATTGCCTAGTACTTGGGCCTTAAAGGAGAAAAATAGATTTATGACTCAACTGGTAACATGGACTTGGATCTAGTATTACACATCTGCCTGCTACTAATAGGACCTTACCCTTAAACAGCACTGAAATTTACAAAGCAACTAATTTGCATATATTTTTTGTTTGACTTTGTAATATTATGTACATTATTATTTTCATTTTATGAATAATGAAACTAAGGCTCTAAGAGGGGACAAGCCTTGCTAATGGCCACAGAACCAGTTAATGATTCAAATGCAGGTTCTGCTGACTCTATGAATAGAACTCTTTCTATCATACTGTATGAACCCACTGATATCAAATGGCTGAAAGACAGCAAGCATTATTAAAATATATTTTCTAATTTATAGTCTGGAGGTAAAACAAAATTGAGACAATTACCATCTTTGACACAATGTGGTACGTATGGCAGACACTTGGATACTTACTGAATAGGTTATTATATCAAAAATGAATTTAATAATATGGAAAGCAATTTGATTAGATACTAAAGCTGATAATTTCCCATAAATCACAATTTAATATTTCCTATGAGATGGGAAATTTGCTATTTCCTATAAATCATAATAAAATATATAATTTCTTGGGGAAAGCATAAGGGTATAAGATGTCATTTGGTAAAAATAAAAGATCTATAAGGAAAGAAATGATGTTTATAAATAACTGAACCTTTCAAGGTCAATTTTCTCCACTAATTAGAATAAGGCTTTTTAGACAAGTTCTTGAAACACTCCTGAAATAGAGAGGTTGCTACTTCCAGGAGCATATGCCTACACTACTTCACAATATCCTAGTGGAAGATTTCCATAAGAGAATCATGGAATGCAAGGTAAGACAGGTAGCCAGGGAGCAGGTTTCGGAGGGTCTTGAATCCCAGGAGAGCACTCCCGTGTTTGCTTCATATGTTTATGCTGTCTTTCTCATAGGTCTACTCTATTCTGTCTCTCTAGACTAGCTTTAAATTCAGTCCTAAATCTATAATCCTATGAAACTGAACAAGGCAAAATAATTACTCTAGCCAAAAAAAAGAAAAAGAAAAGTAAAAAAAAATATGAATGGATTCAGATCTTTTCTTTTAAAGGATAAACGCAAGGTTAGACCTAGTTTACTACAGAGTAAAAGGCAAATAAATGACATCATGCTTACTGAGAGGACAGTTGAAAAAGGAGAACATAGTACCGCATATACACTGCCCCTTCCCACTCCATGTTGCTTAGGAAAGACAGATAAGATGGTAATGGGTACTGGTGCTCAGATATTTAAATTAATGGGAGGAGATGACAGAGGAGAGGCCACTGCTCCAGCTGGATGGAGTGTCTGGCACTATGCACTTAATAAATAATTTCTTCCTCCCTCCTTTCTTTTTATTCCTCTTCCTCCTTCCCTGCCTCTTTCTTTCCTTCCTTGAAAGTGGTACAACTGTGCCTCTGCTATGGACTTCTCAGAAGAACACTGTTGACAAAATCTAGGCCTATGAATGGAGTTAGAAAAACCTGAATTTCAAAGTCCAAACTGAGTAAACTGGTCCTGAATTTTCAAATTTTTTAAATCTTCTATATAGAAGACAAAATCATAGAATATGAAAATATATTAGCATTATTATGAAAAATTGCTTTGATGTATCCTCTAATAACAGCTTTAATTTGCATCATGTTTCTGTTATGGCTTTGCATGGGATTAGAAACAACTAGATGAGGGGCGTGGCAGAGTAAGAACAGCAAGTAAGAATGGCCATCTTATGAGGAAAGTGAAGGTCACCACAAGACACAATGAACATGTCTTGCCAAGGATGACAGGTGGCAGTCATGACTTGAACAAAGGTCTTCTGATTCCAAGCCTTGACCCTCAGGCTCCTCTTGATTCTTCATATTTAGTGGACTTTTACAATGAATTATATTGAATGGAGGGTCAGAAACATTTTTTTACACACAAGATACTATGAAATATTAAAATTTTACTCAAGTACCTGTTAAAACTTTCTGTTCTATAGAAAAGATGGAAACTTCAAACACAAAAGTAGTTTTAAAAATAAGTCATTCTAAAATCATCCAACTCAGTATTTGGCTCATACCAAGATTTACCTAGCACTGATGCAGAGTACTGGACAACTGGCCAAACCCATATATGGTGATAAATACGTATTTACTGAATGAATGCATGTTGAATGAACCAATATTTCTGGATGGGAGGAAGAAATTAAAAAAAAAACTAAAGAAGAAACTATGCCCCCCTCCCCCCCCATACCCTACTCTGACTGGGGAAAAGACCACGTGTGGCTTAAACATGTTATTGGTGACATCACACTCCACACAATTTCCCCCTTCCCTTTGTGTTTTACTTTGCTGTAGTTATTGTTTAGTCATGTAAGTGACTTGCCCAGGGTCACACAGCTACTAAGTGTCTGAGGCCAGATTCCAATTCAGGAAGAGTCTTCCTGACTCCAGGCCTGGAACTCTACCCAATGCACCACCTACGGGCCCCTGTCTATTACTACAACTAGAGAAAAGAAGTAGGAGCTTTTAAGAGCCATTTAGTTTTTTAAAAGCAAACAAAGGTCCTTCCTCTGGCCAGCTCGAACAGTCAAAGCAGAACGACTCTCATCCATAGTTAAGTTACATAAGTCATAGGTATTGCTTAGAGATGATGTGAAATGAAAGAGGTGGGGATGGTTGGTGCCAACCTAGTCCTGGAGTGTTTGGGCACCAACTTATGGTCAGAATGAGTTACTTAAAAAAAAAGTTAAAACTTAGGGCTACCTATAAAACGTTATAGTTACAATAAACTGACAGCAATTAAATGACTGCTGAATGAGATATCAGGCTGTACTTTATGTTTTATTTCTTTAAAATGTGAAGTCTAAAAATACCTAGGTCTGGAGTCAGAAAGACTCATCTTCCTGAGCTGAAATCTGGCCTCTGGACACTTACCATCTATGTTACTCAGGGAAAGTCACTTAACCCTGTTTGCCTTTGTTTTCTCTTCTGTAAGGTGAGCTGGAGAAGGAAATGACAAACTACTCCAGTATCTTTGCTAAGAAAACCCCAAACAGGGCCACGAAGAGTCACACATGACTGAAACAACTGAACAATAACAAGCAAAATCATCTGCTTTAAAAACTGGACACAAAGTGGGAGGCCTTCAAATGGTGACGTAATTATGGCGCATCAAACTAATAGATACTCTGGCAACATCAGGAGATGCCGAATAAGAGGAATTCTGAGAAATGCAGAAAAATTTAGACCAATATAGCACAAAGTAAGAAGATTCAAGAGACCTATGTAAAAAATGACCATAATAACGGAAAAAAGCAAAAGAAGATCCGAGAATTCACACCGGTGTAAATACTGATCCTGACCCTAAAGGCATGAGGATGAAATATACCTACGTCCTCCCCTCAGAAGAGAATGGTGGGCTCTGAAATGAAGCATTCACTGGTCAGGAAGCCTGTGTGTTTTCTTAAGTTTCTTTGTTACAAAGTGTATTCTATGGGTTGTGGCAGGTTATTAGGATGTAATAGTAATGTAAAAGAACAAGAATATGGAAACAGAATCAATAAAACATTAAGAATCAATAAAAGTGTCTTTTTAAATGGCTTGGTATCTGGCTATTTTGGCAACATGATAACTTTTTGATCTAAAAAATAGAGAAAATATGAAACAAGGTGATACTTTTAGCCAAACTGCTTATATCAAACAGCTGTAGCAGAATACTGTCACCACTTTGTGGGAATATATTCAAATTGCAGGTCATTTTGTTAAGCGGGAAACGGATCCAAGAAGATTAAACAGTGACATGAAAATTATGAGGTGGTAGTAAATGTCACAGTCCTTGAGTAACCTTTCCAACAAACTTGCTCATACTTTTTAAATTACAGAATCAAGTTTAAAAAAGCAAGACAAAGAAATGCTCAGTGTGAGTGACAGCCTACTACGGGAAATCATTTAGCATCACAGACTTCATTTAAGGTATCCCTGCTCTACAAGATTAGCATGAGAGCCACAATTTTCATGGCTTTATATGGTTGATTCTTAGGTCTATGTCTAAGAAAAATTAAAAAAAAAATCTCTTTCCATGGTTAAGCAAACAATCAGGTCACTTCACACTTCAAGATATATATATATATTTTATTAACACTAACAAAGCATATTGTTCCAGCCTAATATAGCAATGATTATAACAAAAGTTACATGGGAAATAAAATTTTTCTGCGTGTTGCCAAATGAATAGTGTTAGTTTACCTTTTTGTTTTTTTGGGGGTCCTCAGTTTGAAAACAGAACACTAAGTTAATTCTTCCAAAGAAGCCACTTTAAAAAACAGTTGAATGTGACAAGTCACAAAAGCTGTCAGTAAAAACAATATAACCATTCCTTAACACAATGGAAAATTTAGTACTTGTGAGCATCTACAAGTTGGAAAAATAGCTAGTTACTCCCAAAGCTAAAACTATCTTAGTACTTTTCACATGATTAATAAAGAGACTTAGAAATGCAAAAAAACCACAAAAAACAAAAAACAAGAACCCTGGTTTTGCCACAATTGAGTAGTGCAAACATGAACATTTCACTTAATCTCATCTATCCGGTGAGGTCAGACTAGAGCTTGAATGTCCCTTCCAGCTCTAAAAACCTATGATTCTATTTCTTGCCTTCTTTGCCTTTTGTTTCAAAAAGCAGACTTAAATTTTTCTGAAAGTTGGCTAGAGGCAAACAAATTGTGAATGTTTGATGCCTATCTTGTCAGATAAGAGGTAAGTTTTTGCCCTCAGTTAAAGATCTGGATTGGACTTTTCCTCTTACCTGAAGGAGGAAGAAAGAGGTCATGCCCTGAGGATGGACGGCTCCCAGAGCCAGGAGGTTTTGTATGTTCAATGAGACTATGTCTGGCAGGAGGTGGGGGTGGTGGAAGGGAGGGGGGAAGGACATCAAACGCATCTTCACCTGTATTCAGAGAAAAGTCAGTACCATAAGCCCAACTTCTATTAAGAAAAACATGGTATCAAGAAAAAGTTACAATTGATTTTCTCTTGCTGCTTACAGTCTCTCATTTCCAAGATCCATCTATCAGTTCACTGATTCTGATAATGGAATCTTTAAGTCTGAATGCTTGTCCAGGAACTGTGTGTGCATGTATGTGTGCAAAACACACATACACACAAAGTGACTGACCTTTAATTCCAATATGTTCTTTTCATTTCTTGAGTGAATTTTTCTAGTTTATGCAATTTTTCAACTTATGCAACTTGCGCCATTTAGCTACAAATGTGAAAATCTCAATAAACAAAATTGAACAAACTTATTACAGCTAAAATCCCTCTATATCAAAAGTCTGAGTGACAAAAATGGCTCTCCCCTACAGCCTTGATTTACTGTTGCCACTGATGCTCCATCCTGTTGTGCAGCTGGTTCAATACAACAAAAGAATATGAACATCCCTTTGAGTTAATTTAATAGGATTCAATTTTTATAGGCTAATTGCTTTATTTTACTCAAATTACAGCTCAAACACTTCAGAAGATGTATCCTAAAAACAGGGACGCATGTTACTGATATGGTAAGTTTCTTAACAAACGAGTAATTAAGTTTTAGAGCCATACTTGCTCTTTTGTGTGGCTCCAGGAGTCATGATAACTGATACTCAAATGCTGCAAAAACAAACTACAAATTTATCTAATCACTGATTTTGTTTAAAAAACCCCCACCATAAACACATTTTTAAAGAAATAAATCTTACCAAATTTCAAGCTGTAATAACTTGTGCTATGGGGGTCCCAGTGAATGGGGATACTTTATTTTTTCAATTTCCTTCCTTCTACTTCTGTACTTGTCACTGCTGGCACAGCTGGCCTTTTAGCTCATTTGTCAGGGAAGTAGCAACTGCAGCAGCAGCAGATGCAAAGATTCAAAATTCCCCTTAGTGCAAGTTAAACTAGTATAGTATTGTAGTTACGTAGATGTAACTATATATAAAAACCATATAAATGCACACATGGACTTTATCACTTTGGTAAAAAATATACAAATATAAACTTTTATAAGTGTTTTTATTTTTATATAGAAAGAAAAAATCATATACAGATATATGTGTGTGTGTGTGTGTGTGTGTGTGTGTGTGTGTGTGTATATATATATATATATATATATATATATATATATATATATATATATAAAACTATTAGAGCTAAATTGATAAATATAGATGTTGTAGCACCAAACCCTGCTCCAGTACTTAATCTTGGCTTGCAGATGACTGAGTAAATTTTGATAGGATCTGAAGAGTAGGAAAGACTTTCCAGGACTGACTTGTTGTCATCAGAGTACTGAATGTTGGTCATCTGTAGACCAGCTTAGGGATGTTTGAAATGGTTTGTTCCTAGAGAGGTGGCCAATTATGGATGATTTTTATTTCATCAAAATAGCTTATCAATACTGTCTTGTAATGAATGTAATGAATAGAAGGTGACAATCTACATTGATGGAGGAAGGACTCACACTAATGAAATACTGAATCCCTTACTTAGTTCTTGAGGTAATACATATCTGTACATATATGAATTTATAATGGAAGTCTGAAAAAAACTTTCTCCACTTGATAACATTCTATAGGATTGTACTGTGACACCATGTTACTGTAATGCTTTCTTTGCACATTTACAGATGGGCTTTGCCAGGATTTTGAACTATACCAAATTTTAAGCTGTGATAACATGGGATATTGGGGGGCCCCAGTGAATTGGGATGCTTTATTTTTCAGGTTTTTTTTATTCATTGTGCAATTGGAGTTTCATTTGTATCAATCATAAATACTCTTCAATATGACAGAGATAACCATCTATATTTATAAATACATGTCTGTTTAGATGCAAATCTCTGATACACAGGAAAGACTTCCAAAGGCTCTCAAATCTGCTTCTTTTTGAAGGTGTAAATGGGTACAGAAGAACAACCAACAAACCTCAGATAGAAAGGGAACAGATGATATAGTTACTTTCTCTTTTGCCACAGGTGTATCTCATAGGAGAATGGACCTGGAGCTCAAAGGGACATAGAGGCTGAGTCCAACCACACGCACATTGTCATACCCCTAGGAAGTGTCTAAGGCAGAATTTGAACCTGGGTCTTCCAAACTCTTAAATCCTCTGTTCTATTAATATTCTACAGTACCCCTTGCTGAATAACATCTTAGGCATTCCAATTCAGGATTGTTTCTGTTTCAAATCTCCCTACCAATGGCTACTGATTCTCAGATCTGCTCCTTTAATACTCCTATTTTTTCAATTTCCTTCCTTCTACTTCTGTACTTGTCACTGCTGGCACAGCTGGCCTTTTAGCTCATTTGCCAGGGAAGTAGCAACAGCAGCAGCAGCAGATGCAAAGATTCAAAATTCCCCTTAGTGCAAGTTAAAAAAAAAAGAAAAAATATATGTATGAACGTATATACGTATGTATGTACATATGAAAATGGTTCCTTGACAAATTCTATAACACTGATGTTGATACGAGGAAGATCCTCATGTTAAGAGGCAGCTTTATCCTTTCCTTACAGAGAGCTTTCCAAAAGGCTTAAAGTGACCTCCCAAGTATAAATCATTTGTCCTGTCAACAAGTCTGTGTTAGGTAGTGGGAAGGATTATTATTTCTTTTTTACAGCCTCAGGCACCCAAATGAATAAATAATTCTCATATCATCACAGGGTAAGAGATAAGCCAGGAAGAGAGGATGGAAGGAAACAAGTATTTAAGTACCTACTATGTGCCAGAACTGGGAAGAGAGGGACCTACTATGTGCCAGGTACTGTGGTAAGTTCTCTATAAATATTCTCTCATTTGATGGTCACAACCTGGGGAGGTAGGTGCTATTATTATCTCCATTTTATAGTTGAGGAAACTGAGGCAGAGTTTAAGTGACTTGCCCATGGTCACCTAGCTGGTAGGTATCTGAGGCCAGATTTGAATCTGGATATTTCTAACTCCAGGCCTAGTTTTATGTTCACTATGATACATAGCTGCCTAGAATGCTAGTTCCACTACTCTTTTAGATACATGTGCAATATCATATTCTAATCTGAAACTAGAGATGTGAGGTTTATGTATTTTAGGCAGATATATTTTACGTAGATATAATCATTAGGGTCATAGAGAAATAAATCACAGAGCCTATCTGGTGTGAAGTGGATAGAGAATTGGGTCCTGGAACCAGGAAGACCTGAATTTAAGTCCTGCAAATGACATATACTGTTCTTGTGACCCCCATCAGCTCCCTTAATCTCTCAGTGCTCTAGGTGACTCTCTGGGATTTTAAGTTGCCCAGAGAGTGTCAACTTGCACTGGTAGAATGAATTTCCTTACTGGGACCTCCCTAGATCAATGAAATCACAGGTCTAGCCCATATTCTTCTCCCTAGGGATGTAAGCCATTTGACCTTTATAAGAATTCTGCACAATTAAGCAAATTATTTCTCATGGTATCCATAGAGGCTATTAAAGAGCTCACTAAACTAAACATCAGTTGCATATTCATTAACATCTGATTAGTTTTAAAAATATCTTAGCTATTTACATTTATACCATTAAGGAAACGACCGTAACAAAAACCCTGTGAATCATGTTTTATATATGCACTTTGCACAAACTGCAAAGAAATATAAATATTACGTTAATTATTTTATATTTAAAAATATATTTCTCAAATTGTATAACATGAGAAATATGAAATTTCCCATGACCACATGAGAAATGAATATTTATTTTTCCCTTGCCTACTGGCTGTCTGTCTAAACATTCAGTATGATTGTTCACAGGTAGTCACGGCTATGGGAGCCTGAGAGTCACCGTCACCTATAAATCCTATCAACCTTCCAAAGAAAGGAGAGTGATGAGAAACAGTCTAGATTTTTGTACATCAAACTTGGAATGCTGAAAAGATGCAATGTGTTTAAAAGTTTTTGTTTTGTTTGTTTTATAAAAAAATCTTCAACCTAATGGTGGGATGAGAAGATCATAATCAGAGGGCGTCCTGTTGAGTGAAGAATCAAGCTTTGGATTGTCCCGGGATGGAGGTCTGGCAGGTGGCAATGGCACTGGAACGATAGCTGAATCAAAAACATCTCCTAGAGGATAACACAAAATCTTAGTGTGCTTTTAGTACAATAAATGGGCACAATTTTGCCTTTCAATTCTATCATGAAGATGCTAAATACAGATGGGAAATTTTCATGTACCCACCCTTTATATATATGCCTAATTCAGAGGGGTTTGATTTCTTTAGCTCCGATGAGGTACCATGTATTCCATTCATTATACATTGCCCATTCTCACATGACCTGGGGGCAGAGAAAAAAAAAAAAAGACATGACTTATTTGACTATAACGAAATCCAATTTTAAATTTATTTAAGGTGAGGAGGAGGTAACCCCAGTGTAACATTTTATAACAAAATTTGAAAGATTAATGAACTCTTTCCCTATGAAAAGAAAAAGTAAACTATATCTGAAAATACTATACATGTCCTAAAAAGCAAAGGTTAAAAAGTCATGAAAAGAAAGGGGAATTTTAGGCATTGGTGTTATTCCTTCACTGAAAGCAAGGATTGCAATGGCTATGGAACAGAACTTGGACAATAACAATTATCAGTAAATCATACAACCCTCTAGGAACCTTCTACGTTTGTTAAGCACTAAAAAAGAACAGAGACAATCTGTATCCTAAACAATTTAACAGGTTCATAGCTTCGTTCTTGATTGATGAGAAAAAAAAGAAACCTGGTACCCTTGTAGGAGGTTAATAAATGCTTATTAATTATCACATACATTTTGGACCTTTTTTCCCCTTACAATGTAAACTTTTTTTCAAAATGAAAAGAAACTAGTTTCCATTATAAATTCAAAGTATCAAATAATATTAGTCATAGAACTGCCAAATGAGATGAGACAAAGATATAGAAAAGAGTAAATAAATTACATAAGGGATTCAATTCAATAAACATTTATTAAGTGCCTACTATATGCCAGGCTGTGCTAGGCGCTAGAAATAAAAAAAAGGCAACGTGAAAACAATCCAGTCCCTGTTCTCAAAGTGCTTTGGAAGAGCTAGGAAGAAACAATATTTACACTAAATATATGCAAAGGAAACAGGGAAGGATGAGTACTAATGACTGAGAGCTCATTTGTAGGATTTGGTTGGACCTTGAAGAGAGGTAGGGATTCTAAGGCAAAGGTGAAGAAGAAGATATTAAGCACCAGGGATAGCCTGTTTAAAGGCATGGAGGTGGGAGATGAACTGCTATACATGGAGAATGTCAAGTAGGTCAGTTCTGGCTATATGGAGGGCACATGAGGTGGAGTGATGGGAAATCTGGAAAGATAGGTTGGAGCCAGGGCTTGAAATAACAATGAGAATTTCTATTTTCTGTTAGAGGCAATGGGGAGCCTGTAAGCTTCTTCAGCAGGTGGATGACCTGCTTAGCTCTGTGAAGGATGGAGGGGTGAGGAGAGAGGGCTCAGGGAGACCACTTTGGAGGCTCTCAGAGTACTCCAGGAGAGGGCATTCAATGTGAGGAAAAAGAAGGGGATAAATACGAAAGCTGTTGTAGAGGCAAACTGACAAGATCTGGCAAATGACTAGATAAGGCAATAGAAAAAAATGTCAACACAGGCTCAAAGACCTGAGGTCCAAGTAATGTAAAATTTTTCAAAGGCTACAAAGGTAGCAGAGTTAGCACATTAATGCAAGTTTTTAAGATCCAATTCAAATGTTCTTTTCCATTAAACCAGATTACTCAGGAGCCATTAAAAAAATAAAATTCTTAACTTTTAAGATTTATAAGCAGGTCTTCAAGAAAGAATCAGTTAGACTTTTTCAAAAAATGTCGTCTCCTAATAAGGTCAGATGTTAAGTAATGGTTAATCTTCTGTTGTATAAGTTAATTAATACCAACGAGGACAAATACCAGAATACAAATATTAAACATTAAGGCACCAAAAGCACTTTATGAAAGTGAGGAAGGATGAATAAATGCAATTTAATATTCTGTCTCCAGGTTCAGTATTCTTTTTTTCTTTTCACAAGGCACTAGTTACAGGGATGTATAAAGATTCAATCATCTTACAACAAATATGATTAGCAGAGGTGGACCCCAATGAAAATACTTCTATATTTAAAAGCATTATTCCAAATAATATTTGATATAACATGAGAATTTCACAAATGTCTTGAATTTTCTACAAATAGGCTTGGAACAGGATCTGGACCTTGAGTATCATAGACTATTACACTGTGGCTTTAGTCAATGTGAGGCACTGGTAACATATTTTAAGGGGACTCTAAATAATTTCTAGACAGTACTGTTGAAATGAATGAACTATACAACACCACATGCTAACCTTTATGAATATTACATATTGGTATCAATGTCCTCTGCCCTTCTGGTAGAACTGAGGGACAATGAATTTGGCGTGGATTGTTACTTTCACAAGATCTACAGAAGATGTCACAAATTCTCTTTAAGGCAAACTGACCTGATTCTTAGAACAAACAAGAACCAAAATATATTTTTAAAAAGGCGGAAATGTCAATAATTAGAACAAAACAAGTTCTCTGGCAGAAATGTATTCAGTTGATGCTGGCAGTTCATTCTCTTTAGGAGGTAAGAAAATAGTTTATTTTAAATTAATCAGTCACCGATTTTAACAGATGCTGAATTTTCATGAATAATGATCAACTTTTTGCGAAGTACAATTGCATTATTCAGTTAACATTTCCCTTTCTCTACATACTGACAAATGTATGACTTTGCACAAATCTCTTAGTCTCCCTGGTCCTCATCTTTCTCATCTGTAAAGGAAAAAAAAAGGTGGGGGGGGGAAGTAGGGGGGGGGAAGGGCTGGACTAGATGATTTCTTTGATCCCTCCCAGCTCAGCAGGATCTTATATACCAAGGGGAAAAGAATTCTGACATGAGAGTAAGTTTCTGGTTTATGAACATAGGAAAAGTTTTCCTTCCTTAGTTTGAAAGTGTGAAGTGATCAATGGACATTTATAACAACTAAACTCTGGCAAAATCACATTATTATTTAGTCAGTTGATAAATGTTTATAAGCCTCTACATTGTACCAGGCACTGAGTTAAGTGCTGGGAATATAAAAAGAGGTAAAAGACACGGTCCCTGCTCTCCAGGGGTGGGGGTTCACAACATTTTCTTTAATGCTCAATAGTGTAAAAAAGATAATAATGGTCACAATTTAAATTAATATTTAGGATCCGTAAAATCTACCAATAAAGAATTAAAGAAAACTCTATTTAAAGTATAAAAATATACCATCATTTCCAGCTGTAGAACAACTGAGAATTCTAGATTTAGAGCTGGCAAGATCCCAGGATCATCTGGTCCAACCCCTTCATTTAATATATGAGGACACTGAGTTCAGGAGAGGTGAAGTGATTTGCCCAAGTTCCTTCTTTTCTAGCCACAAGGAATTACCAAAAAGGGGAAAAAGGAGAGTGCCCAAATGTACAAATTTCGAAGGGTCAAACGACTGTAAAGTAGTAACAATCTAACTCATTTTGAGACTCGCTTTTTTGACTTTTTAAAAAATTACAGAAATACTTCTTCACAAAGTCACTAAATGCTTTGTCAGTAAAAGTCCTAATAACAAATTAGCATCACAGATTTTAGCTGTATCTTGCAATAGAATAGAATGGTTCAGGCCACCAGGCTGTCAATGATCCTGTCTTCAGAAGTTACATTTCACTTAACTATTTAAAACTACCCCTAAGTCCCCAAGACAAGGGCTTGCTCATCTTGAAGCCCCCCTTCTTTTTCTTTTCTCTTATTCTATAAAAATGGCAATGAAACTTTGTACAATTTGAGAATGAGGTCATCACTCTACTCTGGTAAACCGTATGGCATTCATTTGATTAGGTTTTCAAAGTAAATGGCAGACTGCTGAGAAGAGTCTGGGAGGTAAATCAAGTCTATAAGAGAAAATAAATAAATAAAATGTGATCTTTTATACATACAGATAGATAAAACTCGATGACATTGAAGAATACAATTAAGTTGAGACTTATTCGTGAATTTACTTTTTGAATTTAGTTTCTTCTTCCAACCTGAAGATACTAAATCTCAGTGAATCCTTATCTAAACTTTTCATATTCTCAATGACTTTTGAACTCTAAAGGTAGCTGCCACTCCAAAAGCTAAGGATAACATAATTTCAGTGGGAATAAAGAAAAAAAAATGAATCATAATATCAGTCTCTGATCTCTGTAAGCCTGATGAAATTTTAGCTAATACAAATGGTAGGGACGTAGGGACAGCGATCCTGTATTGTGAACAGCAAAGGGAGACACTTTTTAGATGATTTAGTTTCATTTATTCAAAATCTGAATAGAGGCAGCTATGTTCATAACTGAAAAGACATGAATATAAAAATTCTCCAATATGTAATAAGGATAATGTTAAGGCATATTTGCATAATGACTTTCTTTATACCATTTCAAAGTTTCTATAGATACTCATTCTTCTTGCAGAGGAAGGTATGCAGAACAAATCCCAAGCACTGAAATAGTTTACTGAAATTGCACGTAGAATACATGAGCAGAATCATATTAAAGTATGAGCTATTTCTTTTTCGTGGAACAAAATGTTCTGTTATACCCAACAGTTAACTAATTTAGTGTAATGGCTTCCTGATTAATGAGAAGTTCGCATCTTTTAGCTTACTCTCGAATAAGGGCAGAAAATAGGAAGCAAAAGGGAGGATACAAATTAGCCCAAGAATTCAACTGTTTGTAATTAAATGTAAATGATTAAACCACATAAAATCAAGAACAAAGGAAGGAATGTCTATGAAGATGTAAGCTGATAAATGTTGCCTATATTCTTACCGTACAGGAGGCTTTATGCTATGACAATGAGGTGGTTGTGAGCTCAGGGACACGGGATGGGATGAAGGAATCTTGTAGTCATCATCCTCTTCGTCTACATTTTCTTTGACTTTTTCTGACAGACTATTTGTTAAAGGAATAGGACACCTATTAAAAACAAAAATTCTAGTCTAAAATTTGCTTGACTTTTCAGCATAGTCAAGTTTGATGTGATATATGCAAATCACAGACTACTCTGTCAGTCATTCATCTTTCAATTACAGGATAACATCAGAGGAGCTGCTTCTTAAAATTAATATAAATGAATCATATTTTCATTCTTTTGACCAAGATTCAATAGAGTGGGGAAAAGCATCTTTATGTTTATAATTTTAAATGAAAGAATAAGAAGAACTAGGTGCTGTCAAATCAAACAAAAAAAAATCTTGCTGTTATCAGAAAAGATGCATAAATTTTCCAAAGTAAGTTCAAGAAAACATTCAGTAACCAGGTAATCTTTTAACTTGAAGTAGATAAATAAAATAACAAAAATGGGCAAATTTTCAACTTGATTTTTAATAAAAGTCTTCATGAAATAGGCAATATCTCAGGATAATCGGTACTTCCAATAGTTAGGGAATAGTCAGTACAGTTTAACGATATCTTATTTTCTCTTCTTTAAATTTATAATTATGAAGTAATGTTTTTTAGTTAAGCATCAAACATGAACTGCAACCATTTAGAGCAGCAAAGAAAGAGAGAACTTTACTTGAGGTCCTCATTTCCATTATCTGTTAAAATATAACAGACAATTCTTTAAATCTTCAATTTATTTGTCTAAGAGAAATGAACAGAAATTAATAAAATAACTGAAATATAACCAGAACATAAGATGGTCAAGTAAAACATAGGGAAATAAGCTTAAAATGAACGATACATGTTTCTACTTTTATATTCTAGAAAGTCTGCAATTTTCAACCACCTTCTGTAGAGGGAGCAAGAGGTCTTCTCTAAATATAGCAGTTTATAGGCTGAAATAAATTCCCCTCCCCTTTGATTTCATATTATTAAGTAATGACAAGTTAAACAAAATTATTGGACAATAGAATGGAGACAGATCCTGTACTTAAGAGTATTTTGAGCTATAAGGGACTTCAGAGGTGATCTAATCCAATACCCTTCCTCTTAACAGATATCTTTTTTAAGAAAGGATTTGAAAAAATTTGGAGAACTAGATCCATATACTTTAATTCCTAAAGTTAAAGTCCCCATAGCTAAAGGAAATAGTTCTGATAAGATTTATAAAGGAATATTCTTAGTATCCCTTGAAGATTTTTAGTAAGTTTTTAAAAACAACTGACTATAAACTCTTAGAAAATGTCTATACTGGTACATGAAAGAAAATTCAAGTTTGCCACCAAAAGACATGGTTGGAGAGGAGAATTTAATGAACTCTATAATGACATATGAGCACCTATTAAAAGCTTGGTTTCTTAGTAATGGTAGGTGAGCAAATGCTCAGCTGACTAAAAACACCTGGAAGGGGAAAAGGCAGGAATGAGAGGAGGACATATAAAAATACTGTTTCTTAAAGGAATGTTTCCATATAGGCACTTTTATCTAGCTGACCCCCAAACCATAAAAATGAGATCCAGTAACTTACCTTATGTGGTACTGCTTTCTTGGGGGTTGGGAAGCACTCTTACCTTAACTTCAGTGGAGAATATAATCTTACCCTAATTGATTTTCTAGGTATATTGAATTACTAGATAAATACTTCAGAGTTTATAAAAAGAACTACTTTTCAACCAAATATATACCATTACTAGCATGTCAAAATTCAGAAAAGTTCTAAGGTAGGCATGTTGTATAAAGATGATTTGCTTTCCAAGATGGTAGTTACTTCCCTAATAGCAACTTCATTTTTAGGATGACATTTCTAACATCATATACTGCTCTTCAGTAAGCATTCTCTTTTGATGAGGAAGAATATCAATTGAGATTATCTAAGGTCTGAAACCAGATGAATCTGTGAATTTTCCTTTGAGTTGCATTACAAATCAGCAGATAAAGTATCTTTGAAAGAAATGACCACTGATCCCCTACTCAACAAATTCAAAAACTTTTTATTAATTATCACCCAACTTGACCTCTTTGCTCTATTTGTTACTGACTCAGATGCCCTTTTTTATTCTTTACTCCCTGGATTCCAGAAGATTATGTTCTCTGGTTCTCTTTTTACATCTCTGCCTTGCTTTCCTCTCGATTCCCTTTCTGTCCTATCCCCCTTTCTAGGCTCTGTTCTCGGCTGGCTGGTCATTTCTCTCTATACGTTCTCTATTTTAGCAATGTCATTTACTCCCACAACTTAACCTATCCTCCCCCCAATGAAGATAATTATTAAACCAATTCATATACCCAATCATTCTTTTTCTTCTGAGTTTCACATCACACTCACAACCCTTTTTTAGGATATTTCCTCCTGGATGTCTTTCCTCGTTTGCTTTTAGCTCAACATGTTCACAACAAATAATTTTCCCTATGAATTTTGTTTTCTCCCTTGACTTCTTATTGCTTGTCATTGGCATTAACACTCTTGGAAGGTATCCTCTTCTCCTTACACATCAAGTCGCCAAGTCCAACTCTTTCTATCTCTGTGATCTCTTGTATCTTCCAACTACTCTAGACACATAGCTACAGCCCTCACTCAGTTTTTCAATATCTCAAATCTACTGCAATAGGCCTGCCCTGCACCAGTGTCTCTGTCCCTAACCCCAAGTCACCCTACACATAGATTAATCTACTGCCGTCTTGTTTCTACCCATCATTTACAAGCCATGTTGAATACTACCTATAATCATGAAGCCTTGCCTGAACTGCTAATGACTCAGGGTTTCACAGTGCCAGGTACTTGCAGTCATCTCTGCCTCTACAGTTATTGTATACTGCTTTCCCCCCTCACAGATGTCATCTTTCTCTCATAATCCAGAAGCTCTATCTAGAGGAATGGGTTATATTTTATCTAAACTCTGAACCTTTCCCATACTTCTATACATTGTAGGTCCACTATAAATGACTGCCATGTCAATCTTTTAAAGCCTAGCTCTGGTCATGTCATGCATACCCTTTCCCCAAAATCCTTCAATGGCTACTCATTACATAACACATTAAATCCACATTCCTTGGAAGTGGCATTCTTTGATCTGATTTCAATGTATCTTTGCAGTCTAATAATTCTTTACATGTCCTTCACACATTTTATCCTCCAGCCAATTTAGAACAGCTCCCTTTCCCTAAACATGTTCTTTGATTTCCTGTTCACATTCTTCCTTCCACTGATACTTCTTCAATTTCACCTTCCCATATCCCACCTAACTCCCTCAAAGCCCAGATAAAAATGCCATCTCTTCCAACAATATACCTGATATCTCCAATTAGGAATACTCAAATTTAAAAAATAAAAAAAAAGTAGTTTTTTTTATTACACACACACACACACACACACATATTCTAAATACTATGAGAGCAGGTAATGTTTCTTCTTATTTATAGGAGAACTGGGTTCATCTCTAGACTTTTTTTTTTTAAAAAAAAACAACCATCTTGTAGCTATGTGACCATGAACAACTCACTTAAGTTTCCTAAGCCCCAACTTTCTCATTTGTAAAACTGGGATATTAATATTTGCAAGGGTGTTATTAGAAAAGCATTTCATAAACCTTAAGTCACCACATAAATGTGAATTACTACTGCCACCATAGTACCTAACATACTATTCTGAACATAAGAATTTGATGAATGTTTGGTAAATGAATGACAGGATGAAAAGGAAAGTTCACCTTTCACTTTACAGGACTATAAGATTCTAAAATACATCATTTCAAAGTAATTTCAGGGAACTAGATTCATAACTTAAAGATGATAATACTTCAAATGTCATTTGTAAAATATAACAGAAAAAGTTGAGATTCTCAGTCATAGATATTTAATGAGGATTATGCTAACCAGATTTATTTTTTCTTATAGTAACATATCTCAAATATGAACTTCTCAGTGACATAATATAGATATATGTAAGATATTACTTAGAAGATTAAATAATTTTAATATGGCGTAGTGTGTTCAATAATGTCAATGGAGGAGTTCTGGCTTACTAGACTGTATTAATAAAGAATATAGCTCATTCAATATACAAGTAATTCTTCAAAATAAATCTCATGGGGTCAGGAGGAAGTTAGTTTATGCAATAAAATGAATAAACCAAGACTGACACCAATTTTTCAAGAGCTATAAATCATAACACATTTACATTCACTATAAAAACAGCTTCAAGTTATAAATGATGGCTTTTTTTCCTGAAAATTTCACACAGAAATACCTTCTTTTTCTCTCAAATAATTTCATTCCTGACATACAATTCAGGTCTTAAATATAATGTGTGGTAAAAGAAATAATTAAACAGAATTATTCCTCATTTAATTAATGTGTTTACTTATTTTTAGTAGTGGATAAATGTTAATTTTTTTCCATAGGCCAATTTTCAACCACTGATTTTGTTTTATGAAAAGCTGCTAGGTCAGCAGGTTAGCAAAGTAGAATTAATGAGATTTGGCTGGTTCCCAGTTAAAGTTGGCGAAGAACCCATCCTGCAATTTTAAGCCATTATTTGATATTTTTTTCATAGTCTTTAAGCATTTACTAAGTGTTCAAAGGATACACAGCATTGTGAAAAACATCATGGAGATTGTGCATTAAGATGCAAACTTAAGGAGTACCCTTCCAACTATCTTCTGACTAGATATGAACTACAAATGAGAAACAATAAATTTGTACCATTTTATATCTGAACACAAAAACCAGGTAGATTTCAGGGAAAAAATAAGATTTTTTTCTTTTGGCATTATGACTTTACTCAATAAATTCTTACATTCGACAGGTTCAATCTTCAAACTGCATTTAGCTAGTGAATATTTTATATTCCTAATGTTGGGCTACATAAACTTTTGCTGGTGCGTTCTTCAGCTTACACTTGATTTAACCTCTATAATGTCCTTGAAACCCCATCTCTGTTCCAGCTTGTCAATTGGTGTTTCCTCCTCTCATTCAAGCAACTCCTAAATAAAACTATCCTTTTTCACAAACCATTTCAGATTAGGAAAAAGAAGTGATCTTTTTCACTCAGGTGACTCTGTCTAAATATGGGATTCTTATGACCATACACACCACTAATTTACTTAAATCTTTACATAACATAAATATTTAATGATGTATTACTAGAAGCTGTCCTATATTCGTTCTTTCATGGTATGTATGTTCCATATTAGAGCCGGCTGTATCTCTGTTACATAACATGTAAGATCCTTATTTTCCTAATTTACAAGAAACCTTTAAATCACTAGTCTCAAAGGATAAAGTACTTAATGATTTTTTCACAATTCATAAAAGCCAAAAATAATTCACACTTATTAGTGGTTTATGGCTTACAAAATACTTCTTTCACAAACATTCTGTATAGCAGTAGGGCAAGTATTACTGTCTCTATTTTAAAGAAGAGAAAACTGAGCTGAAATGACTAGTAATTTTAAGAGCTTAGATTCAACCCTAGGGGACTCTGATTACAATTTTTGTTCTTTCTACTATGCCATGTTAAAAGAGGGTTGAAGAGAAAAAAAAGGGCATGGGTTGAAGGTAGGGTAGCTGACCATTTATCACTTCAAGGCTATATTATCCAAGCAAATTTTACTTAGCATTTATGGGTAAGTCTCTCCTCAAATGTTCATTTCAGAAAGTAATTTTTATTAATGGAACTGAGTATTCAGGATTCCCCATACTTCAGATTTTTTTTTTTTTTACTATATGGGATACTCAATTTTAAAGGAGAAACTGAAGAACTCAGAAGCATAAAATCTTCCATCCTGAAGGATCCCAGTCCAAATGCCTTCCTTTATGGGTGAATAAAGTGAGGTCAGAGAGAGTAAGTAATTAACACAACTGCCAGTTAGGTAAGAATAAGAATTCAAAATCCAGGTGCTCTAATGACCAGTTTGGCCCCTTTTCTACCACAAGAATCCTCATTTCAGAAAGCAGATAAAGTGGACTAGACCTATGCTGGAGAGGATAGTTGGAGATGTACCACACAAACCTATTTTCTTCCAAAAATATCAAGCTGAGATTAAAAGAAAAGGATGTGAAAAGGCGGAGAAGGGAGAAAGTTCTATAGTTCAAGAATGGCAGATATGTTACTAATGTATGGTTAAAAAAAACAACTATTGGGGGTAAAAAACCAAACAAACCAAAAAAACCCTAACTCTTTACTACATACTGAAGTTGCCAAAGATAGGCCTCAAAGAAGAATACTACACTTTCTTACACTTAAAGCTATCTGACCTGGAATGATGGAGACCAGATACCAGGAAATTTATCCTTCTCCTATGGAAGATGCAATTTCCAGTACCTATCAAACAAACTTCTGGAACAGCTCACCACAAAACACTGCTGAATTTACCTATCTGGTGCTTGAAGAGTAAAGCAATTATGTCAGCGTTCAGTTCACTGATTTCACAGTGAATGCGTAATTCCATAGGGATGTGGGAATAGAAATATGAACATTTTCACTTTCATCAAAATGTAGATGCTACACTTTGAGATCTCATTCACAGTCTTTTCCCTAGCCTTACAGGTTTCCCTATGAGAGGAAAATGAACAATTCATGGGGAGAGGAAGATAAAAATTTGGCTCTTCACACATAGGAAGATGGGAGTATTAAAGCATATAAGAACTGGGCTGTGGATTAATATGGCATAATGGCTGTTATTTGATTTGTGGAAAATAATTTAAAGTGATAATTCCATTCTATTAATGAATATATTATTATATATATATGTGTGTATATATGTACATATATATTTCACATTCTACAGCTGACAGGCATCCATGAAATTATCTGTCTGGCATCATTTTTATAGAGTGCACAACTGAGACACACAAAAGTGATCTCACTTGTCTAAAGTCACATATTTAGCTGCAGAGTTGGTCCAAATGTAGGGAAAAGAACTCTCGACTTTTCCCCAAAGAAGAACTCATCATCAGGGAACTCATGATCACAGTGATTTCATCAGCTTTGTTATTTATACTTCGTCAGCACTCTCAGCTGTCTGTGCCTTCTGATTGGAGTGTTGAGCAAAAAAAATCCTCTCAAAATCCCCTTTTAAATGGAGCTCAGAAACCCAGACAGCGTTTCATTTCCAGTGGTTACAGTGCTTGGTTATGACTCCACCATTATCAAATATTTCCCACTTATGCCCCTCCTTTTAAGCATACTTTTCCGTGTTGTTTTCCATCATTAGACTATAAGATCCTTGAGGGTAGGGACGGTCTTTTTCTTATTTGTATCCCCAACACGTAGGATACTTCCTGGAACATTCTTGGTGCTTAATATTTACTGCATTTGTATTGTATTGTGTTTGAGTTCCAGGTAATAGTTTTTCAATAATTACTATCTTTGGAAAATCACTTTTCTTTGTGGGGCTCTTTTTCATAATCTGTAAAATGATGGGACATTGATCTCTTTGGTCCCTTCTAGTTCTAAATCTAAAACTCTATGATTAGGATCCAGGTGCCCTAACTCCCTATCTTAGGATTTTTCTGTTATCTCACTTTGTCATCTCAGTACACAGAATACTTGAGCCATTAAAAATCAGCATTACTATTTTTAACCAGGAGAAAAGAAATTGTGTGGGTAGACAGCTAAAACATGGAAAACTGAACCGAAGTCTCTAATCATGAGATGTACAAACCACCAATTATAATTGGTATTACGATAAAAAAAGATTATAGCAAATGTTCATTACAGGAAAAAGTAAAATTCAATGTGTTGAAAATACCGTGTTAAAACACTCCTCTATCTAATCAATACAATTTCATTTTGCTTCTGGGGGAAAATAAGAGGTAATGGAAAAATGTATCCACTTGGACAGTTTTAGATTCACTGGAAATTTTATGTGTTAGGAAATTGCCAATGAAATAAATTTCATTAGAACTTTGCTAATTCTTATTTCACTTATCTACAAACTAGATAATTTTAGTTCAATAAAAATGAAACGACCCACACACCTCGAGGTTCTACTCTGCTTCCCAACAGATTTAATAAGCAGAAGTGCTAAAAGTACAGACTCTAATTATTACAAGTTTATTAATTTCATTGAATAGTGGGGAAAGCTGTGTTTTAGAAAGATTATTTTTATCCAAAAAAGTTCAAGTCTCATTAAAGTGTACGTGTATGAAACCAGTGAATTAGGGAATAATCTTCATAAAATATAGTTTTCATCACCATTCCCTTGCTTTGGAACCTATGCCTCCCATTCTCTGTCAAACGCTATTCATACTCAGTAATTTGTCTTGTATTAAAGAAAGTCAGAATAATCTTAATCATTCACATTTGCCATTTATAACTGGATTTTAAGATGTTTCTGTTACTCCTTGCCCATTTATACTAAAGTCTCTTTGCAGAAAGGCAACTTTTAATGGTTTCCATTTTAACAAATGATTCACAAATCTCAACAGAACTTACTTTAGGTTAGAGAGGAAGGATGTCGTTGGAAGAGGAGGGGAAAGCCGGGGAGGGACATCATATTCTTCACTTCCCAGATGACCATTAGAAAAAACCTGAAAAATGGAACAATTGGTTAACTTTAAATAATCTACTTTCTGGAGGTACTTTTGAAAAAAAAAACTTGGACCAGAATTATGCTAATTTTTAATGAAGATGAAACTCACTATTGTATACTTATGCTTCACTTTTTTGGTGGTATTTACAAAATTCCACTGAAATCAAAAAGAGAGTCAAGTTCAGCTCAATTACTCTTAATTATTTTCATGAAGAAATTAAAATTTGTTACTGAGAGTAAATCCCATGTTTGATGAAGGATAAGGCACATATGCTAAGAAAAAAAACCAGGGACTGGTGTGAATTTTGATTTTTTTTTTTTATCATGCTACATCTATCTAAATGTAAATGTATTCACATGTATATGCTCATACACATATGTACAACCAGTCACTAAGCATTTCTTGAGGACATAATATGTGCTAAGGTGCTAAGGATACAAGGAAAAACAACAAGGACAATGGTCTTGGCTTTCAAGGAGCTTATTACAGTCTGATGTGAATCACAAATTGCATGCATAGAGTTATACAGAAAATATATACAAACTAAATACAGGAGACTGCATGAGGTAGAAGGGAGGAAAAATGTATTGCAGATACGGAGGATGGTCAACACAAAGGCCCAGAGATGAGTAAAGGAGTACCATGTGCAAGTAACAGCAAGACTAGTTGGGCCAGACCACAAGAATTCAGGATGGGTTATAATACAAAACAAGGTTAGACAAGTAGGTTGGCCAGTTGGGGAAGGGATTTGAAAGCCAAACAAAAGAGTTTAATATTCCAAGGTAATTGGGGATACTGGAGTTTACTAAGTAGAGAAGTCATATGGTCATACCTGCATTTAAGAAAAATCACTTTGGCTGCTCTATGGAGGATGAATTTCCCTAGGGAGAGATCTGAGGGATAAAAATCAAGTGGGGATTTCTGCAATAATTTTGTAGAGATGCGATAAGGGACTCAACTATAGTGCTGGCTGTGTGTTTATTGAGGAGGCAGAAGCAAGAGATGTGGAGAGGTTTAAACAGCAAGACTTAATAACTGATGGGACATATGGAGTGAAGAAAAGAAAAGAATACATAATAACATAGAGTTTGTGAACCTGGAAGACTTCAAGGATGGTGGTTTCCCTGAAAGCAACTGGGAAGTTAAAAAAATGGATGAGGTTTGCGGGAATAATAATAAGTTAGTTTGCAGAGTTTGAGATATTTATGGATCACCCAGCTTGAAACATCCTTTAGCTAGTTCATGATCTCGGACTGGAGCTCAGGAAGGACTGAACCTGGATATATAGATCTTGAATTCATTTGCATAGAGATGGTAATTAAACCCTTGGGAGCTAAGGTCACAAAGTGAGAACCAAAAGAGATGGGAAGATGATAGCTTAGGGCAGTACCTTGGGGTACATATACAGTTACAGTCCATGATACTGAAGATGATCCGGAAGCAACAGTAAAACAAGGAGAAAGAGAACCAACCAAGTCATTAAAACCCAGAAGAAAGATTATTCAGGAAGAGAAGATGATCAAAGTATACATACATACACACACACACACACACACACGCACACATGTGCCCATGACTTTCAGATTTATCAAGCAACCAATATACAATTATTTATAGTTGTAGTGCCAATGGTCACCATAAATATGCCTGCAAAGTGCTCACTTGCAAAATATAACAGACTCTCTATATAGAAGACAGAAGCCAAACATTTATTCAGACACCAGAAAACAAAATTCCAAAACCAGTAAGATGATTCCATCATAGTGGCAAAAAAAACGAATAAGCCATAACAGCACAGAGAGCCACAGCATCCTTTAGCCTTCCCACAAATCAACATTTTCTCACAAGCCTGTATCCCTTGGACATGTCCTCTCTTTACTCCAATCTAGCTGCTCTGACTCCCTGCTCCACCCTTCAGCAAACTCCTCCCACCACGGGCTCCATGTGATTACATTCAGCAAAGCAGGGAAGGTCTTCAAATTCCTTTTGGCTTATTAGGGGCAGGGAAGATCTTCAAATTCCCATTAACATTACAATAGTCACATATTAACTGAACATTAAAGCAATATGAAATGAAAGAAGTGGCAGTAAGCATCAAATTTTCAGAATAATTTTAATTTTTACTATTCTTAACAAATAACAAGTATGAACATCTCTACATACGAAGGGAAAAAAAGGACTGATATGAAACTGTACATCTCTAGGACAGCAGTCCTCAACCTGTGGGTCGTGACCTCTTTGGGGCCCAAATGTCCCTTTCACAGGGGTCACAGGGGTCACCTAAGACCATTGGAAAACATATATTTCTGATGGCTTTAGGAACTGAGACACAGCTCCTCTATTCATCTCCAGGCGGGTCTACCCACATGCAGATACACCCACATACAAGTATTAAAGGGGCGTGGCATTAGGAAGGTTGAGAACCACTGCCCTAGAACATAAACCTTGCTTTTTAAAAAAAACATAATATAATAAATTCAACATGTTAGCTTCAAGGCTATCCTTTTTGTTTCAATTTGAATTTTCTTCTGTTCTCTTCTGTACATTAAAAAATACTTAAATGAGCCTCTTCTCTTTTTTCCAATTTCTTGGCATCACTATTTCTAACCCCCTCTCCCTTCACTCAAAGTAAAAAAACAAATCCTTGTAATAAATAAGCTCAACAAATCCACACATTAGCCACGTGGGAAAATGTTTGTTTTATTCTACATCTGAATCCATCATCCCACTTTCAGATGTGAGCAGCACTGCTTTATCCTTGGTCCTCCGGAAACATGTCTGGACACTTCAATGATCAGTTCTTAAGTCTTTCAAACTGAAGTTTGAATACTGTTTTTCAACACTGTCCTCTGGGTTCTATTCATTTCACTGTCTATTAAATTCATATAAATTCTTCTATATTTCTCCAAATGAAGTCAGTTTTTCATTTCTTATATGATGAAATAGTAATTCATTGCATTCACATAATATAATTTGTTGAGCAATTCCAGAAGTGTAAGATCTTTAGGTGTCTGTTCTTCCCTCTAACAACAAAGTGATACAAAAATATTTTTGTACATTATGGGTCCTTTTACCCTTTATTTGATCAGTTTAGGAGCGTATGCCTGGTAGTGAACTGACTGAGTCAAAGCACCATTTACTGACTTTTGGGGTATTATTCCAAACTCCTCTCCTGAATTAGTAGACCAATTCATGACCACAGTTTTGAAAACTGTGTATATATTTTATAGGTATGTGTTTTAATGGTTTTCAATCAATCACTAAATCATTGCTTCCTGTTTAATACGTGGGACGACACTAGAAGCAAAAATGGTGAGTACATGTGGGTGTTTGTTGTAAATTTTATATATGTTACAAAATATACATATATTTATAAATACATATATGCATATATATGTGTATATGTGTATACATATGTGTGTATATATATGTATGTATGTATATATATATACACATATATATACACACACACACATTACATAGAAAGCCAGTTAAATAGCTATAATGACATCTCTCCTGTATGGGAAACTATCAAATTTTTATCATATAACATTAAAAGGCAATTTCCCTACCTTAAAAAAAACAACAAACCAAAAGACTCTTAAATGAAAAGAAATGCTTCAAATCCCTTACCTATAATTTATAGAACTGTCTACCTCAGAACGTGTAGCCTGTGATCTGGAAAGAACTCACTTCTGTTTTTCATCATGTATGTGTACATATAAAAACTTACTATGCATGAGTGAACCATACATAATAAGTGCATTGAGAGTTTGTCTGAAAGAGCACTTCAAGATCATCACACATTGTGATATTAAAAATGCTATTACCTTTTGCATTAAGTAAACAGGAAATAAGCCGCATAATAACAAATCTTTCTCAGAAGTCATTTAAAACTACTCTAATTCTGCAAAAGAACAATTCATATGGATATTAATTTTTATCATCAGTTAAATCACTTTGAGCAATAAGTTGAGGTAATTTATTCATGGGCACACAGGGAAAACTTACCTCTCAAAGGTGAATGCCTTACTCCTAACTGTATAGCATAAAATCCACTAATTGTTTCTAAATATTTGGATGACAGAATAGATTGCTAAACCTTGGTTCAAGTATGACCCCTAACATGTCCGTCCCTGGTTTGGCCTAGGTCAATCTCTAATAACACAATCATCCTAAGTTTTTTGCCAATTACACTGGTAGAGAAACTTATTAGTAGCAAAGTTCTCTACATCAATGAAATCACATTTAGGGTTTTTGGGACATTGTGCCCCAAATAATCTACTATTTGTACCATAAATTCAGTAGCAACACACCAATTACCAGTTATAACTTTATGTCAATGGCTGGTCAGGTCCGCGGACTCCCAGTGGTGGCGGCTCCCTCCTGCCCTCAGGTCTTGGTCAGGATGTTTTACCACATCTCCCTGGAGCATGAGATCCTGCTGCACCTGCGCTACTTTGGGCCGAACCTGCTCAACACAGTCAAGCAGAAGCTGTTCACCGAGGTGGAGGGCAAGTGCACCGGCAAGTAGGGCTTCATAATCACCGTCACCACCATTGACAACATGGGGGGGAGGAGGCATGATCCAGCCTAGGCGGGCCTTCATGCTCTACCCCGTCAAGTACAAAGCCATTGTCTTCCAACCCTTCAAGGGCAAGGTGGTGGATGCTGTTGTCACCCAAGTCAACAAGGTGGGACTCTTCACAGAGATTGGACCCATGCCTTGCTTCATCTCTCGCCACTCCATCCCCTCAGAGATGGAATTTGATCCCAACTCTAACCCTCCCTGTTACAAAACAGTGGATGAGGACATTGTGATTCAGCAGGATGATGAAATCCGCCTCAAGATTGTGGGAATCTGGGTGGACAAGAACAATATTTTTGCCATTGGCTCCCTGATGGATGACTACCTGGGTCTTATAAGCTGAGTGGAGAGGGCTTCTTCCACATTTAATTCTGGTCTTCAGCAATGCATGGCATGACAGGCCAGCTCTCAGCATCCTTCAGGATGGACCTTGCTGCTCTTTGGAAGTCTCAGGAAAGAAGATTCTTTGAATCTGGGAGACGTTTGGCCTTTTCTGATTCTTTTCAGACAGCCGCTAACCTCTTCTAACTTAGATCAAGGCTCTGGGTTCTCGGGGCAGCCCACTGCCTGTCGCCTTGGTGGTAACAGGCACTTGATAAATGTTGTTGAATTTTATCAAGCAGTTCAAAAGTAAATAACTAAATTTATGTGGATGGTGCCTCATCTCCTTGACAATATGAATGCTCCTTGAAGGCAAAGACTCTTTTTCATTCCTTCTTTATATTTTGTAACAAATATAACAATGTCTTAACAATAAGAGGATTATTGTGCTAGCCCTGGAACAATCCTCAAAGGTCATTTAGTCGGACGCCCTTATTTGACAGATGAGAAAAATTATACCTATGGAGATTAATTGATTTGTGCAAGGTCACAAAAATACTAAACCATGGGAACAGATTCTAAAGCAGGACCCTGACCTCTCCCACACCAGCAAAGAGTGAACATTAAATAAACATTTGAATGAGTGTCCTCATTTTCCAAAGGTTCAGAGGCTGAGTCTGATATGTGGACTTTCCCTCCCGCTTCCTTCTAGTTACTTAACAGCATAAAAGCTCAAAATGTAAAAGCTCATCTACTGCAACACGTTCACTGCCATCACCAAGACTCCAAAATTAAGAAATACATTATCAAGAAATACATTAAATTAAGAAATAAAATAAAATACATTAAATTAAGAAATGAAAGTTAAAAGTCATCACGTCTAGCACTATCCAGAACACGAGAAGTCCAAGTGTAACACGTCTCCTGAGATAAGTAAATGGGAAAAAAATGACTCATTAAATAAATACGGGATGTATTCAAGATAGCAGCGACAGTAAATATTTTCAAGAGGGTAAGATACTTTTTTCTCCTCATTTTTATTGTGAATGTTGCATCATCCTGAACTTCATGATTCTCTCCACATTTCGTTAGCCCTAAAATCATTTTAGTTGTCTCTACTAGACAAGCTTAGGAGAAGGAATTGTTAATAACTTGGTTTCCTCTGTATTATAGGGTGGTGCAGATGAATGCTTCTCTATATTCCTTAGGAGACTAAAGTGCTTCCTTTTCTGATACTTACATAGGAGGTCCTCTAAATAAGTCTGGCTCTACTTGGAAAACTTAAGAGTAACTTTTGAGATTTCTATCTAAAATAATCATGTTACCACCCGC
>CM053588.1:274494719-274517819 GCA_028646515.1 Pseudochirops corinnae
CCAAAGAAAACATGCTAAAGCACCAATATGTGTAATAGGGAGAAATTTCAAATGTACTTTCCTGGCAAGATATTAGAGTAGCTGCAGAGAAATATTAGAAAATAGTTTTCACTGCAAGCAACATCAAGTAATGCCTTAAAACAAATGACCTCAAGTGAGTGTAACCCATAAATGAAAATAGGCTGAAGTCATTAGATATACTGAGGAGCAAAGCTATTGACAAAGAAGGAATTGGGAAATAAATGTTCAGGCTTCCAGTAATACCTAAAACTATTTTGAAAGCAAACTTTTTTTCTCACATAAGCTGGAAAAGAAAAAACAGAAACAAAAAACACCTCAAGCAACTTTAAAAGTAGCAAGAAAAACACTAGATCAGATATTGGATCAGATGCATGATGATTGAAGAACTAGAGAATTGCATGAGTAAATGAGATAATTTAGTGAGGGGAGTAACATTAATTTTCATAATCGTAACCTTTGCTTCAAGGTATCTTTCCCCAGGCGTGAAGAAGTAGACATAAGTAGACATAATTTTCTAAGGCATCTCACAATCTATGCCTGATTCACACCTTACCCCTCCCCCACCCCCACACCCTGCCCCAACTCAGGAGACCACGGGAATTTATTTGGTTCATTTTTGCTTACCTCAGAAAGGACTTACAGTCCTTCCCTGCAAGCAGAAAGTCCAGCAAGAAAGGTTTTTCAACGAATTTAGTAAGATTCTCTTGTTGAGCCTACAGACACTGTCAAAGATATTCACTTACATTTCTTAGAAGGAAAGAATGTAAGGATGTTAAAAAGTCTACCTTTCCCCCTGGACGTATTGTAGAAGGGTTGTGGCTAGGTTGTTCCTCCTGTGATTCCATACTCTGCTATACTCTGACTCCTTGTCAAATTGCTCTCATTGAGGTTCAGTCTTTAATATCTTTTTTTTTTTTATAGAGGTCCAATTCCCTTTGGTCATTCTTTTCTCACAGAAGTCCTAGCTGCTGCTCAGTGTTCATAGTCCTCCATAGGGACTTGGAGCTGCATGAAGCTGCATCTCTTGGACTCTACGTGCAAGCCAGTATATATCCAATTGTTTTGAATATATTTACTCTAAATACACATTTACTCTAAAATCTGAGTGTGGAGATGAAGAGAGAGGGGTATCTAATTTGCATGTCTGTGGCAAATGAAACACATTTTATAAATATAAACACTTGAACGAATTCTTCTCATGAGACATTAATTAAAAACTAGTAGCACATGTAACTGTCCACTGTAGTCATTTGTCGCCTGTTAAAGAAGGGAAGTTTTATCAAGGTAATATTAACATTGGTATAGTTTATTGCTGGGTTAATATTTTCATTTAGGGGCAGCTAAGTGACAAACGGATAGTGCTGGGTCAATGGCGGAGGAAGACGCACGTTCATGAGTTCAAATCTGAGCTCAGATACTTACTAGCTATATGATCCTAAGTAAGGCACTTAAGCCTCTTTGCCTCAGTTTCCTCATCCATAAAGTGAACTAGAGAAAGAAATGGCAAACCCAGTATCTTTGCCAAGAAAACCCCAAATGGGGTCACAGAGAGTCAGACAGAACTGGAAAACAACTGAACAACAATTTAGCATATACCCCGTTCTTTTGGATCTGCTTTCTCGGCTCTATATCACTTCATATTTTTTTTTAATTATTATATTCCTCAGTGTTTATGGCACAAAAACATTCTTCTGAATTCACATATCACACTTTATTCAGCAGTTCTTGATTCTTGTACAAACAGTTCCCTAGCTTGCTGTCATTGCAAATAATATTAATTGTGCTCTCTCTTTCCCTCTCTCCCTCTCTCTGTCTGTCTGTCTGTCTCTTTTCCCCTTTTCTCTCTCCTCCCTATTCCCTCTCCCTACTGCCTTCCCTCCCTGCCCTTCCCCTTTTTCTTTTTCTCTAGCTTATAACCCCACTGGCATAATAACCAAATGGCAGTACTGTTGTAAGTAACAAAGGGAATAAATAATTTTGTGATCAACACTGGTTCCACCAATGTTGAATTAGCGTACTTGTCCCTTAACCTTATCAATATTTTTAAAAAAAAACTATTTACTGATTTGAAATAAAAATAATATACCAAGATTTTTCCCCTATTTTTTAATTTTCTGTTTACTATTTTTGAACTTTTAAAAATTGGGCACTGACAGTTTTCAAAAGAAACAGATTGTTATTTCATTTCAACAATTTGGTATTGAACTATATATCCATATAACATTCTGTTGGAGATTAATGTCAATTCTCTGTAGATTTTGGATGTAGCATTTTTATCAGAGATATCTAATGAAAAGACCTGGTTATACTCCATATCCTTTCTTCATATTCTATTCGAACTATTTTTATTTATGCAAAAACTTTTACAATTTTTTTTATCATCATGTTTACACATATGTATACACACACATAAAAAGATATAATCTATTCCCCTTTATTTTTATGAGGTACCTTTTTAATATAAATTGTTAGTCATTTAGTACTTAGTGTAGTATGAGGCAAGATCACGGTCTAAACCCACCTCCCACTAAACAGCTATCCAGTTTCCCCAGATATTTCTATCAAATTTTTCCCCATGTGAATTTTGTTCTTGGATTTAATAAACATTAGAATGCTAAGTAAATCACGTTTGTGTAATCCACTTCAGTGACCTAGTTTTCTATTCTTTTTAAAATATGGCACTAGTGATTTCTGATGATTGCTGATCTACAATTTTATCTCTATAATGACATTTAGTCCTCGTTCTAAATTTTTCATTATTTTTCTTGATACTCTCAACATTCTGTTCCTTCATATGAATTTTGCTATTGTTATATCCAATTCTATAAAATATTCATTGGTGTTTAAATTTGAAACTAGATCTTAATCATGCAGTATTATCACTTTTACTATACCGACACAATCTAGCCATGTATACTGAACACCTTCCAATTATTTAGCTTGTACTTTGTTTTTCTAAAAAAAAATAATGTTTATAGATATAAAGGGTAAAGAGATGCCCTCTCTTCATTCTGGCGCATATGAATTTATTTTAAACTTGTTTAAAGAGTATTTCTTTTTAGCAATTTTTTCCCCTATATAAATAAGCTGATTATTCTTGTGGACTATTTTATATTCTACTATTTTATTATGTATTACCTTTCTTCCTCAGGTGATTCTTTGGGATCTTCTAAGTAAACAAGATACACTTATTTAAGGACCTGTGATTGCATCAGGCTAGGGAGATCCAGATGAGCTCCTTTTACCAAAACAAATCAACAACTCTTCTAGAACCTGTATCTTAAGTGTGCTCCTGAGAGGTTCAGTCAAATCAATCCTCAGGATCACATGGCCGTAAACCAATTTTTGTTCTTTAACCAATTCTTATTTCTTGCATTTCTTTATCTTGAGTCGTTGCCATAGCTAACATTTCTAATATTTAAAATGGGATGGGGGGAGTGGCGGCTATGTGCCACAGTGAATAGAGCATCGGCCATGAAGTCAGGAGGACCTGTGTTCTAATCCAGCCTCAGACACAACACAAAAAAAACTAGCTGTGTGACCTTGGGCAAGTCACTTAAACCCAATTGCCCTGCCTTCCAAAAAGCAAAAATAAAATAAAATAAAATAAAATAAAATAAAATAAAATAAAATAAAATAAAATAAAATAAAATAAAATAAAATGAGAGGCAGTATGATACAGCAGAGGGGGCACTAGACAGAGCTGGGCAAAGCTGGGCTCAAAATCCTGCATTAGACATTGATTAACTGTGTAACTCTGGGCAACTTGCTTATCGTTTCTGTACCTCATTTTTTTAAATATAGAAAATAACAGAGTTAGACTGGATGACCACTAGGGTCCCTTCCAGTTCACATTCTCACATATTATAAATAATTATGAGGGAGCCTCCTAGCCTTATTCTTGAATTTAATGGGAAAACTTTCAATATTTTTTTCCTATGAAAAATAATGTTAGCTTATGGATTTGGATGAATTTTTCTCTATGACAAACGTTTTCATCCCAATCATTTGTAGTTGAACACAAATAAAAAAAGTTTACACCAAAGTTACATGTTTTTGTTTTGTTTTTTTTTTTTTTTGTTGTTAATGGCATTTCGTTACAACGATTAGCAGATAAGTGTGGTTGAGAAGGAAACGGGCCTGGCATTAGAAGGTGTGGCTATGCCTCTGACATATATGGGCTATGAGACCGTATGCAACTAACTTCACTTCTCAGCATTCTAAGGCAATTCTTTATGACTATAAAGAGCAGAACATTTGCTGATCTACATTGGTATAGTTTATTTCTTTGTGAAAGTTCACTAGATCAATGAAATAAATCTGGACAAAAAAAATACATTGTCTTCCAAGCCTTGAACTTCCCTTACATTCCTGATATAAATCTAACTTGATCATAACAAGCAATTCTAATGATAAGTTATTGTAGGTTTTTAGATAGGCTTTTATTATTATTGCATCAATATTCATTGGTGATAATGGTTTAAAAGTTCTGCCTCAGTTCTCAGATTTGTTATTAAGATCATTCTTGTCACACAGAAGAGATATTGTAGCATCTTTTTTGTTTCTGAAAAATGTTTGTTTAGCAGAGATTTTACTTAATCACATCTTGCAAATTACTACATAAGTACTGGTTAAGTACTTACTATGATGTGTCGGCACTGTGGTATGGATGAAACAAAGAAAGGTAAAAAAATAAAAAGTAGACAGTATAACTGTAAGGCAATTTCACAGATAAGCCACTAGCAGAGGGAAGGGCATGGGAGGGCAGTTGGAGAGGGATGGAGAATGGGAAAGCGTCCTGCAGAAAGTGGGGTCTGAGCTGAGTACTGAAGGGAGACAAGAAAGCTGGGAGTCAGAGGTGAAGAAGAAGAATATTTCTGGCGTGAGGGCCAGCCAGTCAAGCTGGATTGCACAGGGCATATAAGGGAGACTCTATATATGTAAACAAGACTAGAGATTAAGAAGAGTCCTGGTTGTAAAGGGATTTAGATGCCCAAAGAGCATTTTAGGTTTGGATCTGGAATTAATAGAGAGTATGAGGCTAGCAGGGAAGGGGGAAGGGTAGATGATTGACATGGTCAAACCAGTATTTTAGAAAAATAAGTTTAGAAGTAGAGAATGAAAAGGGGGAAAGACTTGGGGTAGTCTATTACAGTAGCTTAGGTGGGAGATGATGAGGATTTGCACCTGTAGGTAGTGAGTGTGTTAGAAGAGAGACAGGGATATGAAGGCAATAACAAGACTTTGACAAGACGGGATGGGTAAGGTACAGAAAAGGGAGGAACTGAGGGAGACGGGAAGCAACCTTGTTAGCCTGGCTAACTGAAAGATGGCAGTGGGAAGGGGGAAGGGCTGGAAGATAATGAGATGCATCTAAACAATGTGATCTGAGGTGCCTGTGGAACATATATTTTGAAACATCTTTTAGTTAGATGTGGAACTGGGCTCAGAAGAGAGATTACAGTGAGAGATATTTGTGTGTATTATGTATGTATGTGTAGATACACACATATATTTGGATATCTATATACAATTCCATATAGAATAGATTATATAACAAAAAATATATATCCTATTTTCATCTCTAAACTGATGATTCACTTATCTCTACATTTTTTTATGTATGCATATGTACATATATATATATATCTGTATATATGTTAATCATTGGTATAGAGATAATGATGGAACCCATGGGTGCTGATGAGATAGAACATGAGGGAGAAGAGAAGAGGGCCCAGGACAGAACCGTGGGGGACCAACCATGATCAGTCGTGTGACCTGGAGGAAGATCTAGAAAAGGATACTGAGAAATCAAGTAAGTAGAAGAACAAAGAGAAGACATGACAGGGCCACAAAACCCCAAAGAGTCCAGAAGAATCAGAAGAAGAAAAGAGACTGACAGTATCAAAAGATACAGAGAAGGCAAGGATGAAAAGGGAGAAAAGGCAATGATCAGATTTGATCAATGAGAGATCACCAGTAATTTGGGAAATAACAGTTTCAGTTAAGGGATTAGTTGGAAGTTAAGTTGGAAAGGATTTTGAAAGTAGTGAGAGAGGGAGGAAGCACTCAGTATAGATGGCTTTCATAAGCAGTTTAGCTAAGGGTAGGACAGCTATGGCACAAAAGCTTGTAGGAACAGAAGGATAAGTTGCTTTTTTGTTTGTTTGTTTTAAATAAAGGATGGAAGATAGATACATGGGCATGACTGAAGGAAGAAAAGAAGCAACCAAAAGAGGGAGAGAGTAAAGATTAGTGAGACATTATGGGGAAACAGTGGGGTTATAGCAGGGAAGAGAAGAGAGAACAGATGGGTCAATAGAACATGTAGAGGTGTCAGCCTTGACCATGATAAGGGGCCCTTCTACATGGAAACTGGTGGGGGAATGGAGGAAGTAGTGGGTGGAGGTATCTGAATGATGTCAGATGAAGAGGTGAGAAGACTAGGGAGCTCTCAGCAAAAGGTGTCCCTTTTTTTTTCAGTGAACAAAGTCCTTAGCTGAGAGGGTAGGTGAATAGGATGCTGTAGGATGCTTTGGGAGAAATTAAAAGGTTTAGAATAGCTGCTGTGGTTAAGTGGGATAGCAGATGGATCAGTAAAGTAAAAAAGACCTAATTGGCTACAAGTAGGCCTAATTAATATCATGTAACATAAATCTGTATTAGATCCAATGAGCAGGTTTTTATGCTTTTCTCCTGCTTCATTCAGCTGCATGGGAGCAAGAGCAACTGTGGGAATAACCCAAGACTTAGGTCTGGCAAGTCATGATTGGTGATAGCACAAAAGAACAAAGGATTTAAGAGTAGAAGATAGTTCAGTCAGTGGTGTGCTGGTAGGTGCTTAACAACTGGCTCTCCAATGGGAAAATGAAACCTGTATTTATGACACACTTTTAAGCTCAATCTGCATCATTAGTATTTTCTCTACCACTTTCTTAAGCGTGGAAATCAACACAGCAATAAATCAAGCCCCAATCTGTAGCACTTGCTGATTTCTAAGGGGTAAATTCTCCCATGGGAAAATTTAACAGCTGGCTCCAGTACAGCCCTGTGTAGAGTTAAACTGATCTACCAAGTGATCAAGAAAGGAGAGCAGAGCCAATGCGGAAGTGACAGGAGGACACAGAAGCAAAAGCCACAAATCGGGCTAGCGGTTGTAAGACGTAGGAAATAAAAAGCAAGATTATTATTGGAGAGAGCTCTTAAACACCAGAACACTTACACGTCATAGTACAATCAATGGCATGTCCATCTCTATAAGCAGCAGAGTATCTAGTCCTAGTATCTCCCAACTTCTTCCTCAGGGCTAACTCAAATTCTCATTGTGGGAATAAGGTTATCTATTTATTCTTCTGCATATCTGAGGAGTTCATATTAAATACAGTCTTCGCATTTTCTTCAAATTTTTCTAGGAGACAATTGTTTTCCTAAGCTCTTTCTTCGAGCTCAGTTATTTTTACTTGTAGTGGAAGCAAAGCAGCACAGTGCTGGACCTGGGGGGCAGGAAGATTGGAGTTTTCATCTGGCCTCAGACACTCACCATGGGCAACAACCTTAACTTCTCTTGACCGTTTCCTCGACTGTAAAACCAGGATAGTAACAGCACCTCATCCAATTCCATTATATCTGTACTCTGCTTAGCATAATTCCTGGAACACAGTGGGTGTTATATAAAAGATCATTCCCTCAAACTCTCCCATTTATGGGCTCTCAAATTCATCTTCCTGATCAATTTTTTTTTTTTTACCTACTCCCTCTGTTGTTTTGGTTTCCGTTTGGATTATATTGGTACTTTCTCTCTCTGTCTCTGTGTGTCTCTCTCCCTGTGAGGATTTCTTTCCCTTCTCCCTTTTATATTGTCATTCATTCATTTAGAATATTTTTGTCATTTTGGGGTAATAAAAGAAAATTGTATTTAATCATGACTCTTTCCACCTCTGCATATAGACATCAACTAATCTCTGAGAAACAAATACTAACAAGAGAATTTAACAAATAAAGAAGTAAATATGGATAAGCATAACTTCATCACTCTGCAACCAGACTTGGGACAAGGCCAAAGTCAATGTTTCCTTGTTTGCTATAGTACGACCTTTCTCAGGTATATAAGAGTAATATCCCCTCAGTCAAGACTCATTATATAGGAAAGTTTCTTTCAAAATGTTTATTTCAGACAATCTATGTTTTGCCATACAGGAAGAATTTAATTTGTAAGACTAGAGTTTAGTTTAGGTTTTTATTTAACATTTGGTATAATATTAACATAGATTTCTAAGACTCTTTGGCAGCGACATGGTATTAGGTATAAAGGGAGCTATATAAATGACCAAGTATGATATGATATGTTTGTAAAACAAATGCTTTATCAGATGACTTCTTGGTTTGTGGAAGGCTGAAAAAGTCACACACACAGACACAGACTCTCACACAAAATAAAACAAACAAAAAACCTAGATCACTCTACCTCTCAAGTCACTGAATTTCTGGCAAAGATGTGCTCCTGCCTTTAAAAGCCACAAATTATCAACAACACTAATGGTGAGAAACTTTTGGCAGAAAAAGTAAGCAAATAAAAATAAATATTGAGCCATTCATATAGTAGCTTCATAGTCTAATGAAGTCATGACTTATAGTCTCCTTTCTGACTGCTCTTAAGCATAAGATTTAACGAGCTTCTGACTATGCATAACATGAACATCCATACAACAAGACGAGCATTGGACAACCTCATGTGCCACCTCCCCACCAGCTGAGTATATGAGGAAGTTATGAAGCCTCTGCTTTGAATGTGTCTTACCTTGGCTCCTTCTAAAGGCAAATCATGGCGTCTATGTTTTCTCATAAGTACTTGATCAGAGCCTATTCTACTGTGCCTTCCATTTATGTTCGAACTTGCAGTAAGTCCTGGTTTGGGTGAGCCATCCCCCATGATTCGACATCCGAGCAATGGGTTTGTTCCAAACACATCCCTAGGGCACCAGGCTTCAAGAGGCATGGGCTGGTCTCTGGAAGGTACACTTTCCAGATGATGGAAATGTCTACTTAGTCTGTTGTCAGGTGGGATGGGAGGTGGTCTTTCAGGTGGAGGAGGTGGAGGATCTCGTAAGGGAGGCGGAGGTGCTGGTAGTGGTTTATCTTGCTTCCTCACCATGCATGGAGAAGACTGTGTGTACACATGGGGAGAAAAAAAAATTGAGCTGTATTATATTAAACGTTTTAAAATATTTATTTTATTAAATTTCATTTCCTTGCCTTTTTCTGGTTAAAAAGCCTATTATTTTCGTGAGCTATTTAATAAGATCAGAGTGGAGCATATTATATTTCTATGCCATCTGTCAACATATTCTCTTAATCACAAATTCAGCAACACTGGAAGCTAAATGAGAGAAGTGTAATACAACATTTCAGTATAGCAGCTTCTGCGGTAGCAACAAAGCTTATTATCTGAATGTAATGTTTAAGGTTTCAAGAAATAAAAAAGAAAGAAGGCAAATAAAAATGCCCTAAACAATGGTTCTGAATGATTAACATTAAAATAACCTTATAAAAATTCATTTATTTACATATTTCTGTGATTTAGCAGAGAATGAGAAAATACTTCACTTGAAACACTTGAAAACAATTAAAAAAAAATTCTGCAAGTATGCTTTCAGTGGATTGGAGATTCTTTTGTTATTTCAAAAAATTATTAAGCACATGATCTTTCAGAAACATTAGAATTTTTAAAATTTTATTTTTATGAATGTAATGTGTCTTCCAGTAAGGCACCTATGCTTTAGTATCATCAGTGAAAGACCAAGAACTTGAAAGACTTTGAAAGAATCATACATACTCTAAAGCACATTTTTCAAAGAGAATACAAGGAATTATATGTGCATTTCCAAGAAGAAAATTAGTGTCTGATTCACTTTGTAGAAACATGATGTATTCTACTAAATGAGTCCTCATGCCTGCAAGTGATCTTTAATTATACCATGTTGATCTGATCCAGAAAAAGATAACTTATGTTTTTAAATATAAGAAAACACCAGAGGAGAAGAAAAGGAATATGTTATGTGTGCACATCTGGCTAAACATCACTAATGACCTTTAAAGTTATCTAAAAACAAAGCTAACTATCAAGAAAGAAAAACTGAAAAGCATTAGAAATGATGCCTTAGGCTAGGTTTAAATTTAAGAATATTATCAAAATTTTTGTTTGCAAAAAAAGCCAAGTGATTATCTAATTACTAAATTTAAAAATGTTTTACAATGTAATCCAATTTGTGGGTTTCATTAATGACATGAATTTAATAGGAAAAAAAAAAACCAGCACAATTACCAGTGTGTGTGTGTATGTGTGTATATATATATATATATATATATATATATATATATATATATAAAATATACATAATTCTTTTGGTTAATTCCATTCAAACACAAAAGCTACATATAATGTAAGTCACCTTGAAACACTTAATTTGTTATACCTTAAGTCCTTATGCAAATATGTTGTCATCACAATTTTCCTGTCATGACACAATGAAAATGAGTTTAAAATATCATTGGATAATAGCATGTAATTTATTTTAATGCATATAATGACCTTTTAAATTCATGTTACAGAATAATTTCAGTTGCTCTGACATTTATTTTTGGAAGTCAAAGGATGATTATAGGGACTTCCCTTCTGAAGAAAATGTAACTTCTATGGCTTATCAAAGTTCAAAATAATATTAAGAAACAGACCTTGTTTGTCCAACAACAACTGAGGAAGATAGGGTACAGAATAAGAATTGTTAAAATTAAAACTTCTTATCACAAAATAATAATCCTGTGAAAACTTACTTACCTTTGGTGAGCCAGTGGGGCTGCCACAAGGAGAACGAACCACACCTTTCTGAATCAGATCCAGGCGAGGAGGCACTGGTGGAAGGCTAAGATGCGGTATCTGAAGAGGATCTGGAAGCGGCTTCCGTCTCTGTGCAAGAGGAGAAGATCCAGGTGATGTCACTGGTGAATTCTGCCTTTCATTGCACTGTAAAAGAAAAACAGAAGGAGGCCATTCATTAGCCTCACCTATGAAGTGAAGGATATGACTTCGGATGCCTAAAGAAGACAACTGATCTTGGTAACAAAAACGCTTCGTCTGTCTGTTAACGGAGCTTAGTTCCTTTTGGCTCATGCATGGTATGTGTACTAACACTGTCCCTCAAAGGCACTGTTATTTAAAGAACATATTGTTACAATGTTCCTCCTGTGTATCTTGAGATTCAGACTATATAAGTAAGGAAAGTGTAGAGAGAGTGAGAAAAGATAAGAATGTTTCAAGTATATGCAATTTTATCATTATTGGTATTCCTTCCACTGGTGCAGTTAACCTTGCTACATCTTAATAGACAGCCTTTCATTTTTAATGTTGCCTAAAAGAGATAATCGCCATATAGCCAACCTGGAAACACGTTTTTTCTGAACATAGTTAACTTGGTCCTCAAGAAACAGTGATACTGTCTCTGCTTGAAGAAATTTCAGCTTGATGGGACTTAAAAGAGTTTTGTACTCCTTGAAGAACACAGGGTCACTTCCGGACCATAAAGAGGAATTAGAGAAGCTTACCAAAAAAATTCAAGAAAGATAAATTCCCCCGAAATCAACTGTATAGCCCTGATGAGGCAAATTATATTACAGATTTTGATCCCAGTCTATGTTATAACAATCACTGGTCCTTGAAGAGGGCAGTGGTTTATGTTGTCTTCCTTAGAAACCATACAGGAAATACAGAGAACCTAAAATCCCATATGGAAGATGAAACAAGAACCCATTTTAATCTCACTGAATATTTGTTTTCCTCTACATCACATAAATTCATTTAAGTCCTGGTAGGACTTTTGAGTCAAAGATATCAAGTCCCCACCCCCTAAACAGATGTGTATATGTGTATTTGCCTATGTGTTTATAAACACATCAGAAAATATTAAAAAATCTTAAATTGTCTGGAATTCCTTAAATATGGTAGACTAAACAAAGAAAACAGCGCTCTCTAGTGAAGATTAAATAAATATCTTCAAATCACAAGAACTTTTTTATTAGTTTGTTGATTACATATTAAAACTATCTACTTTAGGAATTATCCTTACAATATTGCTGTTACCTTGTATGACGTCCTCGTGATTTTGTTCATTTTACTTCGTATCAGCTCATATAACTCTTCCCAGGTTTTTCTGAAACCATCCCCACCTTGGTCATTTCTCATGGCACAATAGTATTCCATCGCAATCACACAACACGACCTGTCTAGTTATTCCCCAATTGATGGAATCCCCTCAATTTCCAATTCTTAGCCACCACAGAAAGAACTGCTATAATTTTTTTTTGAGGTGGGTCCTTTACCTTTTTTAAAAAATCTCTTTCAGATACAGATGTAGTAGCATACAGTGTTATTTAATAAAGTCATTTGAAGTGTGGTAAAAAGTAAATTCTTCTCTAATAAGATAATTGGGGCCACGAGAGGACAATCTAATTCCAGTTTTTACAATGTTTAAAAAAGAGTCAATCTTCACATCAACAGAGTTTCAGTTTTTAAAACGTGAAACATATGGCATAATGGGAATTTGTGGGTATAAACATTCTTATTTATCTATACTACATATTTATTTTTCAACCACTGATTTAAAAGTTCTAGCAGTTAAACAGAAGCACTAAGATTATACCTCAATAACTCACTATATATGCTGTATTGACAAGTCCATGTGTCCAACAATGGATGCCAAACTAATGTTAAAACTAAAATTGAATTGAAGCACAGTGAAATGTATTTAACAACTTTAAGTCCTCTCTACTAGCAGACTGGCAAGAGTTCTACAACTTCGATGCTTAGAAAATTGCCTTGGAGAGGATGCATTTAGAAGAATTAATGTTTGGAGGCTACTGATGATTATTATTTGAAAAGGGGAATAAAATGACAGGCTGAGAATAAAATAAATCTGCTCAAGTCATAATGTTGATGTAAAAGGAATCTTTGTATCTATCAGCTCAGCAGGGAAGTTTCCATGAAGAGAGGCGAGGGAATTCTTGGAGTTGTGAAGTCATTTATCGTGAGGTAGGTAAAAATTCTACAACACAGAGCACATCTGTTGATGTAAATCAAAGCTGTTTCTCTAGGAAGAATATTTTATTGATCTTCTTTAAGCAAGGTCTCTTAAAGAATTTACAGAATAAAGAATAATTTGGAAGCAATGTTGTCTTAAATTTGCGCCCAAAGTCACATGTTAAAAAGAGGGATTACAGTCAGTATCTAATGGCATCTTGTTTTGCAGAGCAATTGTTAATGCATTGCTGAGTGTTAGAATTGGGGATAGGAAACAGAATGCATAAATCTCATCACTTTAACAACTATCTTTGAGATCCCCAGTCACCATCCAACTCAAAAATGCTTCTTCAAAACAAACATTCAAACAAAAAGACTGAAGAATTGAGGGAAATAGGTAGAGGTGAATGTTCGGGATTGTAATTTCTTCAAAGAAATCAGGACCCCTATATATCACTTGAGGAAATTTTAGAGATATATAAAAACTCCATTTTTAATTTGACATTTTAATCAAATGCCAATTTTCAGAACTAAACTGGTTAACAAATTAAATTTAAATGACATTTACAAACTTTTTGGTACAATTTCAATAGAGTTTTTAATGCATCCCAATTCATCAATAAAGGGGGCAAGGAAGAAACATGGCTTGGTTCACACTGTGTCCATTAAAAGAGAATGCTATATTTTTACCAATAAAATTATCACGGGAAGTTCTCTACTTCAATTTTTCTGCAAAAAGCACTTCTTAATTGGAATGATATTGACCAAATGTTACAGTAAAAATGGGATTTTACAGTACTTGAGCACTCTTCCAAGAACACCTTTCATATCTATTCTACTCTCATGTACTCATTTCCCCCTACCTCTCTGATTCCCCTCTCCCTCCAGTGCCTTCCCTGAGGTTTCCTTTAACCTGTCAATGACAGGCAGGGAAGAGCTTGGCTGTCTAGTGCACTAAGGACTAGTGGAGGCTTCTGACATCTGCTTGCCCTTCTGTGTTCAGAACACTTATTTTTCCTTGTTGATTTACCAGTCTTTGCAGATTGGAAATCTGGCCGTAAGCAACATATTCATAATAAAAAAATATTCAGTGAGAGTAAATACAATTCTAGGAATGGACAGGACCTTTGAGATCCCAGTCAGTCATCATCAAATTCAACACCTTCCTTTTACAGCTGAGAAAAGAAACATAAGGATTCTAAGTTATCCACTAGGACTAGCCAGCTTTCAAGATTTCTAACTCTACTAAAAATTAACTGCTAGTTTAGAATTGACCATTTACCAATTCAAATTCAAATAATTATACTCAATTCTTCATATCCTAAATAATGGGCTGGATTTAATTTGGGAAAGAGATTACTAGTATAACACAGGGGCCCACTATAAAAATTCTTGGGCCAGAGTTCCAAGAAATCCTTATGATGCACTAGGAGCACTTAACTCCAAGACCAGCAGGCCCCCTGCAGCTTTGTACACATGATTGGAACCAGGCCTTATACTTAGCACAATTCATTGTGTTCGCAGAAGTTATTATGTACTGTTCTCTGAAGCACTAATTCAATTTGAAGTATTACAATAGCTGGAAGTGGATTTAAAACAGTAATTTTATGGAGGGCACACTAGTTTGGGAAAAGAGAAAATAGGCTTTACTTGTTGCGTCAATGAAATTCATTGTCTGTAGCTTATTTTTTTTTCCAGATTCTTTATACTCTGCAATTAAATTTTCAAGAAAAGGATAAATAACCAAATGCTGCCTTACAGACACTAATGCAAGTTGTTTTTACAAAATCTGTAGCTATTCATACCAACAGTTATGGCGCTATAGTAATAAAATTATCCACTGCTACTAAATGGTTGTGAAATTCATTTTCTGTGACAATTTAAAAGTAATATTTTTAATAGACAGTTTTGAAATAAGATCCCATAGTGAAGTCAAAATAATTGATTGTTTAACAGAAACTATTGAGTTTCATTTTCTTATCTGGTAAACCAATATGGGGGTAAACAACCAAAAAAACCCGCCCAGAAACTAAACAAAACCTAAAGTGGTAGTATACAGTGGATGGGGCACTGGACTTGGACATGGGAAGATAGGAGTTCGAATCTGACCTTAGACACTTATTGCCTGTCCGACCATGGACAAATCATTTAACTTTGTCTCAGTTTGCTTGTTTATAAAATAGTGATAAAAAGAGCACCTACTTCTCATAATATGAAGTATAAAAGGAGCACTTCTAAACCACATTGCAATCCTTAGTGTTATAACACGCTAATTATTACTATTATTATTATTATTTTTATATGGCTCTAAGTGATTTATCAAGACTGGAATATGTAACCTGTTATTTTGGAAAGTCAGAAATAGATTTACTAGCTTAGTTAGTAACATAAAATTTCATCTCTTCTATGTGTGAGAAGAGTCAAGAGAGCAAGCGAGGGGAGGAGGTGAGAGAAAAGAAAATATTCATACATTACAGAATGAATTTGTTCAGCTTCAAATTCGAGAAACATAGTTATTTTTTCATTGTCTCTGTTAAGAGAAAGCCATACTTAAGTATACTCAAGGGAATTTCATTATTACCCCCTCCCAATTCACCTATTTGGCTAATTAGTTTTGACTAAATTTGACTCTTTAAATTCCTAAGATCATACACTTCAATGATGCCATCACAAATATTCTAGACTCCCATATCTTCTTAATTTTCCCCAGTTCCTCTAAGGAAATCCTAGAGGCAACTAGTTGATATGGTAGACAGAGTATTGGTCCTGGATTCAGAAATAAAGGAGTTTAAATTAAGTATCAGATAGATATTTACTAGCTGTGTGACTCAGTTTCTTCCACTATAAGATGGGGATAATTGTAACAATACTCAGCAATACTGTGTGGACCAAATGAGATAATATCTGAAAACAACAGAATGACTGACATCACAGATAATTAATAAGTTTCCCTTTTTTCCTTTCCTCCCTCCATTCCTTACTTCCTTCTCAATTCTAGATGAACCTTGCTCTTCATTTTTCTCCCCTGTGATACCTAGGCCACTGAGTATTGCCAAGATTAAGTCAGAACTGTAGATCTTAATCCTTCCTGAGGCAATTTTGATTTTTTAGTATCTCTCATTCTAAATTTTATATGTTCTATACAAAACTGGGGGATCATAGTCTTGGAGCAGGAAGAGATTTAGCAGTTATCTAATCTGATCCCCTTTTAAGTAAGTAAAGTACAGCCTAGAGCAGCTGTAATTTTCACAAGATTATACAGATAGTAGAATAGCAGAGCCAAGATTCAAAGCCAGGGCTTTTGACTCCAAAGTTCGTATTTTTTCCATTTCATCACACTAAATGTCTTTCTCCAAATGAAGATTACATAGTTTTAAAAATAAGAATTAACAAAATTTACTAATATTTCTTGCAACCTGTATTGGTGGCAGGGGCACTGACAAAATCATAGGCCAATGAAGCAAAATAGGAATTCAAAACTAGAGTGCTTGATAATACTAAAATTATATTCATATTTTATTTCTACATAAACATATAACAAAAGCCACCAAAAGAATACCCAAAGGACCACAATATACTTGGAAACAAATGATTTTGTGGACAGTGGAAAAATTAGACCTTTTATTTCTTCTAAATGAAAACTACCAGGAAGTGATTGATATGTCAGTCAAACAGGGGTGTATATTTGAGAAATTAGTGATGTTGATTCTGTTTCACCAGTTCATGCTCATGCCATATTTATTTTCCCCCAAGCAACGACCGCAGGACTTTATGTGACTCTTCCATTTTATAGATTAGAAAGAAGAGACTGAACTGACCTGCCAATGGTCAAACAGGTAATGAGTAGCAAAGTCAGGATTCAAACCCATGTCCTTTTACTCTCACTTCAGGCTCTTTGCCACATAAATATGCAGCTTTCCCTCATAATTTTCATTGTACTTGTTCTCTCCCCTTCTCTGTCTGCTGAATTCCATCCATCCTGCAAAGTTCAACTTAATCTCTCCCTCCTGTACAAAATCTTTCCCCAATTTCCAAAGATTTGATTTAAAGACAAAAACAAACAACAACAAAATTTGCCACTCATAGATTTCCCATAGCACTACGCATTCCTCCAGTGCACTTAAGTAATACTGTATATTCTAAGAGTGATTTGCATTCATGCCTGTATGTTCTCTCAAGCAAGGATCTATGTCTTATCTAAAGTTAGTATTTCTTCCAAGGCTGTGCACAATGGCTTTTTTTTTAAAGTTCTTAATAAATGTTGACTGATTTTTTTTTTAAATCACACTTTGTCCATATAAGGAAGCAATAGCCTCTGAGTGAAAGATCTGGGGTACCATAAAGATGGTACTAATACTAATCAGTGGAAAAAATTTTGGATTTGTGATCTTGTTTCTGACTATATCATTCATCTGAAATGTCTCTCTCCAAAGTCACCAGTGACAAATCTAACAATCTTTCTCAATCCTAACTCTTTCTGACATCTCTCCACAGCATTAGACACTGTTGTTCACTAATTCTAAAAACTCTTTCCTCTATGAGTTTTCATGATACTACCCTCTCTCAGTTCATAGGTTTGAATGATTTTCTCAATCTTTTTTGCTAGATCGGCACTCAGGATGAAACTATTAACAGTAAGTATGCACAAAGGCTTTGCATTAAGACTTTTTCCCTGTTCTATTTATACTTTCTCACTTGGCAGCCTCACCAGCTCCCATGGGTTAAATCATCACTTCAATGTAACTGACTCCCAAATGTAGAAATCCTGCACTAGTTTCTCTCCTAAGGTCCAGTCCCACCATCACTGCTTATGAGACATTAAGAAATGAATGTTCCATAGCTATCTTAAACCTAACACGCCAATCACTTCTACCCTCCAACATCAACAACAACCACAACCACGATCAATCTTACTTACAAAACTTACTTACAAAACTTCACTTTTACTGTTAAGGGCATTACTACCCTTCCAGTCATTCAGGCTCAGAGACTCAATGTCATTCTCAACTCCTCAACCTCACATATCCATTTCTTACCTACCATTTAGAGCCAAGATCAAATGCTACCTCTCTTCCAGGAAGCCTTCACTGATTTCCTGCAATTGAATGTATCCCCTTCCCTCTAAACAGCTTTCATTCAATTCATTCAATAAACATTTATTAGGTACACAAGTATAGTTTGTATCTCTCCAATGTGTGTGTGTGTGTGTGTGTGTGTGTGTGTGTGTGTATACATACATATATATACATACATATATAATATCCTGTCTTATGCTGTAGATATTTACGTGCATGTCTTAAATCACCTATTAGACCACAGAGTTTTCAGAGGCAAACTGTCTTTAAACATTTATATCCTTATATAATCTGCAAGTACACAAATAAGGAAGATTATTTGTATTAGGTAAACAACCATTATATAAAATTTTATATAATGGTTAAAAGAGATGGCATATCATTGTGGGTGCAGGGTTAGTCAGTTTCAATCCTGGTCCTGAAAGGTACTCTGACAGGTAGTGCTCATGAGCAAGTCACTATCAGTATTCCAAACAAATCACTAAGACCATAAACCGTAGTCATGTTGATGATGTGCATCACTGGTGAGAATTTATATACTAGAAGTTTCCAACAAAAACACTGTCATAATTCTAGAACTTTCCCTGAACTTCCACCCTGGAAAGCACTTCAAAATTTACAAAATACTGGAAAAAAAAAAAAAAAAGAATAATCCAAGAAAAACATGAAGGGTATGAAAGGACAGTTAATCAAGTAGAAAAGGAGATCCACAATCTTAAGGAAGAAAACAACACCTTGAAAAACAGAATTGGGCAAAGTGAAGCAAGTGAAATTATAAGAGATCAAGAAATGATAAACAAAATATAAATAATGAAAAAATAGAAGAGAAAGTGAAACATCTTACAAGAAAAACAACAGATTTGGAGAACAGATCAAGAAGAGAAAACAGAAAAATAACTGGACTAATTAAAAAGTTATGATCAAAAAAAGAACCTTGATACAATAATACAAGAAATAATTGAAGAAAATTGTCCTGAAGCATTAGAACAAGGGGGTTGAAAGTAGAAATAGAAAAAAATCCATTGATTACCACTTAGAGATCCTATGAGGAAAATTCATAGGAATATCGTAGTCAAATTCTGAAACCCCCAGCTCAAGGAAAAAATATTAAAAGCATCAATATCAAAACAATTTAAATATGATGGTGCCACAATTAGAATTACATCAGACCTACCACTAGAGACATTAAAGAACTACAGGTCTTGGATCACAACATATGGAAGAGCAAAAGAACTGAGGTTCTGGCCAAAAATATACCCTGCAAAGTATTACCCAAATGACAAAAAAAAAGGACATTTGATAAACTATCAGACTTTCAAGACTGCTAAAAAAAATCCTGAACTTAACAGAAGATTTGACATATAAGAACGAAGAGAAATATAAGGCACATAACAAAGACTAATTATAAGGAATCCATAAGGACAGACTGTTTACTTTCTATTTATGTAAAATGTATGTCTAAGATTTTTACCAATAACTGGGTGGTTCATTAGAAAGATTGGAGGTAAACCTGAATATGATACAAATGTAAAAAGTAAAGCCATTTAGGGACAGCTTAAAAGAGTAATTATTTTATACAGATGAGGCGCAACAGGAAGAATTGATACAGAGGAAGTAGATGGTGGAGGACAGCTAGAAGTTCTGGTAACCTACTTTCATCAGGAATGGGTTTAAGAGGGGAAAAATACATATATATTTAGAAGAGTATAAAAGTTTTCTAAATTCAGAAGAAATAAAATGGTAAGGGCATAGGGAGGAAGGAGAGGATAAAGGAGAGATCTTTAGAGGGGAGGGTGAGGGAATGAATAAAATAGGGGTATAGAAGAGTGTTTAGATTTATGGGAGTGGGAGGACAGGGGATCCTTGGAGAGGGGTAGGCAAGTCATAGGAGGGCAAGGTAGTGGGTAGAAGTAGAGGAGGCAGAAGGGATAAGAAACAAGAGATAAGCACACATAAAAACAAAAGATCAGAGGTAGAATAGTTTTGGGAAAGTATATGTCTACATATGTATGTATATATGGATATAAATATATATATATATATATATATATATATACATACACGCACACATACACACACACACTTTATCATAGCCTTCTGGGGTGGGGTGGGGGAGGGTATTCATATATTTATAGCTATAGAGAAACATATCTAAACTTTATTGTGGCCTTATGGGGACTTTGGGGTGGAGGGAAAAAAAGTAAAAAAGTACAGAGAACAAAAGAAAACTCACATTAGGAAACACAGAAAAGACAGACAATTCTCAACACAATTATTTATCATATAGGCTTTCTTGAAATGAAAATTTATTGTTACATATACTGAATCCTCTCTTATATTCTGCTATGCACACAATCTGCTTTTTTTTTCTTTCCAGTAAGCTCCAATATTTATGTTTATGATGTTTTTGTTTCTTTTCTCTATACTGTATTTGTACCCTGGCATTTCAGTCTAAAATAAAATTTTGAAAAAAAAGATTTAAAAAATACTATTCTTACAATATTGTAATGTAAACTGTGATTATAACCTCCCATTTCATGTACAAATGTAGCGCCAACGCAATATTCATAGCACCAACAGTGACTCACAGCACTGACGGTGACTAAAAATATGCTGGCATAGTGCTCATGCAAAATATAACAGATTCTCCACAGAGAAGACAGAAGTAAAACATTTATTCAGACACCAGAAAGCCAAATCTCAATACCAAGAAATCAAATCCATCATAGCAGCAAAGAAGTTAAATTCTCATTCCCATTACAAGGAAACAGGCTAAAAGAGGGAAAAGGACTTGCCAAAAGTCTCATAACTATTAAGTGGCAGAACTAGCACTGTGGCTCAATTATGTAATAATATGCATACATATTTCTAGACTCCAGCTTACGGAAGTAACAATGTTACTTGAGATGCTGACTATGATGATTAAGAAGTTTACAGATGGGGTTTGACATTTGTGAAATTCTAAAATAAATTAATGTATGGTACTCAGTTGTTAAAGTAGATGCTAGTAAAACTTAATTATAAATAGCAGGTAAAGTTCTTTGGAGCGTGATATATTTAGGACAATCATATCCAGAATGTCTTCAATAAAGCCTGTTCTCTACATTTGGGAGGGGGAAGGAGAAAATGGTATCAGAAAACCATTAATCAACTTTTTAACACAAAGTATGGCTGTGACAAGGCTATAAAAGAAAAAAAAAATACAGTTTCATTACTATTTGCTTGTCATTCCTTTAATAAATTACAAACATCCATTCATTTTAGAAATGAGGAAACTGAGGTCAAAGAATTTAAGTTATTTGTCCAGTTACAGACATAGTGTTAGAATGACTCATTCTACATCCACTGCTGTTTCCATTACAATATTACACTGAAGCTTCTCAGGTAGAAGCTAGTTAGCTAGATCTGAGAATAAATACACAGGAGGAGCTCAGCACATGTGGCACCAGGCACATAGTAAGTGCTTAATCAATGCTAGCTGACTGATTATGGTCTAACATTTATCACAGGGAAGCATCAGAATATTAGAACTACAAGAGATCCTAGGGATCCCAGACCTATAATTATTTCTTTTTCTTTTTTTTTTTGTTTTTACATAATTATACTTTTGTTTATTTTTAGTTTACATCATTCATTTCCATGAGATTTTGATTTACAAATTTTCCTCCTGTCTTTCCCCTACCCACTACCCCAAAACAGAGATCCCACTGTATACCCCCTCCCCCAATCAGCTCTCTCCTATATCCTCCCCCATCACCCTTCTGACTTTCCAGTAGGGGAAGATGGATCTTCCTACCCCAGTACCTGTATATTTCCCTCTTTCCTATTCTGCCCCCAACTTGTTCTATTCTCCACTTTGTACCTGTCCCTTTACAAAAGTGTATGCTTCTAACAACCTTCTCTCCCAACCCGCCCTCCCCTGTATCCTCCCCCTCCTCATCCCCTTGTCCCCTACTTTCCTGTAAGCCAAGATACCCAATTTAGGTGTATGTCATTCCTTCAATGAGAGTCAGGTTGACCCATTAACTTTTGCCTTCCTGTTCTTCCCCTCCATTGTAACAATTATCCCTTGTCTCTTGTATATGAGAGGATTAACCCCCATTCTGTCTCTCTCTGTCTCCTCTCAAACTATTCCTCTCCCACCTCTCAATTTCACCTTTTAAAATATTATCCCATCCTGTTAAATTGATCCTGTGCTCTCTGTCTATGTACACATAAAAACACACACTTACATATGTAAGCATACGCATACATACCCTCCTATATAGACATATGTGTATGTATACATATATATACACTTATATTCCCTTCAACTATCCTCATACTGAGAAAAGTTTCATAAGTTATAATTATTGTTTTTCCATGTTGGCATGTAAATAGGTTAACTTTGATAAGTTCCTTATGAATTCTTTTCCATGCTTACCTTCTCATGCTTCTTGTATTTGAATGTCAAATTTTCTATTCAGTTGTTTTTTCAATCAAGAATGCTTAGAAGTCCTCCACCTCACTGACTGACCGTATTTTCCCCTGGAACATTATACTCAACTTTGCTGGTTAGGTGATTCTTGGTTTTAATCCTCGCTCTCTTGATCTCTGGAATATCATATTCCAGGCCCTTTGATCCCTTAATGTAGAAACTGCTACATCCTGGGTTATCCTGATTGTATTCAAATTGTTTCTTCTTGGCAGCTTGTAATATTTTCTCCTTGATCTGGAAACTCTGGAACCTGGCTATAACATTCCTAGGAGTTTTCTTTTTGGGATCTTTTTCAAGAAGTGATTGGTGAATTCTTTCAAGTTCTATTTTACACTCTGGTTCTAAAATATCAGGGCAATTTTCCTTGAGAATTTCTTGAAGGATGCTTTCTAGGTTCTTTTTTTTTTATTATGGCTTCCAGGTTGTCCAATAATTTTTAAATTGTCTCTCCTGGA
>CM053588.1:274518319-274555844 GCA_028646515.1 Pseudochirops corinnae
AGAAGGAGAAAGAATCTGGAATCTGGAGTTCCATAATCAGATGTTATGAATGTGTATCTATCTATCTATATATATATGCAATTATTATTATTATTATTGACTACATCCAACTGGAACTTGAGATACACAGGCACTGTGGTTGGGAGATTCATCCTGCCCTACCGAAAAGTGACATAGGAGAGAATAGACTAGGGGAGGGGGGACACACGAGGATGGCTGTTTTGGGGCGGTGGGTGGGAGAAAGAGGGGGAGAAAATATGTAACTCAAAATCTTGTGGAAATGAATGATGCAAACTATAATAAAAATTAAAAAAAAAAGGATAGGTTAAATCTAACTTTATACATAGGCAGTAGGGAAGAACCCAACAGTTTTGAGAATGGTGGGCATGGTGGAGTTTGAGAAATTACAGGAAAGGGGAACAGAATGCTAGAGATAGTGGAAGATACTGCAGATGAGTAGAAGTGAGTACAGGAGAGGGAGACAGAGCCTGAAGGAAAGGAGGACAAAAAAATAGGAAGGAAGGAATGGAGGAAGGAAGAAAGAAAGGAAGGAAGGAATGGTCCCTCATTGTACAGACTAGGAAACAGAGGCCAAAGACAGTTCAATGACCCGAGCAAAGTCATACACAGGTAATAACTAGCAGAAGCAGGATTCAAGCTCAGTCCCCCTGGCTCTAACTCCAGCATCCTTCCATCATACTATACCACTTTTTTCAAAAGAAAGTCTTTCTGGCCACTATCATATTCCCTCCACTCACCCCCCCCCCCCAACCCTGGATTCCAGGCTCTGATAGGTGAGCATTTATCCTGACCAGAACAAGGTCTCCATGACACTTGCTAGACACCTACACACATACACACTCTCTCTCTCTTTCCCTTTCTCCTTTCTCTCATTCTCTTTCTCACTCTCACATCTCATTTATATATCTAGGTATCTGGACATTGCATATATTTGTGTTTGTGTGTGTGTGTGTGTGTGTGTGTGTGTGTTGTAGATAAACAAAAATTTCTTAGTGATCGATGAATCTAAAAATCATGGTTACATCTTGTTTCCATTAAATATTTTAGAAATAGACAGCAACAATCCAAACCTAAAATTTGTTAGTTTTTTTCTATAATGAGTTAAAATTTTGAACAATAATATGTGTTCAACATTTGGAAGCAAATGTCTTTTAGAAAGAGCTAGCTATGTCTACTGTGTGGGGTAATTTTAAGGTACCTTCGAAAGTAGACAGTTTGTGAATTATTCTCCTTGCTAGAAGGCAAAATACTGAAGCCCAAATTCTCATTCCATGTTCTATACTGACATGGGCCTTCACTGCTCCATAATAAGCATGATACTAGAGAAAAGCAGGGAAAAATTATCACTGAGGGGGAAAAAAATGTCTCTTAGTTAATATTTGATTCAGCTGAGGGAATGGAAGCAAATTCTACTGTTCCTCATGCCAAAAGTTCAATCAAAATGAAGCATCCAGAATGAAACTGTATCAAATAGAGTCTCTAGGGAGGTAAATTATCTGACACCTCACTTAGTATTCTGTGCAGACTCTCCAGCCTGCTTATTCCATTTATTAAATAACACAGATGTTTCAGTTGGAAGGGAAAAAAAAGTATAGGAAACCTCTCCTGAGGCATGACTAATGAGCCATCATGACAGCAATTAAACACTAACCACTTGCAGCCTGTAAAACTGACATCGCTACAGTATGTTTCTTCATTTTCTCATTAATTATACAAAAGTTAAATTTGCAATGAAGTTTGATTAAGCTGAAAGTGTAGCACCTAATGGGAGGAAAACTTAGTGTGCATTTGTCATCTGAAGAGTGATTTGCTAATAAATGTCCTTTGGTAGAAAACATAATCTCTTCCATTCTTGTTCCTCTGTTTCCGATTGATTTACCAGTTTCTTGGCAAAACATACAGGATTTTTACTGAGGCTTAATTTGAATTATATCAGCAAGTTTGAAGGTTCACCCCAGGTGTTAGAAAAAGTTAAAAAAAAAAAGTGTGGCAATTCACCACTAAAATTCAGGAGACATTAGCATGCCCCTGGTCACTCAGTTAAATCATAACACTTCCGTAAACAAACCTAGGTGTGACATCAAGAACTTACAGAATGATCAGAAAAACACCCTAACCCCAGTGCCTACGTAACAGGAAAGCACAAGCACTGTAGAACACAAAAACCTGCACGTAGAAACTCATTAGAAAAAGAAATGGCCTGGAATTAGAATATTGTCTTAAATACTCTTTCAGTTAATAAACACTTAGGGATTCTGATATTGAAAAAGGAGAACAACATCCTCCAGAGATACAGATAATTTCGGTGTGACCTCTTTTAACATCACAAAGGAATCTCTAAAAGTTGAGTGTATGGAATACCACAGGGTTAGCCTTAGTTTTTGTACCACTAGTAATGACTCAAGGAGAAAAGAAGGATTTGATAAAGATGACTTAGTGGTGTGGCAAGTAAAAAAAGACTTGAGGAAAACAACCGAACTTAGTATACTCAGCATAAAGAAGAGAGTAGGGGAGGGGCAGAGAACAGGTCCCAAGTTTGCAACGGCAGCTTTGCAAGAAGATCAAAGAAACACCAAGTCCATGAGAGAATGGGTAGATGTGGCTGGTGGACATTTCTCAGGACAACTGGAATAAGAAGTCCACTACAGTTTTACAGGAAAGCTTAGTGGGTATTATTAATTGGGTGGCAGAACTACAAGAATAATGAAAAACACAATGGATCCGTAGTCAAGGTGTCTCAGGTCTGCCACCTAGCCAAGTCCCTGAAACACTCTGGGCCTCACCTTCTTCATCTCTAAAATTAGAGAGTTGGCCTGGATGATCACCAAGGTACCTTAAAGTCTTAGCTGTTCAAACTAATTATAAATTCTTTTTCTCATACTCATTTCTTTTTTCCTTCCCCCAATGGATTCTATTCTTACTCCTCCATTTATTCTCTATTGCAATTATAAGTCTACAATACTGGTCTTATAATATAAACAACTCAGAAAATGACAACAGTCATGACTTTGTGTACTAGTTACAAATCTCAATCTGAAAAATGAGTATGCTGAAATAAGATTGATTGTAATAAATTATATTATAATAAAATAAATTTAACTGTCAATGGATGAAAAGCTTATAGTTCTACTTTGAATTATTCCTAAATAATTCTATGCTTAGCTAGTTCTGAACCTTCTATAGCTTTTTTCTGGATTTGTTCCTCAAATATCTGCAAATATCACTAAGATTGACAGTTTACAAATTTCCTGAATTTCTAAACATAATATGGAACAGTACTTTGAAGGGAAAAAGAATGATTATTGAGTGTAAATAATTTACCAACTTTATGTTTTCATATGAAACTATTCCAGTAATAATAAAAAGCAGAGAGGCTTGGGAAATGATTAATTAGGAGATAAACTGTACCAGATGGAGAATTAATGGAAACATATCAGAGTTACAGTAACATGGTAAACAACGCCACAGTTATAACAACTGGGTACAACTCTGGTATCTTTTGCAACAATGAAGTCATCAACTGACAAATCTATAACTTTTCAAAAAAATATATTCAGGCCCCACATTTTCGAGTACCAGTACTATCCTCCCTAAAAGAGGAAAAATAAAATAATTTAAATCAATTTTCTCTCTTTACTCACAGATATAATTTAAACTATGTAGGTAAGTAAATACATAAAGTTTACTACACTGATTTATATGTAAAGGCTGATTATCAAAGCAATTCCACCACCCTGTTGTGAGTTTCAAACTTCTACTTTAGTGTTGCTTCCCAATACTAGTCAGTATAACAACAGCAGGCCTTCTGTGCAGCCAAATTCTCACGTATTGACAGTGGTAAACATTTTGCCCACAAACTGATGAGGAGCTATGAATTTGCAAGTTAGAAGAAGGAGGGTGGATGCAGAGTGAGTGGCAGCTCAGTATTCAGTATCCCAGGAAGGAGGGGAAACAGAATAGGTCCTACCTATTGGTGGATAAACTTTGATCTTCAATGTGTCTCCAGTCCAGGAGTCTATACTACATGAAAAATACCCCACAATGAAGAAACAAAAGGATATTATTTTTATTGCCTGAGAAAAATGTTTGACAATAAAATGTCTGAGAAAATGCTTCTTATCAAGTATAATTCTTATTCTGCAAAATATCAGCTCAGATCTCACTGAGAACTTCATGCTAAAACAGTCTGAGCTTAATTCTATCTTCCTCATCCTCCCCCAAACTGGTTACTATTAAGAATAGAGTCATTTTCAATGTTTTCTACGTTATCACTAAAAATTTTGCTTCTATTCCATTTTTTTAATAGAAAATATACTTGGAAATAGAAACATTATTTCACTGAGCTGCCTTAAGTAGTTAAAAGTCAATGGAATTATAAATATTGCTAAATTCAGGAGTACACTATCACTGTCACTAGCTACTAGCATTATCAAGTACCTAAAAATGTCTGGTACTGATTTGGTGATGCCATATTTTAAGCTCTACTTCCTTTCCCTAGGAAAAGCAACAATAACCACCAATATCATTAAAATAGCCACAGTAAGGGGGAAAAGTACAATAAATCAAAAGCAAAAAACCCCGGGTGGCTAGGTGGCTCAGTGAATAGAGCACTGGTCCTGGAGTCAGGAGGACCTGAGTTCAAATCCGGCCTCAGACACTTTACACTTACTAGCCATGTGACCTTGGGCAATTCACTTAACCCTAACTGCCCTGCCTTGCCCCCTCCAAAAAGGAAAAAAAAAAAGGGAAAAAACTAACCTGGAACATAAATGAATATGTAAGGTGGTAAGATTAAAAAAAATTAAATTCTTTTTAAGGATTTAAGAAGTTCATGGTGTAAGCAGTTATCACAAAACAAAAACTAGAAGTCAACAAGAAAATTGAGTCAAATCATGACAATACCTGCCATGCAGTAAGACAAGAAGTACACATCAGGTGCCCGCAAGGCTCAATCTTCACATCTTTATCATTTTCTGCACAGATTTTACAAAGCTGGAAAGTAGAGCCCATTTCACAATACAACTCATATTGTTCCTGAAATGAGACCAAGTCAGAGTTAGTGCATTTCTAGCATGATCAGCTGAAACAGAATTTTCTTAAAAAGTACTTACCGAAAGCACCTCATGCTAGGAAACCAACAAGATTACTTTGCTACTTAATACATGTTGCAAATGTCTCACATAAATGTGATGACCATAATTTGGATTATATGAAATAATAGCTTTTAAAGATTTAAGCTTTATTAGCATTTTAAAAGCCTATACTGTTATGGATTATTTAATGTTTCCCATTTTCCTTTGTATAGGTATCAATTTTCCTTAACCAGTTATGCTGACTTAAGAAAAAAAAATCTATTTTAAATTAAATGTGAATACAGTATTTAGTTTATAAACATCAAATTCCTTTCACACCAAGTCATACTCATTTTTCAAAGTATTAAAAATTATAGCTATTATAGGTTAGTTTGTGCTGCTTCAAATTACATAAATATTTTCTTCCCCTTTTTCTTTGAACACTTAAAGAAAATTATACTCCAAACTATTTTAATATTCATTTTTTAAGCCATGAAATTTGAAACAGTATTTCCTCTTTCCCCACTTTTATTTCAAAAGATAATAATTTAAGCTAGCATTTATACCATGCTTACTATGTGCCAGATGTGTAGGGTGCTCAGGGAGGACTAGCACTTTTGGTATGAGAGCTTGCCAAACCCTTCTCAGGGTTGCTTATCTGTCTTTGGTGTGTGCCTTTACCCAACTCTCACTGGTGGCTCCAAGAAGCTGTAGCATACACAGAGGCCACACCAAGGTAAACCGTCTCCCCAGTGAGCTAAATCAGGCTGAGAGTTACCAACAGGCCTCAGACCTTTCAGTGAGTTTGTAGGGGGATGTCTACTGCAAGCATGTAAAGCCAGCTGAAATGGGTGGACAAGAACAATTTGTTCCAATGGTCACAAAGGAAGCTGAAGTAGGTACTGTGGAATGTTTAGAGCCCGGTCAGGCACCAAAGACACCAAGGTCATTTACTGCATCCTGGGCCATTGCCCGTCATCTTAACTTTTGTCCTGTCACTAGACTTTGGGTGACTCAGGGAGAGGATAATGACTTTGTACAACTGTCTCATTTAAATCTAATACACATGGAAGCCAAGATATCACCCATGATGTCATTGGTCCACTTTGAAAACAAAAGACAAACAGCAAGAATAACAGAGATTCCAAAACTAGAAGAAAATTCACGAAAAATGGAATGTCATCAAGTAATCAAAAAAGTCGGCCCGAAGAGCTTTTTTATCTAGACTCATTACTTATTTCTGGCTTGAAGTTTTCTAGTATGATGAAACTCAAATTAATGTTTGCAAATATTCAGTTGTTGAGAGGAACTTAGTCAGTATAGATCAGTTTATAAGTTTCAAAGAAATATATAAAAGAGATTGGAAAGATAAAAAAATGAAATCAGAGTGACGAGTCAAGATACTAGTTTGACTTACTTTAATTTCAATTTACTACAATGTACTTATCATTACACTAAGTGCTATGAGGTATAAATTATAATAACTATTTAATGTAATATAATAATAAATAACTAGAATAACCACCTCTCTGCTTAAGAGACTGTCTTTGTGCTGAAGAAGTTTATAGTCTAATTTGGAGGATAAGATATACAACAAATTTTAAAAGTGTAAAAACTATGTAAAACCTTGTTGAACACAAGTACAACCCAACAGAAAAAGAACCATGTTACAGGTAACAAAAGTCAACAAATTACCAAAGAGCAAGCAAGGTGATAATTATGTAACAATACTGATGATGCATATCCAAAAAAGAAATTTAAAATCATGGGAAGATGAATTAAAGAAAACTCCCTTTGACCCTAGGGACAATTTAGCGAAAGAAATTATGAAACAACTGAACAGACTATATGACTTAATAAGGGTTGTCTTCAGGAAATAATGCCCATTGGTTTATTTAAAAGAAAAAAAAATAAGGATGTTATCACAAAACTTGGGCAAAAAAATTTTAAAAGCCAGAAAATTGTACAAAAGAACAATTTTTTCTTTAAGAAGTTTTTTCAAATTTTACTGTCTCAAACAACTCAGGTTTTAAAATAGCTATTTATTTTTCAAGACCTGATATATATATATATATATATATATGTATATGTATAAAAGCTGACTTTTTTCTCTCTCACAATTTGTTCAAGGCTCTGAGAAATCATCTATATCATCTATATTTTAGGTTCTTTAGTGGACATCACAGAAAAGAGTACAAGGGCAAAAAAAAAAGATCAGCGTTTATGTTACACACACGAATCTGTTCACAGATTACATTAGTTTCACATAAATGCTATGCAGTTAGAGATAGCAAGAGCACAAGAAATAAAAAGTAGATATTCTACCAGAAGGAGCAAAAAGCAAATGTCCAGCTATGATTTTTTTGTTTTAAATGACTTCTCCAAAAGTATTACCTCTAAAAGACTTGAAATGCTTCTATATAGTCTATCACTATTCTCCTCAGGATTTCATTAAAAAAAAAAATTCAAATCTACTACCACCCAAAAGAAAACAAGTTTCTTAAAAATCCCATTCCACAGAGGAGGAATAAGTACTGATGATAATCTGTTCTTGAGAGTTTTCAGAAAACTGCCTAATTTTCTCAAATACACTCTTAAATTCCACTTAAAATAGCTCTGAATTGAATCTAGTATTTTAGCCAGGATATCGAGAGTGACAGCTCACTTTTGAAATCCATACTAATTTTCTATAAAATATAAACCATTATATATGTTCACTAATTATAAGTACATGCATCTGAAATCAAACATACTTGTGTAACTTTGATATGATCATGTGGTGTAGGTTCACACAATCCCGTCAGATCAGGATTATAACTTCGTCCATCAGGATACAGATAGCTAAATTTTGAAACATAAAAATTATTATTAATCTAACAGTAATAAAAAGTTTGAACTACTTATAACTACATTTATTAGTTCTTAAATCTAAATTTGTCAAATATATAATGTTCAAAGGCTTCTTCCTTTAATACATTCCCATTAATAAAAATTCTCTCTTCTTGGATCCCTAGCAATGCAAAGTTCACTTGCAAATAATTCTCTATTTTCTTTCCCTCAAATTCTGCTATATTTAAAGTCCTTTTCACTTTAACATTCATTCACTCATTCATTCAAGAACTATTTATTGAGTACTTATTATATACAAATTATGCTAGGCAATAAGATGGATACAAAGACTATAAGGCACAGTTCCCTGCTCTTATGGCTCAGTCTGAATTTTAGTAACTGAACAGACATGAAATAAAGCAACAAAACGCATTTATTGTCAAGGAATTACAGTGTATTTCTTTTACATAGCGGAAAGTTTTACTCCAGAGGTCAACTGTTGTCTTTTGATATATCTGATTAATGTTAATGTAGTCTTGCTATGATATTTTACTGTTAACATATGGAGAAAATTAATACTGGATTTATTTCGTGTCCATGTGGGAGTAACAAATATGTAAAAATACACTTTTTACAAAAAAATTTTGAAAAATGCATAGTTAACAAGATTCAATTGAACATGGGTTGTTACCTTGATTTATTCTTTTTCTACCAACATTAAAGGTTAAAAAACAGATGTTCTTTAAAAAGATCCCAGGAAAAGGAAAGACTTTATATTTCAGTTGACTGCATCTATTAATGTGTGTGTGATTCAAAAGTTAAATGTATAATATCATGCTTACTTCTATTATCAAAAACAGAAATCCAGTTTGTAAAGGAAACCTACAAAGCACCAAAGGTTAAACTTTGACTTCATTTCCCAGGCAGTGGGGAATCACTGATGTCACCCCATCTTGCTAAATTATTTTCCTGCTAATTCTGAAAGCTATCCTGAAAAAAGGTCATATATGTATAATTTTGAATGAAATGAATGTCCTCTCTTTTCTACATAAAGCTTACACATACAATCCCCGGGGCAGTGGGCCGTGGCTGGGGGTGGGAGATGGGGGTATTAGCAACAGCTTTGTCAGTGACCAGATAGAGGGAGCTAAGTACATACTCAACATCTGGAAGTCACAGCAAATTACCCAGAACTGAAAATACCCTTTGGATGGGGAACTTTGGTTTTACCCAAAATAACTCTGGCGAGATGGGAAAAACAAATTATCTTAAAAAAGTAGAAAAACTTTGATAGGAACAAGTGAAAGTGACTGAGAACAAACTGCACCCACTGTAACCTGGCCGTCTCTCTCCTTTCTATACTCACTGTCACCTACTCTATTTCAGGCCATCCTTATTTTCTATTGAAAAAAACAAGTTAATAATCTCTGCTTCTCTATCACCTTTATTTCCAAACATATTCCTCCCTTCTCCCCCAGGCAGGGAGGCGTCCTTTGTAAAAACAAAACAAAAACAAACAAACAAAATAACAAAGGAGAGAGGGGCAAAGGCAGAGAAGAGAAACTAAAAGATCTCCTGAGACTTGCCTATAGGCAATGCTCCACACTCACAGTGCTACATCTCTGCAAAGAAAGAAGGGAGGTGTACTTCTCCATCGGCATGTGTAATAACTTAATTACAAAGCTTGCTATTTAGAATTTGGGTTTTTTTGTTTTGTTTGCTTTTGTTGTAGTTTCCCCAGACATAGCTTTAGTAACTGTGTATCCCTTCTCACTTTCTTTTTTTTTTTGGTTTGTTTTTTTTGCAAGGCAATTGGGGTTAAGTGACTTGTCCAAAGTCACACAGCTATTAAGTGTTAAGTGTCTGAGGCTGGATTTGAACTCAGGTCCTCCGACTCCAGGGCTGGTGCTCTATTCACTGCGCCATCTAGCCGCCCCCCCTTATCACTTTCTAATTGACAATGGCAACAGTCTTCAAAATGCTCTGTTTTCATTTTCTACACTTCAAACCCAATGAATATCAGTATATCAATGAATAAATATTTTTCTTTAGAATAAACATTTTTTAAGCACCTACTAGGTGCCAGGCACTACCAGGTTAATTTTCTCCATGCAGAATAAATCACTGTCTTACTAAAAACCTTTAATGTGCCCCTCCTGCCCAGAAGACAAAGTTGAAACTCTTTACCCTGACATTCAAGTCCCTCCATAATCTCATTCCTATTTACCTTTCCAGTATGATATTATACTACATAATGGTCTTATACCCCACTGGAACAGCTAAAATGTACTACCTGTTTTGCCTCAGAGATATTCCCCTTTCCTTGGGACATTTTCCCATCTCTGTGCTTTTGGCATATTCTGTTCCCTCTACTTGGAATCCTCTTTTCTCTCTCCTTCATGTAATAATTTACCCTCCTCCCTAACCCCGCTTTGTTCAAAGCAGAAAGGAAATAGCATTTCTTCCATAAAGTGTGTGGGGAGAATGATTTCATTTTTGTCTTTATATCTCTAATACCCAAATCTTGTTGGACTAAATTGAAAGATTTCCCTCCTCTGACCTCTCATAAGAATTTGTTTTCCTTACATACTCAAACTCTATTTTATATTATATTTATTTGCATATATCTCATCAAACTGGTTTGCATGTTAACTAAGAGCAGTAACAGTATCTTACACCTCTTTGTGTCCCATCCTGCATCCCTCATCACCCATCACAGGGCTTTGTACAAGGTAAGTACTCAATAGATGCTTGTTGAATAAAATTTGGGGGGGGGGGGTTGCAGTGGGGAAAAGGTACAAGCACTACCAATATAGGATGGGTCAGGGAGAGCTGGGCAAGATAAGAACCTAGGGGTGCTGGTCAGAGTTGACTACAATCTGAATGAGTGAGCCATGCAGTGCCATTTTGGGGGAGAAGGGAAGCCGACATGATCCTGGGGTGTAATAAAAATGATGGCATGCAAGGGCTAGGAGGTAATTTTTTACTTTTATACCCTCTTTAAGGTATTGTGTCCCATTCTGGTCATCAGACTTTTAAAAGGATGTGGAAAACCTAGAAAGGATTCAGAAAAAGAGTGACAAGGAAAATTAAAGGTATGGAAACTAAGTTCCAGAGGAAATATTTAGGGAATTGGAGCTGGTGAGCCTATAGGGGAGTGAGAAGGCCACTCTCTTCAAGCGCATGGAAATGAAACTGATTCACTATTCTCTATGACTGTGAAGGACTAAACAAGAGGGAAACCAGAACAAAGGCAGCTCTCAGTTGGACTTTAGAAGAATCATTTCAATATCTACCAAAAATGGCAGATGCTGAAACTGGCCAAAGTCTTCTTAGAGCTTCTATCCCTACTCATGATTGTTAAAATAAAATATCACCTATCCTGGATATTTTACACATTTATCTTCCTAAAAGCAACTAAACCCAATGACACCATGGCCCATGTAATTCCTTTACCTTTTGTGATCACATATACGCACGTGTCTTACTAACAGCTTTAAGGTTTCTAAAGCATCCTACGTAAATTATCTTGTTTGATCTTTACAATAACACCGGAAGGTTAATACCCCAGATATCATGACTGCATTTTACCAATAAGAAAAGTGAGATCCAAAAAGTTAAATAAAATAACTTCCCCGTGTCCTCATGATGTCAGAAGATGCATAAGAATCCAGCTCCTTGCTGCCAGCACATCTTCTACAAAACCATTCTGTAGCTCCTTACTTAAATGTGTGCATACACACAATGAGCACTAGTGTAAAAATCATTTACGAGTACTACCAAAATGCAGTTACTATGTTTTATTTGGTCACAAACAAGTAGCAATTTGTTACAAGAAGGGGGAAAACTACATTAGACCATAGTCTTGAAATGATAATTGCTTAATTTGTCAGAATGTTCTAAATTTAACTACTGCATTGAACTACTTTGATAACATTGTTATAATTTTACATTCTTAGTTTCTGAAATATGGCAAAGTCCAGTGGTTTTTACTGGGTATCATCTAGCTAAATAAGAGATTAGCTTGGCTACAGATGCTAGCTATGAAAATGACGTATTATGGCAAAATTATCCCATCTATGGTTCATTTAGACCAGTGGTGGAGAAATAGCCTGCCTCCATTTTGTTTGTTTGTTTGTTTTTAATGAGTGCAACATAAGAATGGCTTTTACATTTTAAAATGAGGTTTATATTTTAAAATGTTAAAAAAAAATTTTATTTAGTCGCAGGCTATACAAAAACAGGAGTGACAGGTTTGTCCCACGAGCTAAACTGAGCCTGCTAACCTATGATCTAGATTAAGAGTCCATCTCTTAAACTTTTTCCACTCATGACCCCTTCAGCACTTCTCAAACTGTGGGGTCATGACTCACAATTTAAGGAGCACTGAGACCATCCCCTCTAATAAATATCATAGGAAAAATAGCCAATAATGTCTAAGAGCACACAAAATTCCTTAAACGTACTCTTGGAAAATGTATGAACAGTCTAAATGTAAATAGGGAATCTGTGCAAACAGTAGTTTTACATGTTCATTCATACTTACAGCTATACTGATTAATCCTAATTATCTCTTAAAATCCATAGACAAAATAAACCTTTTCCCTAAATCTTGTTATTCCTTTTCGTTTCCATGGTTGACCTAGGAATTTAATTAATGACTTTTTCTTCTACACCTCTGGTGGACGGTTTCATGCTGGGTGACATATCCATGCTCACTGCTGAGCGACTCAGATCATCTACGCCCTCTGAGTTACTCATCACAGAACTTGCAACAGAGTTTAGCAAGACGGAGGAAAAAGTAAAATAGAAGAAAAGAAAAAAGGAATGTGCGATACTGAAATAGAAAGAATAGAGTTTTTCACTGATAAGGAGTCTAATAGATTCTAAGGGCTTTATGTCAAGTTAAGAGCATTATTAAACTAAGAAATAATAATAGTGCACTTTTTATACTGATAGAATGGTATGCAAGGTATGTATGCATATAGAAATGTATATATGTGTATATATGTATATATACACATACATATGTATGTATATATATACACACACGTGTATATGTGTATATATTTTATATATATATATATATACACTTTGGCTTAGAAAATTAGAATATGATATTCTTTATCAGGATAAATTATTTGGGCATCAAGCCGGTGTTATGACTAATCATAAAAGAAATAATAATGATAACTAACATTTGTGGAATACTCACTACAGGCCAGGCACTATGCTAAGTGCTTTACAATGATTATCTCGTTGGATCCTCACAGCCTAGGAGACAGGTGCTAATATAAATTATAAATAAACTAGGTAAACTTAAAAACTTCAAGATACTTGAAAGAGACAAATATATTAAGCTATACTAAAGAGAACAGCAAAAGTGGGATGAAACAGCTACTTCTTGATGAATTCCACTTTGATATTTGTTTTGAAAATATTTCAAGTAAAAATTTCCTTCTCCCTCTGCTTTTTTTTTTGGAAGGGAAAGGTAGGGCAATTGGGTTTAAGTGACTTGGCTAGGGTCACACGGCTAGTTTTTTGTTATGTCTGAGGCTGGATTTGAACACAGGTCCTCCTGACTCTAGGGCCAATGCTCTATTCACTGTGGCACCTAGCCACACACACCTAGTCTTAAAGACATATACATTAAGTCGCTCAATTTGTTACTAAGTTCCAGACATTCTTTTTTTTTTTTTTTTTTTTTGCTTTTTGGAGGGCAGGAAGCAGGGCAATTGGGGTTAAATGACTTGTCCAAGGTCACATGGCTAGTAAGTGTTAAGTGTTTGTGGCTGGATTTGAACTCAGGTCCTCTTGACTTCAGGGCCAGTGCTCTATTCACTGCTCCACCTAGTTGCCCCCATAGATATTCTAAAATATATTTGTTTTGAATTAATTTAGTCAATTTAGTGGTTTTTTAGAGATAAATAATGAAAAGATCGTACTGAATTTTAACAAAGGTTACTTTCTTCAAGAACATAAATAATGCTACTCAGTTGTTCTCCAAGATTCCCACAATCAAAATATCTCACCTACTTTATACATTAAAAATCATTCTCTAATTTTCAATCTTACAAATTACAAAGAATGAATTGATACCTTTAACCATAGAATATTTAATACTTACAATCCTTCCCTGCTACCATCAATCAGGGCTTGAAATAAAGGTTTATTGTGAGGTATGGTCTGTAAGATGTTACCATCTCCTGTGACATATCCAATGGCCCACTGTCCCAGTCGAGTACAACTCAACCTGAAAATGTAGCTGAATAAAAGAAAGGGGGAAAAAGGCTTAATCTTTCATACAAGATTCTTATCTGTTAAATATATCCAGTAAAAGAGAAAATATATTCCAGTATGGCCGTAAATCAGATTTAGAAGTCCTGAGATGTATTTTAATCTCTCATTACAAGTTTTGTAACCTGCTATAAATTCACATTTCTTGATGAAATAAGTGGTCACTGATAGTTTTCATTTACCTATTTCACCAAAGAAAATTAAAATTATATTTTTCAAGTAATTTATGGTTCTGAGACCAAAAAATGAGATATGTTTGCATATTAGCATCTAAAGATGCATTTAGCAATACAAAACCTCATTTTGAACTCTGCCTTGTTTATAATTTTTAAATAATAGGTGGGGTTTTTCCATTTTATTAGGTAAACTGCTTTTAAAAATTCTTTACTTTGCAATTATGTTGGATATTCAATCTTTTTTTCCTTTTTATGAAGAAAATCTCCAAAATATCTCTGAATTACATTAGTGAGTAGCTAAAATATTGGAGTTCATAGCAGCTATTTAACCCTGTCAAGCTCAATATTTCACCTTAGTAGTCAAATTGTTCAGTAACATAAATCAAAGGAGAAGGCTAGTCTCTTAAAATTAATTCTTCATGGCAGAAGACATTAGCAGAGCTTTAACTGTCCTCTTTATTATTTTAAAAATTTCAGACAATTTCTCTTTGCAACTTTACAAAATAGAATACAGTGAAATATGTTGCCTTCACACTCATCATATTCTTTATATTTGAATTTTATGACCTGTTAAACAGATCAAAATTGGGTCAATTAATTTTGTCAGATATGTTTAAACAGCTTGACTGCCTAAATGCATCCAACTAAAACAAAAATCTTCTGCTATATAAATGGTTATTGACGAACCAAGTACTGTAAAAATAACTTTACAAGGCAATTAACTATATAATAGTGGCTATGAACTCTGAATTTAATCAACTTGCACACTGACTAGCAGGAAATGATTGATTGATTCAAGCTAATTAGACTTGGTCCCTTTTTCCAGAAGCAGGGTGGGTGAAGATATGTAGGTATAATTAACAATCACCAAAGAAACTGTCCCAACTTGGGTGTGCATTCTTATATGGCTCACTCATAACTGAAACATTCACAGAAGGTATAATAGTAGCTTATTTATGATTGAACATACAGGAATACATGCCCCGATTGGTGGTAGGAAAGAGAGTGGACCAATCATGGACAGTCTATAGTCTGAGTTTGGCTGGACAGCTCCTATTTTTCTCCTGAAAACCATGACAATAAAGCCTAGAATCAGGGCAAATGGATGCTTGGATGGCTACGTCACAAAACTGCCCAATTCCCACTATATCCTTTTACTGGAGATCACTCAATCACAGTCAGGTAATTTCCTGGAGTGTAACCACATCCTTTTTCCTAGGATGATAATTAAGGAAATTACTATAATGCTATCTAAGAAGGTTCTATCTGGAAAGGCCTGTCATTCCACGATTCTTAATAACTATGTCCTAACTCTAGGAAGTACCAAAAATCAAAACCACATATGACCAGCACAGACAATGGAAAAGCAAGACCCAATGAGAGAGGCACCTGAATAAAGTAAGAGCAACTCATCTTACCCACTGGAAAAGATTTCAGCACACCCTCTCACCTCTTCTGGGACACAAAAATTTCAACTGGGCTCGTCATTTCTGCTCCTTTGGAGTGCCCCAGATCTTTCTTTTCATGGTATGTGAGTTCCAAAGGGAAGAACCATTAAAATGTTGGATTTTCAAAAATTTTGTTGTTTGTTCTCCCTGCTGCTTGGGCACATCCTGAAACAGTCAAAGGGACCTGGCGGCTTTCAACATAAACCTTTCCAGTAGTATTCCAAAATCTGTTCTTTGGCAAAAATGTTTGAGAAATCATGGCAGTACATCATTATGGGCACATCAAACATACAAAATACTCAAAACAATAAAATCACTACATTGTGCCATGATACCTCCTGTTGAAGGAGCCGCCTGCTCATCCAGTCTCATAAATTCAAAGCCTTAATATGTTATCCATGATGTCTCACTCTTCCTCACCCAACAAATCCAATCAGTTGCCAGATCTTGCCTTTCCTACTTTTACGCTATCTGACCTCTTCTGTCTACTCACATAGCCTGACTTTAGTTTAGACCCTCTTCCCTCCTCCCCTACACTACTGAAATGACAACCTCCTTGGTCTCCCCGCCTTAAACCTCTACTCTACTCCAATCCATCCTCCACATAGCTCCCATGTCACTCCCTTATTCGGTAAATTTCAGTGGCTCCCTATTACTTCAAGGGAAAAATAATAACATTTTTTTTAAGCCTTGAACAATCTCACCCCAACCATCTTCCCAACCTTACTACACATTAATGGTTCTACTCCTCATACTTTATGATTAAGTCAACCAGTCAGTTAACAAACACTTATTGAGCATGTATGTACATTTTACCAGGCACTGGGCTAAGCTTTGAGGATAAAAAGAAAGGTAAAAACACTATCCCTGCCCTTAAAAAGCTCAAACCCTAGTGGTGGAAACAACATGAAAATAACTATGTACACAGAAGATACATACAGCCAAACTAGACTTCTCTGTTCCTCACACGTGGCATTCCATTTCCCATCTCCCCACCTTTGCAGGGGCTGTCCCCCATGCCTGCAATGTTTACCACTCTATTGGACTGCATTTAAATAAGCTTTTAAAAATAATCACACAAAAAATAAAATAATCACATAAAACAGTAAGAAAATTTTACAAAAGTGGCCCATAATGACTAATTTCTAGGTACTCTGCGCCTATTTACTATAATAGAACATTGTTATGAAATAGGAGTATCACTAGACATAGACAATAAAATTCAACAAACGTTTACAGCGTGCAAAGCAGTTGCACTTTAATGAAAATGGCCCAAGACCACAATTAGAATCCTCTGTGCAGGGCTGGGATTAATTAGCTGTGCAGCCATGGATAAGTCATCATAACACCCTAGGGCTCAACCTCCTCATCCCTCTGAAAAAAAAAAAGACAAGGCTAGATCATCTATTTTCTTTCAAGACTAAAACTGTATATGGTTCTAAAATAGCCCAATGGACGAAGAGTGGGAAGAAATGCAATCTCCTTTGAGAGCTGTTTCTAACTAGATGGGTAATTCCATGACTTTTTATATACTTTCCAGAGTCCACTCTAGTGGACTAACATCAACAGATTCTATGATTTTGTAGTCACTACAGTAAATGATAAAGGCAGTTCTACTATGAAGTCTTAGGAAGGGAGAGGCCAGTGTGGGTCAAATGGTTAAGATCAGCTTCAGGAAAGAGGTGGGACCCGAGATAGGCCTGGATAGATAAAAGAGTTCGGGGAGAAGACAAATGGTCATTCTAATTGGGAGAAAGGGAAGAAGCTATGAATCTTGAACCATGTCTGTTCTCGGAAAAATGTGGACACTGGCCTCGCAATTCTATATAAGAAACTTTTAAATTGGTTGATCTTTTCTTAACACTTCCAGAAAGAAAAGTTGTAAACACAGTTTCCAATAAGTTTTTTAGACCTGTGAAGTTATTTGCTAGGGAACTAATCCCCCAGATCCTTAGTATCTTCACAATATTTGCTTTCCCTACAGTCCTGATTTCTTAATCTCAAATATTTGATAAGTATAATATGAATAGTCCTACATACACATTTAGATACATGCATGTTATGTGTAAGGACATTATGGCTACAGTTTGCCAACAGGTTAGTCTTTCTTCATGATTAGAAAATTAGTAAACTAATTAGTTCTTCTCAGAACTCATTTAGGGATTTTAAGTCAAGCATAACTAAAGTGTAGCATGGCCACCCCCAGTGTATCTGTTTTTCAGAAATGAAAAGGCAGAAATAATTGGTTTGTCAGGCTCAATAAATATTGTTTTTGATTGATGAAGTTTACTTCAATCAATAAGCATTTTTTAAGTGTCTAATATGTGCTAGATACTGATATTAAGCTCTGGGGATACAAAGGCCAAAAACATTCTGTGCCTTTAAGGTGCTTACATTCTAATGAAGGCCACGGCATACCAGCAAGACATCTACCAGATAAATGGGAGGTAATTTCAGAGGGAAAACATTATCATTATGATGAGGGACCTTCAATCTGCTATGCAGATTAAAACAAGAGTATTTGTTTATAGTTAGAATTTTCTAAAACGAGTTGTTCACAAACAATATAACTACAAAGATGTCTCACCTCCCAGGTTTGGTGCTGTATTTCTGTAACCGTGCTTTGACTTCATCATATGTTAGAAATGCCATGTAACCAGGATGTGTCACGGCTAAAAAATTCCAATTCCGTAAGATGGAACCCCAAGGCTTTAAAATACAAAAAAAGAAATGAAATTAGTTGGAAAATTCTATATATAGTTACAGATACCAAGATTACATTCAATTAACTTTCCAATTTCTGCAGAAAAATTCTAGACCAGGCTGGGGAACCTGAGGCCTTGACGCCACATGTGGCCCTCTAGGTCCTCAAGTATGATCCTTTGACTGAATTAAAACTTCACAGAACAAATCCCCTTAATAAAAAGATCTGTTCTGTAAAATTTGAACTCGGTCAAAAGGCCACACCTGAGAACCTAGAACGCCACATGTGGCCTCAAGGCCGCAGGTTCCCTGCTCCTGTTCTAGACCATTATAGTTAATGTGAGGATGTGGGGTAACGTCCACGGCTCAATGTCAAGTGGCACTGTAAAACAAAGATGCTGTACCAGCTATCTTCTATAATCCCTTCTAGTACTAAATAAACCAATGATCCTAAAGTAAGATTCAAGAAGTTAAGGCCTATGACATAATCCAGTTTTGTAGGGTGAACAGTGTGGACCTCCAGCGCAAGTTCATTTTGTATAATTTTCTAAACAAAAAAAACTTAAATGGGATTTTGATGATACGAAGAATATAGGCTTATATTCTCATACGGCAGTGGTTCTCAACTTGTGGGTTATGTTCAATTTATAACAATGAAAATACATCCTGCATAGCAGATATTTACATTATGATTCATAACAGTGGCAAAATTACAGTTATGAAGTAGCAACAAAAATAATTTTATGGTTGGGGGTCACCATGACATGAGGAACTGTATTAAAGGGTTGCGGCATTGGGAAGGTTGAGAACCACTGTTCTATGTGAAGGGGGGAATTTTATATATCAGCTTGGGGAGAAGAGGTTTTATTTGCTAATTACAAACACAGAAACGGTTACAATGCGCTCATACCACTAAACAAAACTGTTCCACTGAATTTACAATCTCATGCACCGTAAGAAATCTAGAAGACTTTTGAAGTTTTTTTTTCCCTAAACAACACTTTGCTTGAGTAGGAAACATGAACATCTCTATTTCCTTTTAATTGTAGGTTGTTGGTTTTATCATTTGCAGCTTATTATATTGCTACAACCCCACCGCCACCACACCACGGGGTGACAGTGGGGAAAAGAAATAGAAAAACTCTATAAAGAGAAGATTGCACCACTATTGCATACATGCATTAAGGAGGAAATGCAATTAATATTTGTACAATGTATCCATAATTTCCATTATATGCAATGGTCTGCAGCCTGATGGAGAGAATTTTAGACATTTAAAAATTTAATTCTCTCAAATGACAAAAAAAATGAGGCTCAGATGAGGTAAATCATCTGTCCAAGTTCAAATAAGTGGTCTGGAGCTGAACCACAATTCTAGCCTATTTACTGCTTTTCATTCTAGTACTCTTTCCTCCAGCACAATATCTCTACAATACATAAGAGTTTGGCTTTAGTCAATATTAAAACTCAAATGTCAGGATGCACACTGCTTGGACAATCTAGTGAAATTTAGCCTAGAGATGACTCAGGGGGAACATGATAGCTACCTTAAAATATCTGAGAGACTTACATATAAAAGAGGGAGTAGACTTGTTACATTCAGACAGTAGCATCAGAAGCAATGAAAAGATGAAAAAAGGCTGATGTCAGGAAAAAAACTTCCTTATAAACAGAATAAGCAAAAAAAAAAAAAAAAGACCTTGAAACTTAGTGAGTTGTCCTCCACTGATGACCCTCAAATAAAAGTTATATAGGTTATAATGGGAATTCCATTTCATTTATGTGTTGGACTAGATGGCTACTAAGGTGATTTCTAACTCAAAAATTCTACGTTTCTATGATTTTTATTTTGGAGCAAATCTCTGCTTTCATCACTATGGGGAATGTCTGGTGAAAAATTCCTTCTACCATTGCAGAGCATTTTCTTTACAATTTACAGTCTTAAAAAGCTGCTCAATTGGTTAAATAGTTTTACTTTTTTTTAAGGAGCAATAAAAAGAATGACGTTCAGAAACATAATAGATTTTTAGTTTGAGTTATTTCATCACTACCTACTTAATCTTATTGCATGCTCCTAGTTAACCAAAGCAGAAGGGGGTAAACACAGCCACTGTGATAGACACTACTGCTTAAGGGGGGCAGTGATTCATCTTTTCAATATTTGTAGGCCAAGAAGTTGGCTGGATAATCTACCTAATGTGTCAGGCTATTAGTTTTATCACAAATATATTCTACTGAAGATTAAAAAAATAAATAGGAATGTCGGATGCTGAGATGAAGTTATAATAATAAATTCAATCTAGATGTGGAAAAAGCTCTTTTAATTCCAAAGAATAGTAATAGAGAATGGCTGTTTTTGTTTCTTAGGAGAGATATGATGCTCATTATCATTAAATTTCAAATTTACAAGGGACATTCTTCGAGGATTACACCCTTTATGAAGAGGATAATAAAGGAAAAAATGAGTTCATAGTAAGTTTTTCAACTTCTTTGATACCTCTCCAGGACATCTCCTTATCATACTAAGAATCTACTTGAGGAGAACTGGAATGACACCCTAGAGAACTTCACAAACCCATCCTCCCTCTAACCCTGCACCAGAGATTCTATATACTTAGGAGAGGGGGAAATGAATGATTTCAATTTTCAACTTGAACATATGAGTCAAAATTGCATAAAACAATACTTGGGGGAAAAAATCAGCCTAAGTAAACCCTAGGGAAAGGCTCTTGCAATTGACATTGGATCCCCTCTCCTTTTTATCTCTAGAAAAGAGTAAACTACTTAGAACCATGTGGAAGGACAAAAAAACACTTTGAATGCAAAATAAAAATAAATATTTGGTCTATTCCCAGAAAAGGTCGTATAAATTGATAAATCAGTGTTGAATTTTTTCAAGCGAATACAAAGACCAAAATACAAATGAAAAAATGAAATTGATGCTGCAGACCAACGGTTACCACAATTCGAAAACGTTTTTCAAATAATATAGAGGGCCAAGTTCTAAGTGTAGAAATATCTGTGTATAGAATTTGCATACGATGCTTTCCTGGTGAAAATAACCCACTCAATTCAGGCAGGAAAACATCTTGAAAAAATTAAAGTGTTTTGACTACTTATATTTAAAGGAAGTCAAATGTCAGTATTTCCAAGAATAAATAATATATATATTTTTTGATTTTGAAAAACTCTGTTGGCTAGCAAACTACCATTAGATCTTTTGGAAATTGTAAACAAAACAGAAATAATGCTAATATGCTGAATGCTCTTTCTAAATTCTCAAATGCACGGGGCAGCTATGTGGAGTCCTGGAGTCAGGAAGACCTGAGTTCAAAAATGGCCTCAGACACTTAACACAAAAAGCTAGCTGTGTGACCTTGGGCAAGTCACTTAACCCCAATTGCCCTACTCCCCCCTCAAAAAAAAGGGCTGCAAAAATAAACAAATAAATAAATTCCCAAATGCAACCACTTACGTAGATGAGCGGTTATCGATCAATGAGGTCCAAAGCCTATCCTTTCCTTAGAGCAGAGGCCTTTGAAATATAATTTGTAACTAAAAAAGTTCTCACTAGTACTTTCAAGGACATAATGGGGATGACAGCAACGTGTTCCCAACATTTTCAAGGTAGAATTTTGACTGCATTTTCCCTTATAAAAATATTAGTTTAAATAATAACTACCATTTATATAAGCATTTTAAGGTTTGCAAACCACTCTACAGACAATGTCTCATTTTACCCTTATAACTCTGCGAGGTAGGTGCTATAAATTTTTCCCATTTTACAAATAAGGAACCTGAGGGTGAAAGAGGTTAGGAAACCTGCCCAGGTTTACAGTAAGATATATGAGACAGAATCTGAACTCAGGGGTTCTCTAGACTACAAGTTCAGTGCTCCCTCCATTATGCTAACTTGAAGACAGAGGACCTGAGTTTAAGACCCAATTCTGCTACCTCTTCCTTCAACATATCACTTAGGCATTTCCTTACCTGAAAATAGGGATACTACTTCTACAACCTAAAGCAGTGTTGCTGAATCAAATGGAAGGTACACTAGGTGTGAGCGGCTGCCACCACTGCCACCAGCACTAGCACTACCACCACCACCATCATCATCATCCTAGGATTAGTGTTCTATTTGAGGTAAATGTGAATTGAACAGGTTTATAATATTGTTGAAGTTCTAAACCAATTTTTCAAGACAGAGTAGTTAAATTCAAATCTTTGAAATTGTATTTTGAAAAAAAAATACTTCTAAAACTGATACCTTTTCCTACCTCCTTAAATGACTGTACTAGAAGGCTGATATGGTTCCAAGTATAGATGGACCAAGATGAATGGTCTATTCACTCTTAATTACTGTAGATATTTCAGTTCTACCTTCTCCCCCTCACCTGAAGAACCATTAAAATCTTTCAAAATAGACTACTTTTCATTCCTTCAGAGATACACTGATGATCTTAAAGATGACAATACTGAGCAGCAAGTGAATAATTTTACTAATTTTACTTTAATAATTTAATGTAACTCAGTAATTTAATATCCTACTTAATCACCACAAAGGAATGACTTTTTATTTAAAAGATTCTTTTTATTCCCAATGCAATGCTTCTTAAGAGAAAGCATGCAAACCTATTGATAAATCCAACAAAGTCCTAATTATAAGCAATCCAACCTTTTCTAATGCTCAGGCTTCTGGAAGATTCTGAATCCAGAAGTAACTGCCAATTACCGCCACTCTCATGAATAAATCAGTCCCAGAACACTTGGCACTGCTGAAGATCCAAAGATTACAATTGGCTGGAAATGCCCCCAATCTCTAATACAGTGGTCCATAGTTAATTTCAGTTAGAGGTATCATGATAAAATATATGTAGTTAATTTCTACAGCAGCCTGAACTAATAAGTCTCCCCTTCCACTCCTAATAAACATAAAAAAGAAGGCAGTGTCCTTGGTTCAACTATTATCAAGGTCAGGTTTATCCATTAATTTGAAATTTGGTAACATGCTTATGATTTTCTTTCATTCACATATTCAATTATGTTTGATTCATTTCAAATTAAGTGCCTACCATATGCAAACCATAGATTATGCAAACACTTAACATAAATATTTTGGCTCATTTAATCTACATATTTTCTCTTAGTATCAGTAGTCTAATGTATTCTAGCATTTGATAATCCTATAAACGTTTTCCAATCTCCCTAAAAAGTATATGCCTATCATAAGGATTTCCTCCATATTTTATCTAATTCAACCCAGCAAGCTTTTCTTAATTTTCTCTGGTGTGCCAGGCCCTGTGTTAGGTGCAGGCATAAAATGACATTAAAAAAAATGGAACCTGCTACAAAAAATGCAAAAAAATTAGACTCATAAGTGATAATCTGAGGAAAATTGAAAAGGTCTTTCACAAAAAACAATTAATTCTAGGAAAGGGAAACCAGTTAGCTCAGGAGAAAAAAAAAAGGCTTCGATATCCAAGATACATAGACACTAATAGAAATAAATAAGAACAAAAGGATATGAACAAATAGGTCTTAAAAGAACTGTCAACTATTAACAAACATATGAAGGAATGCTCCCAATCTCTTAATAAAAGAAATGAGAAGACATCATCCTCAACCTCTCACATTCTCTTCATGCCACAATATCCAATTTTTGCAAAGTCCTGATATTTCTACCTTTACAATATTTCCTTTGTATCAGGGGTTCTCAACCTTCCTAATGCCGAGACCCTTTCATACGGTTCCTCATGTTGTGGTGACCCCCAACCATAACATTATTTTTGTTGCTACTTCATAACTGTCATTTTGCTACTGTTATGAATCTGTCTTATATGCAGGATGTATTTCATTTTGAAATGAAATTGAACATACAATTGAACATAACCCACAGGTTGAGAACCACTGCTTTAGATCTTCCTTTTTGGTCCTCTGAGTCTGTCATTGCTCTGGTGCAGATCCTCACACACTCATGCCTAGACTACTACAACTGCCTACTGGTTGGTTTGTTGCCCTTCCTCAAAATCTCTCCTTACACCGATCTATCCTCTACTCAGCTATTAAAGCTATTTTATAAAGAGCAGGTCTGACCATATCACTGTCAACCCCCCTTCCCTTTTGTCTTTTTAATAAACTCCAGTGGTTCTTTATTATTTCCAGGATCAAATATAAAATCTTCTGTTTGGCATTTAAAATTCATCATAACCTGACTCTTCCTTTATTTCCAGTTCTCTTACTCCCCCTCCCAAGTACTCTGTGATTCGGTGACACTGACTGCCTTGCTGTTCCTTGAATAAAACACTCCATCTCTTGACTCTATTCATTTTTGCTGGCTATCCTCCATGACTGCAATGCTCTGCCGCCTAGCTTCCTTCAGATCTCTGCTAAAATTCTACCTTCTTCCAGAGACTGTTTTTCCACATCTCTGTACTGCTCCTGCATTTTCTCTGAAATTACATCTAACACCCTGCATACATCTTGTATGTACAATTGTTGGCATATTGTTCTACTCATTAAACTATGAGTTTCTCAAAGGATAGTATTTTGCCTTTCTTTAGAATCCCAGAGTTAAACACAGTGAATGGCAAACGGAAATACTTAATAAAATGCTTGTTAATTGACTGCTATATGTATTTATTTGCATATGGGCAGCTAGGTAGAGCAGTGGTTAAGAGTGCCAGGTCTGGAGTGAGGAAAGATTCATTCTTCTGAGTTCAAATTTGTCCTCTCACACTTACAAGCTGTATGAACCTAGGCAAATCACTTAACCCTGTTTTCCTCAGTTTCCTCATCTGTAAAATGAATGGCAAACCACTCCAGTACATTTAGCAAGAAAACCCCAAATGAGGTCACAGAGAGTAAGACACGACTGAAAAACAACTCAACAAGCTCCCTGTCAAGGTACAGAATGAGAAATATATTTTTGGACACGGACAGTGCTTGACTATATGTGACAAGAGTTTTGTTTTTGTTTTCCGATTATGAGAAGGTGAGGAGATAAAACATATTTTTTGTTCATTGGAATTTTTTTTAAAAGAATGTGAGCTGAGGGTAGGGAATATGATTTTGATATTATGAGTTATCTCAGACCTTTAGCACAGTGTCTGGCACATTATAAATTCTTAGTAGCGCTAGCTGACTGACTGCTATAGAGTCCTTGTTTTTCCATTACTTAAAAAGTTTATGACCTATGCATGCAAAACACTTCCATCATAAAGTGATTAGTATTATCAGGTAAAGTTGGCAGACTCAAAGGTTTTAGAACAAGCAGAAAACCAGTAGATCATCTACTCCATATTCCACCATTTTACAAGTGAGGCAACTGAGGACCTAAGCAATTAAGTTACTTGCCCCAAATGAGAAGGATTGAGGTATCATGAAAGGTTTAAAATTCTTTTCCTATCTCCATATCACAACACGTCTTACATAAAGCTCCTACTAATGAGTATCCTTATAAATGTTCTTCAAATAAAAAAAGCAAAAGCAAATAGAACCTTTTCTACAGTAGTAGCATTTAAGTCCTCACTCTAGTATGAAAAGTATTATTCTAAAATTATAAAAAAACTATAAAGTTTTGTTGACAAGAATTCATTTGTCCTTCTGCTAAAGAATTGTCTTAAATTAAAAGTCAATCTTTGGCAATCCAGTTCCTTTAACATAAATCAGATTCTCTGATCCTCTAAGTCTAGTGCCAAGTGTGGTCATAAATCACAATGGCAAAATTCTAATAACACGGTCAACAGGAAGACCAATATTCTATTCCAACAGCTGTAGGAAGTATGTATCAACCAAAATAAATCTCCTTTCATAGTAACAAAATGAAATATTACTCGGTTTAAATACAAACTTACTTTTCTAATCATTTCTATAATAGTTACATATGTAGAATTGTAAAAATGTAGGGAAGTGGGATGGTATAGTGGAAAAGACAGAGAATTGGGAGCCAGAGAAGCTGGGTTCAAGTCCTAGCTCTGCCCCTCATTAGTTTGCTGACCTCGGGCAAATCATTTAATCCAAGAATTGATTTCCAGATGTGTAAAATGAGGAGGATGGACTACATGATGTTTATGTCAGAAAATCAATCAAATAGCCCTTCACAGACTAAAACAAAAGACTACTTGGATTAAAATATAAACCTACTTACTCTTCTGTTCATTTCTTTCCATTCACCATATTATCTATCTGCTCCAGGGCAACAATCTTCCTCAGTAGAACTGAGTTTTTCAACCCCAAAAATATTACATTAAAGTACAGAGGACAGAGTTCATCGGGGGGCTAATCTCAGTGTGGGGGATGGGGAGAAATTCGACTATATGCAAGATTATTTAATGAGATTATTCTAACTAGGCATTTAGTTCAGTTGTTTTACAGCAGCTGAAAGAAGGCAACCTCTATCAAAATCTTCTCAACCCCAGAGTGCTAGACTAAAGACTCAGGAACCATCTTACAGTACAAGTAATATTCCATTACATTCATGTACCACTTGTTTAGCCATCTCCTCACATAGTGGTTCTCAACCTTCCTGATGCCGCGACCCTTTAATACTTGTATGTGGGCATATCTGGGCATATCTGCATGTGGGCGGACCCGTCTGGAGACGGATAGAGGAGCGGTGTCTCAGTTCCTAAGACCATCGGAAATATGTGTTTTCCGATGGTCTTAGGTGACCCCTGTGAAAGGGTCGTTCGACACCCAAAGGGGTTGCGACCCACAGGTTGAGAATCACTGTAGCCATCTCATTTATTTACTGTTCTTTGTTAACCATAAAATGTGTTGCTATAAATATTATAGGTGTATATGGAACCTTTGTTTTTGTCAGTGGCCTGCTTGGTATATATGGAGAAGGTGATTTTAAGGAGCAGTTTGAAAACCTTCAGTAACACAAAATATAAATATAATAACATTATATAATAATATAAAACCTAGATCTAAAGCTGGAAGGAAATGCCAGGGTCATCTAGTCTAACTCCCTCATTTTACCAATGAGGAAACCGAGAAGCAAAGAGGTTTAAGTAACCTCTCTTGGGTAATATTTGATCTCTCCACCTCTGGTGTACTTTCAACTGTACAACATGGGTTTTGATGAGAAAGATGCTAACTTTTATATGTCCCAAAGATTACTCACCAAAAAAAAGGGGGGGAACCTAAGTGAAAAGATATAAATTTTCATTGAATATAAGGCAGAATTTTGCAATTTTCAAGGTTGTAAAGTTGTTCTATTTCAAAAGACATATTTCTGGACCATCTTTAAGAAAAGGATAGATGTGTTTCCTGACTTATTGCAACAGTCTACTTTCTAAGTCGTCTCAAGTCTCTTCCTATGTCAGTTTCTTCTACACACTGTGGCCAAAGTAATATTTTAAATGCAAATCTGACCATGAGAATTCCCTACTCAGTCAAATATTGGTGTCCTCTTCCCAATAAGACAAATATGAACTTCTCTTTTTAGCTTTTAATGTCCTACACATTGCCCCAACCTAGCTTTCCGGCCTCAGAGGACTTTATTTTCCAACACTGTTCCTGTCAAATTGGCCTTCCCTCTGTGAGTAGCACATGATCCGCCATCTCTCAAAGTCTCCATGGCTCAGTGCTGGCCATCCCACATGCCTGGAGTGATCGCCTCCTCACCTCCACAAACCAGACCCTTTTCTTCTCCTATAGGACTCAAGCATCATCTTCTTCAGGATGCCCTTCTGGATCTCTGGGACTGCTTGTGATCTTCCTCCCACAACCTGGTACTTCACTACTTGCTTGTTTTATATTTATGCTGCACATTTTTAGACATGTATTTGTTATTGTCTCTCCCATTAAAATGTAAGTCTCTTGTGAATGTGGATTACTCTTTGAACTTGGTATAACCAGGATCAAGTATGGTCCCAGCACAGAGAGGGTAATTAATAATGACTTGTTGGTCCACTAACTGAGGTTATACTGATGATCACAGATTTATGCCTGGAGAGGATCTCATGTGGACCAATGCCCTCACTTTTTCAGAAAAGAAATATCAGGTCCAGTTTACCTGAACTGACTTTCCCAGTGTCACACAGGCAGTAAACACTAAAGCAGGATTCAGAATTAGGCCTCTGACTCTTAATTCAGTGTTCTTTCCAAAAATGTCTTCACTGAATTATACCCAAAATAACTATGCCAGAAAACATAAGTCATGTTGTAAGCCTTAGGCAAGATGTTGAGCCTAAGACAGTAAGAGTTTACTAACCTATATGGTAAAGACTTGGAGGGAAAAAGCCTGCTAGGCAGGGCTGTTCTCAGAAAAGGCTAGCTTCAGATCCAAGCCTCCCTGCAACTACTAAGTATGGACCTCCATCAGACAAGGCAAGACCTCTAACTTGTCCACTTTCCCCAGGAGCTTATTTCATTACGCATTCACCTACCTTAAGTTATTCTGTAATCACTTGCCTAAGGAACTGACATCCTACTGCATATGCCTACATTTAATTTAAGAGTTCCTTAAATCTACCACTGAGAGAAGATATTTTTGTTCTGTGATATCTGTTGGTGAAGTAATGAATTGGTCCGACCACTCTGGAGAACAATCTGGAACTATGCCCAGAGGGCTATAAAATTGGGCATGTTGTTTGATCCAGTAATACCAGTACTAGGTCTGTACCCCACAAAGATCAAAGAAAAAGGAAAGGGACATACATGTAGAAAAATGATGATAGCAGCTCTTTCTGTGGTGGCAAAAAATTGGAAATTGAAAAGATGCTCATCATTGGGGAATGGCTGAACAAGTTGTGGCACAGGGTTGTGCTATAAGAAATGATGAGGGGGTGGGGTTCAGAAAAACATGGCAATACCTATGTGAATGGAAGCAAAGTAAAGTGAGAAGGAGATTGGTATGCAAAGTAACAAGAATGTTTTAGTGACGATTAACTGTGAAAGGCTTGGCTGCTTTGATCAATATAGCGATCTACTACAATGCCAAAGGACTCATGATGAAAAACTGTTATCCAGCTTCAGAGACTAAAATGATGAACTCCTGACTGCAAAATAAAGTATAATTTTCTTTATTTTTTTTGCTTTTTTGTCATATGACTACTATGGAAATATATTTTGCATGATTTCATATGTATAATTGATATATTATGTGCTTTCTCAATGAGTGGAGGAGTGGTATTGAGGTAGAGAATCTAGAACTCAAAATTTAAAAAGAAAAGAATGCTAAAAATAGATAAATAGATTTTTTTTCTTAAATAAAAAATATTTTTGTGTCCCTGTAGAGGCAGTTAAGTGGAATAGTGGATAGAATACTGGCCCTAGAGCCAGGAAGTTCTGAGTACAACTCTGGCCAGAGACATTTACTACCTGTGTGACCCTGGGCAAATAATTTAACCTCTGTTTGCTTCAGTTTCCTCAACTGTAAAATGCAGATAATAACAGTACCTACACTGTAGGATTGTGGTGAAGATTAAATGAGACAATATTTGTAAAGCACTTAGCACAACGCCTAAAACATAGTAGACTGCTATATAAAAGTTTATTCCATCCTTTCCTTCTGTGTGTGTGTATCTGTGTATGTTGGCACGTAGGAAGGAAGTCACGGATGGGGGTAAGATTAATATATAAAAGCTTACCTGAAATAGTCTGGTGAAAATATCAAATTCAAAAATTGAAATGTAATCGTTGCAAGTCAAATCAATTGTTGATTTCAGAGCCATTGCTTCCAAGCCAGAGCTAATTTGATGAACCTCATGGAGACACTGCCTGAATACTTTCCATGGCACAATAGTCCTATACAAAGAAAAAAATGAACAATTCAATCAAGTGTCATTTAAGAGTTACTACAATTCAATCCTTAAATGCATATGATTACATATAAACTAAAAGACAAATAGTTCAGAAAAACTTCCTATAATTCAGAATAGATGTAACTCTTTGTGCTTTTCATTAGAAGTCATTTTATTTTCTATTCATTATGAAAATGTGAGAAACGAAAACCAAATTCACTTTCCAAATAGGACTTGGGAATCAAGGTAATTTTACAAATATGAGAGGGAGTTCAAAGTTCAACAATGTCCTATTCCAAAGTGTATCTACACACAGCATTCACCACTGTAAGCAAGCTTCTAGCCAGCCCAAGCCTCTTGCTCTTTTATTAGAAGCAGGAGATAATCCTTGTTTAAACAAGAGTTACATATACTCATCAGTGCTAGAAAGTGAACCTGGAAGAAAGAAAGAGGTGGGGAAAAGCTCTTGTAACAAAGAAGCATGCTCAAACAAAATGAATCCACATAGTTCAAAACACATGCCAAAGAAACTAGTAACCAAACAGCCTACTAAAAGAAAATTTTTTTATCGGAAAAAAAAAAGATAATCTCTAAATTGAAAGTATCTTCGATATTTCATTCAATATGTATCTACTGAATGTCTGCAATGTACAAAGCAATATTTTAGACACAGTGGAAGCTTTTGAAATAATTGACTGAGTGGTTCTCCTAGATACTTTCTGCTTCTCTCTCCTGTATACTTTGTCTCCCACTTGGCTTTTCTTTTCCTGGCTCTCTTCCCACCTATGTGACAACTCTTCAATCTTCTTTGTAGAATCATTATTCATCTTTTGTCCCTTAACTATGGGTATACCCCAAGGGTTTTTCTTTGCTCCTCTCTCTACATATGTATTTTTCTCCTTTGGCCCTTTTATCTGCTACCATAGGTTCCATTATCATCTCTATGTAGAGACGCCATTAGTGCAAACCACCATGCCTGCCCCTGAGGAGCTCATAATCTAGGTAGGGAAACAAGGCCTCTGTATATAAAAGGCTAAAAATGTTATGTTGGCATTGAATCAACTGTTGAGTATCAGGATATTGAATAAGCAGTATTGGAGTTCAGGGAAGAAAGAAAAAAATCCCTGTGAGCTGAAGTGGTTCAAGGCTTCTCAAGAGATGAGACTTGAACTAAAGATGCCATTTTGCATTCTTTAGAACACAGGAACCTACTGTAGTTTGATTATAAAGTTTAAACTAAAGACAATTATAAGAAAAAAAAGATGATGCTTAGTGTCTCAAAGACTTCTCTATGTATGAAAAAAACAGGAAACCACAAAGAACTGAAGAGAGATACCACATCAGATGCCATTTAGAAAGAACACACGTCAGAATCTGAGTAAGGTTAAGGACAAAATGTTGCAATGTTTTAAAAGAACAAACAAAAATGGGAAAAGTAATATCAGAGATGGAATAATCTATACTAAAGCATATATTTGCAATTATATTACATTGCTAAATATTTGTATGTGTATGTACACATACATATGCATACACGATAGCTTTTGAAAGTTTAGATTTCTCTTTTCTCTATCAAGAATTATTCTTTCTCTTGCTCCTACCCTACCCTACCCCCACTGAAAACCAATAAAAACACAAAGTAATGGGTTAACAATTGAGAAAATAAAACACTGATTTTGTAAAAATTATATTCTTATCTCTTGAGGGAAAATGAGAAATGTTAAGGACACTTTCATGCTAAATAAAACTGCAGTTAATGTTGCCATATAGTCTACCTCCAAATTTACTGCCAAATGACTTATGCAAAGATATAATCATTCCACTAAGCTCTCAGTGCTTTTACACAGGGACCTAGCTTCTTCTGGTTAATACCTTATAAACTTCAAATACTTATACTGAGGATGTCAGAAAATAGCATAGGGTTCACAAATTCAGTTAAAAATGTTATGGGTAGAAGTTTAAAAATATATATTTTGCCTCTTAAGTATTACTGCAGAGACACCAGAAAGCTGTTCCAGGAAACCTCCCTCCAGATATCTCTACTGACCTCACTATTAGAGTTTTCTTTTGAATAATATCTTATCAAAGTACAAACACTAAATATCAATTAATTTAATATTAATCTAATTGAAACCAAGTAAAATCATATGCCTAGAAGGATAGGGTAGAACGGAGAGGGACTAGTGGACTTGGGTGGTAAACGTAGTTAGGGTGCATTGGGGGCCGTAAAGAACAACACAAGAATGCTAGAAGGCGCAATAAAGGGGTGTGCCACTAAGCCCACGCTTTCAAAAGGTAAGAGAGAACACCCTCTCCTGACAAAACCCTTCTCAAATGTACCAAAATACTCATCACAGCATATTTTGGAGAGCAGTAAAAGAAGGCTCAAATTAGTGAAAGAGGCTACAGATGAGAAGTGATACAGTAAGAGAATCAGTAAGACATATGGGGGTGACTGAGAGGTTACGAAGGTGCATGACTGGGAGGATATCAATCACCTCAACAGTTAAGAGAAGGGAGGAACTTGGGGGGGGAGGGAGAGGAGGAAATGAGCTTCTATTTTAAGCAAAATGAGTTTGAGAAGGAAATCCAGGAAATTCAGTAGGAGATTTCTAGTACTAAGTGATGCATGACTGCTATTCAAGAGAGATTAGTACACATAGATTGCGAAGTCATCTGTACAGAGATAACAAGTGACCCTGAAATAGATGAGATTACCAAGGGAAAAATTGTAGAGGTAAGGAGCCAGCAAAGAACCTTGAGCTCACAGCCAAATTTAGGGGACAGAATACTGAGGAGGGATCTGAAAATAAGGAAGCTGGAAAAAGTGCCATCAAAGTCAACAGAAGAGAAAAGAAGTACCAACTCACCACGTCAAAAGTCTCCCTGAAACTTCCCTATTTGTGCTGAGGGCACTGAGGCACCACCAGCCTTACTGTCACCTGGGTTTTCAATCTGTCAACCTCCCTATGTACAGTCTCCAAGTCCTTTCTCTTCTCTCTCCTATCTCCACAACATCTGTTGTATCTGTCCTTTCTCTTCACTCATAATCTCTACCTACTTTAGGCCCTCATCAATTCTCACTTCTCTAGTTTTCCTAAATGTTTTCACTGACTCCACTCTCCTTTCTCTCTAATCCATCTGATATTCCTAAAACACAGATCTGACCATCTCACTGCCTTACTCTAAATCTTTAATGGCTCCTTATTACTTCATGGATAAAATGTAAATTCTTCTACATGGCATCCAAAATCTTCTACACTCTGTGCCCTCATCAACATTCTCAGGTATTTCATATCACTGACGGTAAGATGGATAACTGGATGGGATGTAAAGGTACATCTTTGTTCTGAGACCAGATACATAGAATAGACTCAGGGGATTAGTTTGCACTCAATCTCCTATCAAAATTAAGATGGCTCAGTTCTAAATGGCTTCACCTAAAGATGAATGCGTTAACTTTCCCAGGGAGTGGGAGCATGGATTCTAGAATTCTAGGATCTAGGTCTGGTATAGAAAATGGGAAGATAGTCTGAGTAAACAACTGTAGGGAGGAAAGAAAAAACAATACAATTGTGATGACTTGGGAGAACTGGGAGAGACACAGAGCCTCAGAATGAGGGTGGCCTAGTTTCAGGAAGAATGAGACAAAGGAAAATATGGAAGTACAGGAAATTTTGTTAAAAAAGATTTTTAGAGTTCAAACTCATTTTGATGATGATAAGATCTAAAGTATGGCCTCAACCTACCACCCTGTGAATGAATAAAGGAGTAGAAATGTTGGTCATCGAAGATGAGGATTTTGGAGGTTTAGGGTATTTGAAGAAACATTCTCAACAGCAAAATGAGTGTTACTTGTGTCCTTGTATTTGTGTGCATATATACATGTGCATTTATGTGTATGTATATATACAACATGTATATATAAAGAATAACATGAAGATACTAAAGAATCTGAGTGTAGTAAAAATAATCAATTCACACTGGAATAGACATGGAAGGTTTTATAGAAGAGGTAAATTTCGATACTCTCTAGAGTACTGTCAGTGGGTCAGAGAAGAACATGAAAAATAACTGAAGAAAAGCAATAAAGCACATGAATGAAGTAGTGGGAAAGAGCCTCACCAACATTTATCACCACAAAGCACCCCTAGCAATCTGAAACGACTTTACATGTGTCTACAAGTCATAAAGTTCCCAGTGTATTTGGAAACAAATGCGACACCTTGTAATTGCATAATTATATTTATCTTTATTAAGTTCTAGAGTTTACTGTCACCTGTTTTATTTTTTCCAGGTGTCAAAGTCAGTCAAAAAGCATTTATTAAGCTCTTATGTGCCAGGTAAGATGGAGAAGTTGTCTGGCAGCTAGATGAGAAATGAAGAAGGCTCCCTTCCTAAATGGAAATTCTGGGGGAAAAATCCAATCAGGAGAGGTCAAAGTAGCCATGGGTATTTTCAACATATGAATTACAAGGCTGGAGCATATTACCAGGATGATGTTTTCTTGGGCATGAAGGAGGAGTTGGGATTATAGTCTAGTAAACTGTACTGCTATGTCTTTTTTGCCCAAGTGTGGGAAAAGGATTAAAGACTGCTACTCACAAAAAAACACAAAAGCAAAAATGCTAATGTTCTGCAATCTTAGAAGTTGTGAATTTTATAGCCATCAGTAATTCAAGTCTACCTTCCATATTTTGATCTAATCCTCCAGTGGATCTATGTAATATGGATATCCTGCCTAACAATGATCACAACACCTCCATACCTGGCAATTGTGTGTCTCTTTTCCCTGTCCTCCCATAAATCTGCCCTCACCCAATATGTTGAATGCTTTACACTCATTCTCTTCACATGACACCATGGGAGTCTGTGAATTTGATGACTTCTAAAGGTAGTTCCTATTTCTAAACTATAATCCCATGATTCAGGTACACACATGATAAAAATCTTAGCAGTGGAAGTCAAGACATGGGAAATACTGGAAACAGAAGGAAAGAGAACTCTGTAGAAGAGGCATTTTCTGTCATATACTTTTAATCTTTAGAAAATTGTACTTACTATGTGACCAGACCATTTTTTTTGCATATGACATAAAGGAATATTACTCCAAAACACATTCAATTCTTATAATCTACAGACATTTCTTCAATTTTATCAACTTCCATCTTTTGGATAATGTTTTGAAAACATTTTTTAAAAGACAAAGACACAACAGTTAGGGGGCAGAGCCAAGATGGCGGTGTAGAAGCAGGAAAACTGAGTGAGCTTTCCCCCCATAACCACCTCAAATACCTATAAAATATGACTCTAAACAAATTTTAGAGCTACAGAACCCACAAAGTGACAGAGAGAAACAAATCTCCCGCTGAAGGCAGCCTGGCAGGCCTACAGGAAGGGTCCATCTCTGGGAGGAGAGGTCAGGCCTTCCCCTCCTCCCCCCATGCCCTACCTTACCTCCTGGTTTTAGCCCCAGGGAGGCCTAGACCAGCAGCGGCTGGAGCAGACTTCTGGAGAGTGGATTACCAGCAGCTGTGGCAGTTTCCAGAATTATCAACCCATAAATGCCAAAGACAAAGTAAAAGGTCAATGTGGACTTTGTGGGAACAGGGGGACTGAGAACTTGGTCCAGTCACTGCCACCTGAGCAAGAAGGCAAGAAGTGGAAGAGGTGCTGTGGCCCTGCAGCCACCTCCACTTGAGTGCTTCAGAGCTTCTGGCGTGCAGATCTTGGGGAACCAAGCGACCATTCAGAGGGTAATCGCTCTTGCTATAAACCTGTTTGGATATGGATGGCTGTCTTGGGTGGAAGTCTTAGGGTGTGTGACCAGTGAGCTAGAGCTTGTGGGGGCTGAGGAAAGGGCACCCAATTAATAGCTCCTGCAGCTGTGAAAACCTGAGCAATTTGGGGCAAAGCTCTCCTCTCTGGAAGCAGAGTTCTACTGTGGCAAAAAGCTCAAAAGTCAAGTAATTGAGTGGCAGAATGAGCAAGCAAAGGAAGCAAAGCAAGCACAACAATCAAACCTTAGATACCTTTTTTGGGGACAAAAAGGATCAAAGCATGGAATTGGAGGAAGACAACAATGTCAGAACTCCTGCACCAAAAACTTCCAAGAAAAATATGAACTGGTTACAGGTCATGGAAGAGCTTGAGAAGAATTTTGAAACCAAGTAAGAGAAGTGGAGGAAAAATTGGGAAGAGAAATGAGAATGATGCAAAAAAAAAAAAACAAAAAACACCAAGACAAGCAAGTCAACAGCTTGACTGAAGAAAATAACACCTTAAAAAATAGACTAATCCAAATGGCAAAAGACACCCAAAAAGCAAATGAAGAGAAGAATTCCTTAAAAAGCTGAATTTGCCAGATGGAAAATGAATTTCAAAAGCTCACTGAAGATAATAATTCCTTCAGAATTAGATTGGAGTAAATGGAAGCAAATGACTTTATGAGAAATCAAGATGCTATTAAACAGATTCAAACAAATGAAAAAAATAGAAAGCAATGTGAAATATCTCACTGGAAAAAACCACTGACCTAGAAAATAGATCCAGGAGAAATCATTTAAAAATTATTGGACTATCTGAAAGTTATGATCCTAGAAATCATCCTTCAAGAAATTCTCAAGGAAAACTGCCCTGATGTATTAGAACCAGAAGGCAAAATAGAACTTCAAAGAATTCACAGATCACCTCATGAAAATGATCCCCAAAATAAAACTCTTAGGAATATTACAGCCAGGTTCTGGAGTTCCCAGATAAAAGGAGAAAATATTACAAGCAGGCAAGAATTTGAATACTTTGGAAACATAATCAGGATAACACAGGATCTATTCGAGCAGCTTTGACATTAAGGGATCGAAGGGCTTGGAATATGATATTCCAGAGTCAAAGGAGCTAGGATTAAAAGAAAGAATCACCTACCAAGCAAAACTGAATATAATGTTTCAGGGGGAAATATGGTCATTCAATGAAATAGAGGACTTTCAAGCATTCTTAATGAAAAAACTAGAGTTGAATAGTAAATCTGACATTCAAATAGAAGAAGCAAGAGAAGCATGAGAAGGTAAACAGGGAAAAGAAATCATAAGGAACTTATCAAAGTTGAATTGCCTACATGGAAAAATGATAATTTTTAACTTATGAAAGTTTTCTCAGTATGAGGATAGTTGAAGGGAATATGTGTGTGTGTGTGTGTGTGTGTGTGTGTGTGTGTGTGTATATATATGTGT
>CM053588.1:274556344-274580512 GCA_028646515.1 Pseudochirops corinnae
TGAATACCCTTTGACCTAGTAATACCACTTCTAGGGTTGTATCCCAAAGAGATCATAGAAGTGGGAGGAAGACCCATATGTACAAAAATATTTATTGCAGCTTTCTTTGTGGCGGCAAAAAACTGGAAATTAAGCGGATGCCCATCAATTGGGGAATGGCTAAACAAGTTGTGGTATATGAATGTAATGGCATACTCTTGTGCTCTAGGAAATGGGGAAGAGATGGACTTCATATTTACCTGGAGAGGCTTATACAAACTGATGCTAAGTGAGAAGAGCAAAACCAGGAAAAATTTGTACACAGTCACAGACACATCATATATGTGATGACCAACTTTGATAAACCGGACTCTTCTCAGCAACGCACAGTTATAAGACAACTCTACAAGTCTCAGGATGGAAGAAAATGTCTACGTTCAGAGGAAGATCTAGAAAGAACAGAGTTTAAATGGAGACTGAAGCAATCTACATGCTATCGTTTTTTTTCACATTTGGTTTTGTTTCTTCTTTCCTGTTGTTCACTCCACTGGTTACAACCCTTCTATACAACCAGACTAATGTCCAATGTGACAGTATTTGCAGATCTTATACTTGATTGCATGCTGCCATGGGTGGGAGCAGAGAAAATTTTAAACTCAAAGGATTGTACAACTGAATCTTGTAAACTAAAAGTAAATAAATCAGTTTAAAAAAATAAATACTAAACAGAAAAAAAAAAGCATCGTCTTCTACCTGCGGAGATCACTTGTGGCAGCTAGATGGCGCAGTGGATACAATGCTGGCTCTGGAGCTAGGAAAACCCAAGTTCAAAGCCTGTCTCAGATACTAACTAGCCTTGATTCACCCTGGGAAAGGAATTTAACATCTCTCAGCCTAGGCTTCCTCATCTGTCAAATGAGAGTAACAATAGCACCTATCACACTGGGTTGCTGTGAGGACCATGAGATAATACATGTAAGGCACTTCACAAACTAAAATGCTAGATTTAAAATGCTATCACTCTTTTCTTATTTATTACTTCAAAGACAACAGTCGAACCAAATACAAATCAATATTCTTATCTTCACTTCCCCCTGCTTTCATTAGCTCATTGACATCTTTTTTAAATTTTAAAATTTTAAATTTTTTAAATAAAAATTTCTTTGTTCTGCACATTTAAAAATCCCTTGATATTCAAAAAATATCCTTCTATTATAAAATGTTTTAAGAACTGAATTGAAAAATCGGATTTGTCTTGTACTACTTTTTTGTGTGCATGTAAAAACTGACTTGATAAAATATTGTTTGTTCTAATTCATGCCACACTAAAGTCCTACTGCAATGGGATGGAGGAAGACTGGCTTCTGGAAGGCTCTGCCAGAAAATACCAAGTCAAGTAGGTCTGATATCAAACTGGAAGAGTTTCAAGCACAGATGAAGCAATGTATTTTTCTATGTTTTTAGGGGAAAACCTAGCAAATTTCAAGAGGGCCATCCTCAGAAGGCTGGTCAACAGATAATGACATTTAACTCACTGGGCTGGTGGATGGTGAAAGAATATTTAATGTTTAGTGAAAGAAGCAATACCCAAACAAAAGAAATGTTGGATGCTTCGAGCTGAAATAATAAACTCACAGCAGAACAGAAATCAACAGACTGTTCAAGGAGGGGGGTCTATGCACAAAACTAAAAGAACTACTCTCAAGAATAAGATGGTTAGGGGACAGCTAGATGATGCAGTGAATAGAGCACCCACCCTGGAGTCAAGAGGACCTGAGTTCAAATCCAGTCTCAACACTTAACACTTACTAGCAGAGTAACCTTGGGCAAGTCACTTAATCCCAAGCGCCTTGCCTTCCCCCCTCCAGAAAAAAAAAAAAGATGATCAAATCACATAACCATCAACATTGGCACGATAGAGTGGCAATGGAACTATTGGGAAATCCTTTACTAGTATTTTACTCTTATCTTATGTTGACAATTAGGGACCTATTAATATTTTTATTAATAAATATTTTAATATTTTGCCATATATTTAATAAATTTTTTTAATATTTTAATAATATTTTGTAAATTAATAAATATTTTGCCAAATATTAAGCATCTAATAAGTGCATGTGACTAGATTTGAGTACTGGTAGTACAAAGATGAAGAAGTATCCATAAAGGTCTAACAAACATTTAAGAGGAATGGAACATACATACAAAGTATATAAAATATGACATTCAAACTCAAATGCAAAAATATTTTTGAAGTTCCTGGGGAGTGCATAGCAATGGTATCAAACTTTAATAGAAATGGATCCCTACAGGTAATATATTGACATATATTGACAAATTAACAATGTCTGTTGTACTGTGTTTTTATTCATTTTGTTAATTATTTCTCAACTGTATTTTAATTTGGTTTAGTTTCCCTTCAGATACAAAACACTATTTCAAGCACAGAGAAAATAAAATGTTTAGACAAGACATAACACTCTATGTTTTCATGCAACTTACAAGTCTGTGTTAATGGAATGGAGAAGAGATCTGATATAAATAGATATTAAAGAAACATAAAACCTCAAAATCAAAAGAAAGCTCAGAATTAATCTAGTCCCAACTGCAGCTGAAGAGGAACCTCCTCTCTGTAACACCTGATGAGTGATCTTCCAGTCTCTAATCATTGAGTCCTGGTCATCTGAACCAGCTCATCCAAATTTTAGAAGATTATTTTTGTACAGAATGAGATAACTAACTACAATAACCATGATAATTAGAATATGATTAGTTGCATATGACCTTTCTTATAACTATATATGTGATGAGAAGAGTAAGGGATCAACTACAACTGAAAGGGGGAATTGATTTTTAGAAATACAGGGTCCTTTGTAAAGGAATGGAATAAGCCCAGTAGGTGGTAGATTGGATAGAAGTGATTTAAACTGTGCTTTCTTAAGCACTTAGGATTCTAAGGGGAAGAACTGAAGAAAGAATGATTTGCACATGGGTGGGGGGGCACCTATGCAGAAGCAGATGATATAATGACGTGAACAATGAGAAGCCCTGTTTTGAGAATTTGTGAAGGGGTCTAATATAAAGAAAGATCTGAAAGGTAGTTGAGAGCCTGACTGTGAAAGTTTGTTTTGTTTAGTACTAGAAAAAGAATTTTGTATTTCATCCTAGAGACAATAAAAAACCACTTAAGCTTTCTTTTGTTCCTAGTTGGTCCCAGAACATAGAACTAAGCCAAATGGCTGCATTATGCAAAGAAACAGATTTAAGCTTAATGTGAAAAACAAAACAAAACAACTTCCTAACAATTCAAAGAATTCAAAAGTGAAATGGTAGGGAAAAGATATGAATAGACAAAAATGTGGAAGAAGTGTATTCCAGGCATGAAAAATAGTGTAGAGCTTTGGCTCTGTTTTGTAGAACAAAACTGGAAAGTAAGTTAATATGGTTTAGTAGGAAGGCAGCTGCAAAGGGGAAACTATTGAAGATTTCTTAGCAGGGCAGTGAAGTAATCAAATAAATGCAAAAGAAAATTTATTTTGGCAGTCATGAGAAGGAAAGCTTGGGGAGATACTGGAAGAAGGGAGATTACTTTGAAGGCTATTAAAATCACAGGCAAAAGGTAATGAGAGCCTAAACTAGGAAACAGCAACAGTGCCTGGGACACAATTAGCACTTAATAAATGCTGGCCAAATGACTAAATTAATGACAATAGGAATGATAAGAAGACAAGCACACGTGGTATCTCAGAGGTCAACACAACAGGCCTTTGCAAATCCTTGCTTGTTAGAAGTGATGGAGAGTGAATGACAACAAACACTACATATAAATGCCAAACAGCTGGCATTTATATGGCAACTACTCTGTGCCAGACACTGTGTTAAGTGCTTCACAAATATTATCTCATTTGATTTTCACAAGAACCCTGGGAGGTAGGTGCTGCTATTATTCTCATTTTATAGATGACGAAAGAACTGAAGGATCAAAGAAGTATCTGAGCTACTGAGTCATTTCCCAGAATTGGAGAGTTGCCAGTGACCTCAAAGCCCATCCAATCCAACCTATATTTTACCATGATCACCCTCTACGGCACCTCCAACAAGCAATCACCGACCCCACTTTAAGACCTACAGTAAGGTAGCTCATTCCACCACTGAACAGCATGAATTGTTTGGCACTAAAATACTTAATAAAAGCTTGCTGACAAACTGAATGTGCTAGATCTGGAAGGAACTTCAGAGGCTATCTAGTCCCATGGTGTCAAATTCAAAAAGAACAGCAGTTCTCAACCTGTGGGTTATTTTCTATTTGTAACAAAAATACATCCTGCATATCAGATATTTACATTACGATTCATAACAGTAGCAAAATGACAGTTATGAAGTAGCAACGAAAATCATTTTATGGTTGGGGGTCACCACAACATGAGGAACTGTATTAAAGGGTCACGGCATTAGGAAGGTTGAGAACCACTGAAATAGAAAGAGAAAACTGCAAATTAATATTATCTATGTCACATTATGTTTTTATTTATTTTGTTACTCCCTTCCTCAAGAACCTCCAGTTTCCTACAAAGCTCAACTCAAGTACCATCTTCTGGGTTAAGCCTTTCCTAATATCTCTCCTCACTGAAAATTATCTGAATTCTACCTTGTATGTTCCTACATGCATTTCTCACCTGGTTAGAATAATATAAAATCCACGAAGATAAAAACTGTAGCACTTTTGTCTTTGTATTCCCAGCACCTAACAGTGCCTGGCACACAGTAGGCACTTAATCAATAAAATGATCAGTAATCCTTTTCCTAATTACACTTTAGTCTGGTTCCTGCCTAGGCACTGGACTGGGTCTGACACCTCTGACTCAGTCCAACCTTCTCATTTTGTGAAGAAAACAAGGTCTTATGTAGCAGATATGGGATATGAACTTAAGGCTAATTTTAGAGCAAGGCACAGCTAGTTCCACAATACCATGTTGTCTCCAATAAAACTATTCTTTTAAGTTAAGATTTGGGGTCCCAAGATCCATTTGTTATCTTACCATACACATTTGAGAAGAGCCTTTCTCATCAATATATTCTGCTGAATCAGCTTTTTAAAAAATCCACAGACACAGCAGGCTCTCATTATCTTATCTACCTCTTGGTTGTAGTATTATGAATAAGAGGTAAACTGCAGAAAATTATATGAAAAAGCCAACCTGTCCACTTTACATATTTTCATCAAATGAATTAAACTGTGATTTGGTTGGGGGGGGGGGTGTTTTTTAAATAAACAACTGTAGAAACAATAAACCACGGATAATAATTGACATAATTTGTGGTAAACAATGTAGCAAAGTAGCTTTTTTAATGCCACTGACATAGTCAAGTGAGAACAATGTGGATTGAAAAGAAATGGAATTACAGGGGTAGATGGACACATGATAGACACATGGGGGGTAGATAGATCATAGACAGACATGTGGACAGACAGATGTATGAGAGAGAGAGAGAGACAGAGACAGAGACAGAGACAGAGAGAGAGAATGAATGAATGAATATGAATGGTCTTCTCACAGATGATGAAAATGAGCCCAGGGAGGGTCAGTCTCAGGTCCATCCCCAGGATCACACAGTACCAAGTGTCAGTGCTGGGACCTCAACTCAGGCCTTCTTACTGCAAGGTCAGTGCTACTTCCCACTCTGAGGTGAAAAAAAATCACTAAACAAATCTGACTAAATATGGAAAAGTTATATGGATGAGAAAGGTAACTATCAGTAGAGAATGTTCTTTTTTGTGTCCAAATAAAAAAGTTAAATTAGAACCAAAATATATTTTTTTCTAAACCAAAAAAACAAAACAAAACATGACAAATGAAAACAAAGTCTTTTTCATAATTAGGCATTTATGAAGTACCTACTATGTGCCGGGCATTTTAAGTCATTAAAAATACTATGACAAAAATGAAGTTGTTGCTGTCCTTCCAATCTAGCCAAGGGAGATGTGTATATATAATATATAGATGTATAGAAAATAGATACAAAGTAATTTTATGGGGAAATGTACTAGCAGCTGGGAGATTGACAACTGATAAATAAAACAAATTTATAATGCAATATTGTGAAATAGGTTTTAAAGGAAAGTTACAAATACTTCTCCAAGAGTCAGATTCTTTCTTATAGGAGGGGGGAGATGGGAGGAGTATAAAATGTCTCTTAAAATTCTTATTACCAGTAGCATGAATATAATAAAGAATTTGCATACATGTGTGGTCACGGGCATGTCAGGGTACTCCAGAGAGTTATTAATCTCAATTAGAGGATAACTCACTTAAATGATTTATTTTCACAAATGCCGGATTTTTCCAAAGCATTTTTAAATAGCCCCAAAAATCATAAAAACTAAGAAATTAAAATTACAATTAAAAAGTACACATTAATATCTAATTTGTACTACCTACAAAACAATGAATAGGTGAGAAAAAACAAACAATTGTAGGATGCACATGGATGTAGAATTATAAGAACTTAGTCTTTTCCTCTTTACGTAAGTTATCTGAAATGCCTGTGATAAAGCTTTTAAGGTAGACTCAATGGAAATGATATGCAAGAAATACACTTGAAGCCTATGAAGTCTGCAGAAGTCTTCAGTTTGTAATGGTAAGAATGGAAGACTTTTTTAAACTCAAAAAAAGAATAACTTTTCCTGCCATTAAAAATTATAACAAGGTCTTAATTTCTGTTTTCAAAATGTACAAATGTAACTCAAGAGAAAATAAGGAAATGGGAATTCAAGTTAGATTTTAAAAAGAAAAAAAATCATTTAATTATGAACACAAATATATATGCCACTATTCCAACTTATTCATAGTGTCTGTAGAATGCTTAAAATCATAAAATGTTAGAACATAAAATGTTGGAATCTGAAATGGATTCCTTAAAAAAGGTCAAAATAATGAACCTGAGTTCCAGAAGGGTGACAGGTCTGCCCAAGGTCATCACACTGGTTAGAACAGAGCCAGGATATCTCCTGGGATCCCTTTAGAATAGACTCAGAGGTTAGGCTTTGGGAGAACTGACTTTTATTGTCTGTGATCTCAGGGAACCTGAATTAGATACCTGCTAGGATTCTTTTCCCCTTCCTTCTAGGACTGGCATACAACATAGATGATGGGAATCTGGGAGAGAGAAAGGAACAGAGATGAATCAAAGTAAATCCTCAAGAACTGCTTCAGACTAAGGGAACTCCAAAATTATTCTAGTTTCTAAAATCTAAGAAACAGGACTGACTCAGGTCTAGTTGAAGCTAGTTCCCTGCCCAGGAGTTTTCTAAGTCCAATCTCAGACTATAGTAGTTCACCTGAACCAATGTAAAAGAGAGACACATGGAGACCCAAATGAAAGTATAACATGTCCTTTTCCACATCTTTGAAACTGTGCAATATATACAAAATACATCAACCCTGTAAGCCTGAACTGGTTAATGAAGCATTATCTCACTCCTCTAACTCTCTGAAACAGCTAAGGAAGGTAACCTGCACACAAATGAGTGAGAAATGATTTCTTCAGTTTATCTGACCGACTTTGGTAGGCATGCCAACCTTCTTATTAGGCAAGGGGTTTGTTATGGGAATTTTGTCTATCAAGCGCTGCTCCTACCATTAATCTCACAAATAGCTGCCATCTCTAAGGTGACCTTAATATAAGGTGTAAATTTAAAAGCTTTCCAAGTAGAGGAAAAAATTAAGAGCTAAATCACTTGTGTTTTGGTCCCAGCTATGTAAATTCCTGGGCTTCAGTTACATCTGTGAAAATGGGAGCTCAAAGACTCTGAGGTAGAGCTGTAAGAGAGACCTTAGCATCATCAAGTCCATTTTACAGATGAAGAAACTGAGGCTGAGAAGGTAAGTGACTTGCTCAGGTCACACAGATATTGTGTCTGGGGACTTATTTGAACTCAGGCCATCCTGACTTTCAATTAAGAGTTCTGTCAACTGTTCCATCCAGCTGCTTCCCTAGAGGACTTTTAGGATTACTTCCATATTCAATGAGTTTAGTTTATATAATTTTAAATTACTAGATTATACATATTTCAATTATGAAATTACACGCCTTAAGAGGAGAAAATGCAAAAGCACTTAATAAATGCTAGTTCACCAACTGTAAAGCAAATGTGACATTCTTTGAAAATTTTTCAAAAGAAATCAATTTTTCATCTCACACCATATACCAAGATAAGGTCAAAATAAGTACATGATTTAGACATAAAGGATGATAATGCCATAAGCAAATTAGGGGGGCATGGAATAGTTTACCTGTCAGATCTATGGAAAATGAAATAATACGTGACCAAACACAAGAGATAGGGAGCAGTGGGGGATGTAAAATGGAGAATTTTGATTACATTAAATTAAAAAGGTTTTGCCAAATAAAACTAATACAGTCAAGATTAGAAGGAAAGCAGAAAATTGAGAAAAAAAAATTTATCAGCAATTTCTCTGATAAAGGTCTCATTCCTCAAAAATTCCTCCTGTGATCCTCTTGTGAGATATGAGTAAAGAAAGAAGTAGTAGAGGAAGATGCCTAAATGATGTGAGATGAGGAAAGGAGGAGCTCTTGGCAAACAGCCTCATTTTTTTTCCCAATGAAATATTCCCTTTCTTAATGCTTGGAATAGGCCACCCACCAAAAGAGAAAAACAATCTGTGATAAAATGATAAAATCACCTGACAGTGCTAATTTATCCAGTTGAGTGTCAGGTTTCTTATCTCTTACTCTTTCTTGCACTGTCCTTTATTTTTTTATTTTTTAATGGAGAAAATAAATGTTTCACCTTAATTTCAGATAACAGGTCATTATCTTCCTGCCCTGAATTCCAAGGTAATATTTCTTACTCTTCTTTAAGATCTTTGTGTCTGACTCCTTTTCCCCCTGCCATTCTATTTATTGGTATTTATCAGCTTCCACCAAAACAGTGCTAAATATGCTTTTGCTTCCACAAAGAACAATAAAATAAAAACATCTTAAATATTTTTTCCCCTGAATATACCTAAGAAAAAGGTTCCTGCCACCAAAAATGTTTTGGTACCCTTAAAACAGTATTCGATAAGTAATCCTAATAAATAACCCACTACAAGTTACACCACAGGGAAACAATGTTACTACTCCACATCTTAAACTCCAGTTTAAAAAAAAAAAAAGAAGGAACTTTGCCAGTAGTACCTTTATTCAGCAAAGAGTTATTGTCTTTGTCTTCCCAGCACCTAACAGTGCCTGGCACATAGCAGGCACGCAATCAATAAAATGATCAGTAATCGGTTCAAGTATTAAATTATCTTTGTTCCAAAGCAAAATGATTTGAGGAAAAGGGGATACAGAGTCAAAGAGGTTTAAACTTCAGAGAATTAGATGAAAGAGGAGGGAAGTAGGGAAGGGAGGGGTGAGGGAGGGAGGGGGAGAGAGAGAGAGATACAGAGAGAGAGACGGACAGACAGACAGAGACAGAGAGAAGGCAGCACAAGAACAAGACAGTTCCCACATAATGCAGCTTGGCCAGAACATGAAGTACCTGAAGGCATATGAAGTAAAGCTGGAATGGTTCAGTGGAGACAAACTGTGGAGGATCTTGAATTTCAAGATCAGGACTGCAGAGATGCTGAAATTCTCCCCTAGTCTCTAATAAAGTTTCACTGGAAGGTAAGGATCACAGTTATGGGCAATCAAACACCAGTCATTAAGGACAAACTATGTAGGAACTGTGTTAGGTTCTGGGAAATGAAAGTTCCCACCCTTGAAGATCAAAAACTCTACTGTTTACTTCATAAAAGTACACCAACGTGTACATAGAAATGGCCATACAAAACATAGGAAAAGTGGATAAAAAGTAAAGGAGAGAGACCAAAAACAACTAGGGCAGGACAGGTTGCTGGTAGAAGGTACCAGGAAACAGCTCTTGAAGGAAACTCGGGAGTCTATGGGGCAGAGGTGAGAGAGAGCATTCCAGGCACAGAAGCAGCCAGTTCAAATACTGGTAATGAAACCTTACCTACGGCAGTAAGAATTGGCATGGCTGTAAAATGTAGAGTGTCCCAAGAATTAATGTTTAATAATTCTAAAAACATAAGACTGGAGCCAGATGATGAATAGCTTTAAAATCTGTGCAAAAGTGTATACGTTTTACCCTAAAGGCAAGAAGAGTAGACCACTGGAGCTTTCTCAATAAGCAAGGAAATGAAATAGTCTCTGAACAGCCACAGGCACCAGCCCAATGATAGATATCTTGTGCCCATTCCATGCCCTCCTCTAACTTCCCCACCCCCAAATTACAAAAGGCAGCATCATTTTGTGAGACATTACAAAAAAATCACATTGGGATTTTTTTTTCCCCTAAAAGCTTGGTATAGAAATGCAGATATGCCTAAGACTAACATGACTGGGGGTGGGGAGAAGCAAACAAATTTTACAAATAGTGTTTATTTATAAAAACAAAGTTACCAGATGAAACACCAAAGCATTTACAGAACATGACTGAGGTGAATGACTTGCTACCACTTGATTAATATTACTATGCTAACCCAACTTTTCAGTGGGATGAGATGTAGGCTTGTTTGTGGAAGGTCAGAAGGAATGAAGGAGACACAAGACACTAGAAAAGGTAAAGTGAACAATCAGCTTATTTTCAAAGTAACACATTTTATTAAATCTGCTTGACAAATATGGTGATTAAAATGCATATAAGATGCTTGAGTGAGGAAGGCATCAACGAGAATTCTTGACCACCTCCCTATAAAAACTATAAAATTGAAATGATAACAGAGCTGGTCAAAGAGCTTGTGTAATCTGTCTGGTTCTATTAGTGAATGGATCAGAACAGAAACTTCCTTACCCCTGAATTTCCAGCCTGGTGCTTAATCTACTCCTTTCAGAACATTTTCAAAAAGAAAGCAATGCAAGTTTATCATTACTGAAGAGCCCCTGGACACCTACTTGGATAAATCAGGACATCAAACAAATTATTTGTCTTGCAACATCATGATAGAAACAGTCACTTTCACATGACTACAGGATTCAATCAATCAAACAGTCTTGCTCTGCTGTCTACCTGATGAATGAAAATGGCTAGAAACAGAAGGGGGGCTAATTTAGATGTCTACCATGTTACAGAAAAATAAAGCATCTTTCCTTTAGCAGTAGGAAAGCTTCTGACAGTTAATCCTTTAAATATAAGAAATAAAAAGACAAGAAAAAAAGGTGAAGAAGCAAATGAATTGCACAAAGAGGTATATAATTAATCATCCATCAGCTTCTGAACATTCACAAGTACCCTAAGCCTCTTCAAATGCCAGCAACTTTCTGAATTTTTGAAATTTGAAGTTTCTAAAACAAATATGATTCAAAGGAAGAAAAAGCAGTTAGGTATTTTGGTTTGGAGTTTCCCCTCAGATGGACACTCATCAGCTTGTTGCAGCTTACTCTGGGGTGGTAAAAAGGACCCTCAATAAAATTGCTATATTGCCTCTAACTCCAAGACTCCCTTTCTCCTTAGACTAGAAGACATTCTGAATAGCTATGAGAATGACAAAGACAATGGCTAACATCCATTTAAAACAAGTCAAGTATCAGTTCTGCTATCTAGTAGGTGATCTGCAGGTGCCATATGGGAGTTTTCAGACACCAGGTCAATAAAAGAAGGAATTAATTAATCTCATACAGAACATCAGAATGAATTTACATAGAAAAAAAACATTTTTAAAAGCTTTCAGGGGCCTCAGTTTTCAATCCAAACCTTTTATGAAACTTTCGTGTATTTTCCCTTTTTTTCAACAAAAGAAAACATATGAATGACTGGCATGAAAACAGAATAAGACCACAAAGCAGCAAGAATAACAAAAAACTCATTTAAAAGCACTCTGATTCATTTTAATGACTAGTAAATACTGAAATACTGAAACCATGTGAAAAATCTAGACTATATGCAGCAAAGAAAAAAAAAGCCAGAAGTTTGGGGAAGTATATAATATGGAAAATGTGTATTGCATTTCTTCTATTTTTTTCTTAGAAAAATGTATCGACACATGGAATAGTCAATAATAGTGGGCCTAAGAATTTTAACTTTCATATCTCAAGAATTCAGATATTATCCAAATAGAGCATCACATAGTTTTAACATATGATGGCTAGTGACATGATCACAAACTGAGAAAAAAAATGTCCACATTGTAAAACCACCACCATCTACTTATATTAGCATTTGAAGGAGAAGCAGGAAAAAGGGCAAATTTGTCTACATGTCCTCTTATTCCTTGAGGACATTCTTCAAACACTCAAGTTGCTAGAAGAAAAGGAATGTGCAATGAATGAGCCTCAGTCTGAAGAAGCCTTATGTTAATCTCCTAAGTAATGCCTCCGATGCTTTTCTTAGATTTTGCTCTGATGCTCCCAGTCTTCATCTTTTAAACTAATATCTGTGCTTTGAGAGCTATTATTGTATATGTGCTGTGTGTTGCTTCATATTTAAAATAAGTAAACAGAAGTGAGTTTTAATTATAAAACCCATTAGTAGAAGGCAGTCTACTCTTGAATCACAAGAAATTTGCTGTAGTTAGTTCACAACACATTTATCTGGATAGTCCATCACAAACTGAAAATATTCTTAAAACTATTCCATTAATTGATACTGCCAAAATAACCAATTTGACTTTTATAGTTTTATATAACTCTGAAAAGTTTGGAAAATGCCATTGTTTCATTCATATATATATATATGTATATATATATATATATATATATACACACACATATATGTATGTGTGTGTATGCTTGCACGTATGCATGTATGTGTGTATAAATGTAAGCGAAAACTCAGAATATTTATTGTTTGAATGCAGTGTCTTTTAGTTAAGCAGATATTAAATTATGTGTTTTTTAAGTCAATCTAATATAACTAGAATTGCCAGGTGTCTAGATAAAAACAATCATCCTGGACGTTGGCTTGTCTAGTTTTATACACGAGAGTCTCTATTTAAGATAACCCTTAGTAACAACTTTTGACTCCCCAACACTGAAGTGTACGTATTTTTAATACTCATTTTTATTCTTCTCCATGCTTTAGGAATTATCACAAAAATTCTGAGAAGAAACTTTAAAATACTGCCAACGAAACTCAAGGTCCCTATGACATCTATGACATTTATATGAATGGTTTTTAGTGAAATAATCTTTCCAGGTAAATACACAAAACTGAATTCAAAAACAACAGATGTGGAATATTCACCAAAGAATCAATCTTTTCCCCTCTTTAAGACCTCCTGTCAAACTGAACAAATAAGAAAAGTTAAAAGCAACACAATTTTAAAACAAAATTTGAAGTAATTCGATTTTCAGCTATTTCATTTAAATCACACTATGCTAAATTTTTTAAAGGTTTTATTCTAATGCATAAAAACTAAGTCCTGCAAACGTCATTCCTACTAGAAATAAAACTTTCAAGAAAATAAATTCTAGACTTCAACACACTAAGTGAAAAAAACCATACAAAAAGCTTAATAGTAAACCCCTGTGTCTTCTTGTCATTGCTCTGCATATATAAGGTCTTTTGAGATTCCTGATTTCAGAAATTCAAAATCAGACAATCTGACTTCAAGAATTCAAAATTTCCATCACAGATATGTGAAACTACATTACCCTCCAGCCTGATTTGGATTCTCTAAATTCCTATTTTCCTTTTTTTCTCTTGATAACATCTTCCAGTAGAGAGAAGACCAATTGCAGCACCCCAGAATTAGCCTGAAAGGAATGTGCACATGTGCTTTTGTACTAAGTCAAATTGTCTAATAGAAGGTAGTGGGTGGAGTGAACAGAGCAAGGAAAAAAAAAAAGCTTCCTATGGGGTGGGGGGGGCGAGGAAGAAATTCCTGTGATGCCAATGATCTGACTACCTTTTTCTTGCAGAACTAGGAAAAGGTCGGCTCCTATGCCTCTATTAGAGGAGATATTTCCAGAGAAAAGGCTATTTAGGTGACTAAGAATTTCCATTTATTGTGCAAGAATAACTCCAAGCTCTCTGGAAATGATGGGTATTAAATTTTAGTGGCATGAGTATTGTCAGACATGACAAGATTAAAAGCCAATCCTCACTAAAGAGCTACATTTCAATGAGAATAACCTAAGTTTAAGAATCAGCATGGTAAAGTGGATAGAGAGCCATCCTTGGAGTCTGAAAGGCTCAAGTTTAATGCCCAATATTGCCTATGTGACTCATCAAGTTCCCTAGCTCTCCTTGCTCCTAAACAGCTCTTTAAGACAATAAATTGAAAAGTACATACCAACCACTATTAGTAGAGGGAGTTCCTTCACCAGGAGTTCCTACATTGATAAGAATAATAGATATGGCAAATTTTTATTTTTTTAAAGTATAACACAAAACTCATTTACCAATTATTTTTTTTGGATGCTTCACCAAAAATATAGCTCCTAGGTATCTCTGATTATATCCCTAGTCCTAAAAGTTTTCACAGAGTTAATGTAGAAGGTGGGAGCATTATTCGAAAAGAATACATAAAATTCAATTTTAGATGTAGGGTAATAGTTTCAACTTCAAGAAGGGAATTTGTGAATCTAATATTAATTTCAATCTCGCATACTTGGGCTAAGTATTCTCAGGTACACAAACTGTCAAACATATTAAAAATGCTGACCAATTATATAGAGGAACATGAATGTAATTATTTTTGGGGTGGGGGGCCTTAAAAGGGTTAATATTTCTACAGTTTCCCAGAGAGGACTTTTTTTTTGGGTGCTTTCTCAAGTTTGCCGTTAAGTCCTCATTATGTTTGGAGGGGGGCAGAGGGAGAGGTTAAAGGTCCCTTAATTCTACATATCAAGTATATAACCCAGATATGTAACACTAGAATAGAAGGAATATGGACAAGACAAATTACTGACTATTTAAAATTAAGAACAGTATAGGGTCAAATTATCAGCAGAAAACAGAGGATCAAGATGATGACTGAAGACAATTTCCAAAAGACACATGAGGAAAAATGCTATCCACCTCCAGAGAAAGAGCTGATGATCTCTGAGTACAGACTGAAGAATACTCATTTACTTTCTCTATTTTTCTTGGTTGTGTGTGTTTTCTTTCGAAACATGGCTAATATGGAAATAGGTTTTGTAAGACTTCACATGTACAATTGATATCATAATACTTGCCTCCTCAAGGGCTGAGAGAGAATTTGGAACTCAAAATATTTGAAAATGAATATTAAAAAATTATACATAATTGAGAAAATGAAATTATTTTTTTTTAATTTTTAAAAAGAAAAGAAGAAAATATTGGTAATTTTTTTCCACATTTAAAATTTTATGTTAGGTGTAAGAAAAACTATCATTCTATAGTACATAAACCTCAGATTTCTTATAATGTTGGTTCTGGATTTCACAAGTTCAAGCAAATTACAGTAACAAGAGTTCATGTCTTAGAAGCAGATGTCCTTCCACCATTGTTTTATGATTACTTTCAAGAATATATACCAACAACCCATTTCTAAAACAATGATTCAGTTTCAAAATGCCAGAGATTCCTTCACCTCAACAAGATGACTTATCATCAGAATACAGAGCACAATGAAGGGATTCATCTTGCTTTTTTTTTTCTCCTCAATCTACAATAGACTATATTTATTAGGCTGAAATTGACCAAAGCAACCTGTTGACAACCACTCCCTATAATTCCCTATATTTGGAATGTATGCCAAAGATTTAAGACTCATTCATGTATCATTAAGACTCATTTAGCTTCCATTTACTTAGACAGAATATTACAATCTACTTATAAAGAGAATTTATAAAGACATTGCATTTTTCCATTAAGTTTTATAGAATGTAGATGAATTTTTATTATCAAATTCAGTAGTTAAAATTATTTTTTGTCAGGCACATGTTTAGTGTTTATTAGGCACATGTTTGATTGTTGTAAAAATGTGGTTCCATCACAGTCCCAATTACCAACAGATTTTCAGGAAGAATTTAAGTTGGAAACTGTTCAACATATAGTATAGCTTAATAGGTCTCTCCAATCTATAACCAAAAAAAAAAACCAAAAACCCACTCCATGAAACACAACCAACACAATTCCAACAAACCTAATGCTTGAATCTCTCCTCAATTCTGTGGAATGCTGAAACACAATTTTATATTCAGAGGTATTACCAAAACACTATTTATTAAAAAACATACGTGAAAAGAATAAGTTATAGACTTAGCATCTATTAATGTAACAGGTTGTCAGCTCAGTTTTGGAATCTAAACTATGGGAAATAAGCTGGAGAATCACCAATTAAGAGGACCTAAAAAACGTTCTCCAGTTGGTAGCATCAAACTAAAAAAGAAACAGATCCCTGCAGACCACATATTGACTTAAAAAACCACAAACTGACATTAGCTATACTGCATCATATTTTTTATTTATTGTGTTAAACACCTCCCAATTACATTTTAATCTGATTAAGGACACATGAGAAACTTTTGCCAATCACAAGTTGCCCAAGATTGATACCTCTGCATCTAGTCTAGTTCTTTGCCCAGCCTCTAGTCAAAGCTACATATTGGCACATATATTAGTACCATTTGTCAACACCTATCAGGGATAAACTATAATGTTCTCTTGCAATGATTATATCTTTGATATAATTTTCTATTGCCGCGGGGGAGGAGGGGTGAGGGAGAGAGAGGGAGGGAGAGACACAGAGAGACAGAGAAAGAAGGAAGGAAGAAAGGAAGAAAGGAAGGAAGGAAGGAAAGAAGGAAGGAAGGAAGGAAGGAAAGAAGGAAGTAAGGAAGGAAGGAAGGAAGGAAGGAAGGAAGGAAGGAAGGAAGGAAGGAAGGAAAGAAGGAAGGAAGGAAAGAAGAAAGGAAGAAAGAAGTACTAGGAGTAAATATAAATGTCCAAATTTAGAATAATTTAGTTTCTCTTTTAGAAAGACACAAAGAAGTTATCAATGGAAGTTTCATTCCCAAGACTATTACCAAAGTTAGTTCCTTAATTTTATAATCCCTAGCCCTAGGAAGGTTTTCTCCTTCCAGGATGTAAGAAATAATTGGGGAGGAGGGGGAATAACTGAACAAATTGTGACACGTGAAAGTAAGCACATATTATTGCACTGTAACAAATGAGTAACATGAAATATATAAAGTGATATAAAGAGAAGTAAGCAGAAATAGGAAAACAAATTCTAAGATGACTACAATAATGTAAAGAGAACCAACACCAAAGGACTTCACAATTCTCATAAATGCTGTAACCAGCCTCAAGTTATTAGACAATGAAATATGCTTACACATAAGTCAAAGGTGCAGAACCAAGCACACATTTTCAGACAGAGCCAATCTGCTGGTTTTGTTCAACTGTACCTCTTTGTGGCAAGAGGAAGTTCAATTAAGGAGTGGGCTCAAGAGAAGGGGAGTGTACAGACACTGGAAAGTGATAGCAATGTTAAAAAAAAAACAGGATACAAACAAAATATGAAAAAATAACAGAAACTATTATAGTGTTATTTTAGAGGTCATATAAAAATTCCTTGATAGGATCTACTTTAACTTCCTGCCACCTGGCATTCATAAAAGAAGCATTCTTCTTTTAACAATGTGATTATTTTAAGCAGCACTGAAACACAGTGGCACTGAAATGAGCATTATTTGCTTATTGAAAACGCAAAGATTTCTATATATTCCACTAAATGATGTTTATGAATTTGTGGGAGATTACAGATCACAGAAATGAGAGCTTATTTTATTAGACACTTTCCTCCTGGGGCAGCAGAAGTGGTGTTTAGAGAAAACTGCATATATCAACCTTTAGGTATTAATTCCCAGAACAAAAATTTTTAGGATGTGAAGGGAACGGAATTTCTGGATCTACAGGATCTGAAAATGAAAACAACCCATGTGTTCCAATGTTTGAAATATTAGGTAATGTGTATACATATTGGTAGGAGTTCCCCTTGTCCACTGTAGCTGTCATTTGGGCACATTAAAAAGCAAGATTGGGGACGGGAAGCAGAGATGAGCTAACTTAACAACATAGATTTACCTTGCCTTTGTACTTTTGCTAAAAATAAAAAAATAAGCACTTTGGAACATGGCTAGTTACAGAACTCTTGCTAGGTGACAACTACCGACATCATATCTGAAGCTTATATCCAGACCTCTTCAAGTTCAGTTAAAGCAACAAGGGATAGTGGAAAGTGAAATGAATGTAGGTTTGGGAGACAAAGGTTCGAATCCCAGCTCTGCCATTTATAAACTGGTTAATCCAGGAAAACCCATTTGACTTCTCCATTCTTCTTTCCTTACCTGTAAGATAAAGAATTGGAACTAGGTAGGCTCTAAAGCTGTCTATTTCCCAGACATCCTATAATTGTTTAGATACCATGAGTTGCCAGAAATGGGCAGGTGAACCAAAGACTGTTAAAGTCTTTGAGAACCCCTGCACGAATATAGTTACCGTCAGTTGGGGTGGAGGTGGGGGATTCAGTAAGCTGATAAAATTAGACATTTAGACAACTTGCTCTAGTTTAAAAAGACAAACATGCTCCTTGAGAAGTAAAAGCTTTTAATTAATCATTTCAGTAGTTGCTTTGAAATCGACAAATATGAGGAAGGAAATAACAAAACATATGAGTTCTAATGGGACTGGGAAGTTGTTCACTCTCTACTTTCATAGCAAAGTGCCAATTACTTGTCCTTACATTATGTCCCCTTAACTCCAAGGTTTTATCATGGAATTATAAGGTCGATCCCTATTTATAGATTGTTGAAATGTTAGTCTTTGCATTTTAACCATTTAGGAAAGCAGAAAACTCAAGACATCATCTCTGGGTCTTAACCTAACAGGTCATTAAGAGGCAGGAAATGTCTGACCCTATGGGTCACTACTATTTTTATAAAGAACAAAAATAGAACTTATAAGAAAATAAAATGTTAGGCGGCAGAAGGGACTAAGAGGAGAGTTGGGAGGGTAGTTTTTTTTTTTATTTTTTTTTTCCTGTATGCAGAAACAGATGTTCAAAATTTAATGGGAGGAGAGGAGGACAGCCACTTCCTTTTTTAAGGTCATAGAACAGTTTACCCCTGCTGCTTATTGTAAACTGATGTAAGCTTATGCAAATGATAACATTTTAAACCAAAAGATAAACCAAGAAGCCAAGCCAAAATGTACTAAATGAAAGCTTTCAGGAGCTGTTTTTACCTTTATCCTGGTAATACATCATAATAAAGGCCAACAAGTTGAGGAAATTAGACTACGGGAGAAGGACGAATAAAATCGAGTGAGAAGAACAGAGAACAATTAAATAGATGGCTTTTTTTTATAAGCGAAGTAATCAAATGATTGATATCAAGTGAGGATCAAGAAAGCGTAGAACTTTGAAATGAACTGTGATCAGCTCTCAAAAAGTGCTAACAAAAGTTAGTATGGTCACATTGTCAATATTCAATGCTAGAGTGATCTAATCCAGAAATGAATTCAGAGAGAAATGGCAATAAAAGCAAAAAGTGGTCAGTAGAAAAAAAGTATCTTAATACACAGTCCAGTGTTTCTGAAAGACTCTGGGCTCCCCTATCTTGTGGAATGATTCTCAAGAGGATGTTTTTTTTCCCCTTAGTTTACTGCTTCCACCTACTGTAGTTAATAAAGGAAAATCTCCAAAATGAAGCTAAGATACAGAACATACTTAAGTTTTCTCAAATGAAGGTAATGGAGTCCACAACCTGCACAAAGGCACTCAATGTACAACACGGGCACTGGGTATGAACAGTCTTTACTTATAAACAATGTAGTCATGAGCTATAGGAGCTTTGAAAAACCCCTGTTCATTTGTTTAGTTTATATAATCACATATTTGGGAGCTCCAAGCATACCCAGCAATGACGAGTCTGGGCCCTCCTAAAAGATGTAAAATTTGGGAGTGTCTAAAAACTAAAAAATTGTGAATATTACTGAGGCTCAATGCATTGCCATGGCAGAGGAAATCAAGAATTATGCCCGATAAACTACTTCTTATTAGAGCTTCTTCCCCCAAGTCACCAGATTGGTTGTTATACAGAAATAGGGACATGGAACACAGATTTAGGAATATGGGTCAGTATGTTGCCAAATGACAATTTGCTATGGCAGTAAATATTAGTGGGGGAGGGAAGGAAGAATTTAAGGAAATGGAACAGGGGAATCAATTTGAGGAGGTCCCCAAACAATTTGACAAGATTTGGGGGCCATTATTTAGGGGGCACTAAATGGCACCTCCTTGTCATTCATAAAAAAAGAGTTGGTCATCCTTTTCACATTCTATGACCCCTCTTAAACCTGGGCTAACTCAACAAGGCAACACTAAGATGATTTTCTCCCTGTTCACTAACCAATACCCAGGGAGCTATTGTTGGTTTCTCTTCCTGCAGGAAATAATGTATTTAAATTCAGCAGCTCCATGGACACCACTTCCAAACCCTTCAAACTATAAGTAAGCACTCACTACCAGTGCAATATATTTCACTTGGTAGTCACTATTTTTTAACCCATGTTAGAGCTCACACAAAAGCCACCTTGGCTGAGGTGTGTATATAAGCAAGAATTCCAGAGACAGAGAGACAGAATTGGAACGCTGCTCCTGATGAAGGAAGAATTGTGCTCCTGCTGAAGGAAGAATTACGGAGACTGAAGCTGGCTGAGAGAGAGAGAAAGACAGAGAGAGAGAAAGAGAGAGAGTGAGTGAGTGAGTTTCTCTCTCAGCATCTGGAAGCTGAGAACTGACTGAGAACTGAGATGGAGTTTTCCTGAGACCAGAATCTGGTGAAGGCCACCTACAAGGCTGAGAGGGCTTGCCTGGAAGGCCGATATTCCTTCTGGGTCCTAGAGCCAGCTGAACAAATAGAGTACCAAGTACCATGTTAAAAGTTCTAACTACTTAAACTCAACTATACTCAAAGTCTTTTCTCGGGCCTAGAGCCCAGAAAGATTAAATGATGGAATTTTTAGCTTCTAGTAGAAAATCATTCATTTGGCTCTGATTTTTTAGGGGGAAGGAATTGGCACTATGTAATTGGTAAGACATCTGACCAGGCTGGCTTATGAAAAGTTACATTCCCTCAGTAGCACAGGAGATAGCTATTAATCAAAGAGCTAAGAGTCCTTCACAAGGAAAGACAGGTTGCAAAAACTTCCTTGCAAATAAATCAATCAAGTTAGTAAAGAGAACAAAACCTTACCAAAAAAAAAAGTGAGAAAAATCAACATATGTGATCATGATTTCTGCTTAAAGAATCAAGATATGCTATCTGTGGTGGCGCTGGCTGCGGAAAGTAACATTTGTATGTTGACAAATTTGACTAGAGAAATCAATGAAGTCTTCCAAGTGACACAATTTAGTCCGAGCTGCTCAATAAGCCTTCTATAAATAGCTCCCATGTAGTGTCACTTTTTGGGAAAATTTCAGTTGTTGAAAGGTATCCACTGGGCAAAGCAGTTTTAGGCGACTTGCTGGTTGTGATCATGGTAATGTGTAATTTTTAGTTGCAATAATTACCCAAGGGATTCAGAACGCACCATTTGGAGAACCACCATTTATTTCTTCAGGTTCAATATTTTAAGAGATTAAATAAATGATGAGTACTTAGAAAACTTAGATTTTACTTTTAATCCCCCTCTTATTGTTCAAAATATTTCATTTTGGGTCTGTTACACTCCCTAAAGAAGGGAAATTCAACTGTATATTATTGAATTAAGATACAATGGCATTTACAATCAATGATATTTTATTATGCATCCAAAAATCTATCTTCATAAAGTGATACTAGAGGATGAAAAACTTTAAAGTACTTTCTTTATCCCTTTCATTTCCCTAACTTTGTGGGATAAGGGGGAAAGAGAGGCTAGACAGGGAAGGCAATAGGAGTTGGTCCTATGGTCATTTGATGCAATGATTTAAATTACTTGCAAATGTTAGAAGGAAAACATGGAGTTAGTCATTCTTTTGAAGAAATCAGATCAAAATAGTTTGGGGGATAACTTCACAGTTAATTAAGATACACTTGATTATAAACAGATTTTTTAAAAATACATAATTAAAAGAATACATCCTATTTCAACTGAAGCCTAATAGGCCTTTAATCCAAGTTAATTTTTAAAGAATATTTCATATGCCTCTCAAAGATATATATATAATATATATCTTAAAATACATAAGTATATGTAATAAATATAAGATATTTATAATAACACTACACTAAAGAAATGACTATTCCTTAACACAATTTGAGCAAGACACTGAAACTGAAAGGAGTTAGTAGTTTTTTTTTCTTTTTGATATGGCAGGCATTTTTATATAAAAATGTCTATGAATACTTAGGGATAACAATATTTGAACTAACTACTTCACAGGGTTGTTATGAGGAAAAAAACTTTACAGAGGTTCAAGTATTATAACAATGAATTATTACCTATGTCTGTCAAATACCCAGGAAGGATTAATCTACAAACAAGAGAGTCACTATGTAAAAACATTTTTACAGAAACAGTGAATGTTCAGGATTGCCATTCCAGTGTTCACATTACTATATCATATTTCTCTAGCTGCATATAGCAAAAAATACAGCATTAAAACTAAACATATTAAGAAAAAAGGTTTTCAGTACTTTTATATATTTTGTTTAATATTCATGGTTGTAAATGCTCTAGATGAGCTATTCTTCCCCAATGCTAACAGCTGTCTCTTCATTCTTTTAAAACTTTATGCAAAGAATTGCCCATTTAGAATGTCTGGGGGTTTTCAGGTGATTTTGACATCAGCACCATTTTCTTTCATCACTTGTTATAAGTGAACTAACAAAAAAAGTTCATAGAAGTCAGAACTGCCAGAGACATTAAAAGTTATCTAGTGCAACCCCTTCTTTCAAAAGAAACTATAGACATTAGGAGAACCAGCTTGTTAAAAGTAGTACATGTAGTAAGAGGCACAGTCAGGATTTCAATCCAGGCATTCTGACTCTGCATCAGGCCCTTTTTCCACTTCACTACAATACATATTCGTTATATTCTCATTCTCTCTGTCTCTCTATTCATATAATTATTCATTTAAATCTATCTTTTGTTTAACTTTATTCAACAAAGAAATTGACAGCAAAATGTCTTAAGCCCCTACAGGATACAGGGCATTGTGCAAGGTACTGAGAGTGATATCAAGTTGAGATGAGATAAGGCTTCCTCATTCTCTAGCAGGTCACACATAGTATGCATTAAAGAAAGGTCTTGAACACAGATTTTCCAAACTCTAAGGTTGGCCCAATATTCCCTATATCCTGTTCCCCTGAGGCTTTATAAAAATGTATTTCTACATAGGAGAGGAGGGAAAGGAAGTAAAATGGTTGGTTGGAATATAGAATGCTTTTTTCACAGCAGTCTAACTCCCACCTGCCTCTTTAATCCATGTGTGCACTGGTACATTTCATATAAATTTCTTCTTTTGCCCCTATTTCCAAAGCACATTTCCTAAGTTATCCCTCCTTCACTGGATACCCTATCAATGCTCATGTATTATGTTTACCAATTTTCACTTAAATGTTGCTTTGTGAACTCACTGATGTTCTTAAGGTATATATGTCTAACTATATGGTTAAGTTCCTTTACAGCAGAAACAATATTTTTAATCTTCTGTTTCCCTCAAACTTGAGCTTTAAGCATAGCTCACTTGTTCTTTATACTTGAAAATATCAAAATCTGAGAGAGCAATTACTCACATGGGTAACTGACCGTGTCAACAAACATTAAAAATAAAATGAGGAGATGATACCATTTCTAGAGAGTGTGGTCAGATGTTCTAAATAAAGTCCAGTTACTGCAGCCCCATTCCATCTCAGTTTGGGTGAAGAGAAACTAAGATAATAAATAAATACATAAATATACAAATATACACACAGACACACACGCACACACATAAACAAAGTATTATTTTTCAAGTCAAAATAAAGTCTAAATTAATTACAACCACAAAGTAAGAATATACAGGTTACATTACAAAGAAATAAAATTTTTATTTTTATTTTTTTTTTAATTTTATTATAGTTTGCATCATTCATTTCCACAAGATTTTGAGTTACATATTTTCTCCCCCTCTTCCCCCTACCCACCGCCCCAAAACAGCCAACCCAGTGTGTCCCCCCTCC
>CM053588.1:274581012-274596002 GCA_028646515.1 Pseudochirops corinnae
AATAAAATATAATAGTCCTCAGTCTACTGAATATTCTGATACCTCTAGCACCTAAAAAATCACTCATAGGCTACAACAGTTTGAAGGCTGAATTTCCAACATTTTCTGGTGGTTGAATCACATTTTAGGTGCTCACTCAGGTCCAGTAGTCTCCAGAGAACATGGATTTGATTTCCATCCTTGCAGAGAAACCAGCAGCAAAGATATTGAGGGTTAAACCAAATTAGTATGAAATATGAAGTCATTTCTACCCTTTTAGATATGTGTAGAATAACAGTCCACTGTATAAAAAAAAATGAAAACTTCCTTTTGCTATGTAATGCTTATTTCTGAGCCAATCAAGTGCTCTTTATTAGAAGATTAGGAATACCAAATCCATTAGATGACAGTCCTAGAAATTCTCTGAACTAGTCTCTGCTATTTATTTCACCCAGCACTCTGTTCATGTCTCTGAACCTTCCTGCTCCCTTTTAACAGTTCTTGAATTCTATGCTTTGCTTGTGGAATTATCACTTTTGTACTTTAATACTAATGAATTAATTCATTCTCCTTCTTCTCTAGAAAGCCCAAAGTATTTTAAAAGTCCACCCAAGAAGCCTGCTTAACACACGCAGTCCCTGGTACAGAGTGGTATTACACTGAAAACAAACAAGAAATGGAACTGAGGTCAGGGAATATGAGTTCAGGTACTTTCAAAAATCCTGCCCACCCCCAATTTAAAAAAGCAAAGCAAAGCAAAACAAAACTCTAGCAAGATATGCATAGTCAAGCAAATCAAATTCCTACATTCCTGATATACAAACCTAGAGAACTTGGAAGGCCACAGGAACAAGTTGTATTGCCCCAAAGAGAATATAAATTCGTTAAAGGCAGTGACTGATTTTTGTCTACAGCACCTGGCACAAAACTGACTGAATTAAAATGAATCCCCCTCTGCTCCCACAGCTTCTTTAGAAACTGCCTTTGCTCAATCACCCCATTTTCCTGGCATCAGCAATCCACCTTGGCACCAAGTCACGCTACCCACCCTAACATGGCAAAGCTGTGCATTTCACTTTTCTAGTGCATCCTAAAAATGGCACGGTTACAGTGTAACAACTCTAGTGCAATAAATCTGTGGTCTCCCAGCAAATGTATGAAATGTCCTTTCTGGAGACATCTGGGTAGTAAATGGACAGGAATATGGACTTGCAAACATGAAGGCCTGGGTTGAAATCCTGCCCCCAGAACTTACTAGTGTGTGACACTGAACAAGTTAGCTAAAGTTCTCCTGGCCTCAGTTTCCACATCTTTACAATCGAGGGTTTGGACTTGATGACCTCTAAGGTCCCCCTTCCAGTTCAAAATCTATGATTTATAAACCTATGAAACCACAGCCATTGGAAGGAGGAGGGTTTTAATACAGTCAGCTTCCCTCACTGTGCTTCTTAGATCATTCTACAGTTCTTGTGTCTGTCCCCTTCTCACTATTCAACAGTCTACCATCTTAGTTCAGGCTCTCATTACTTCTCACCTAGACTAATATCATAGACTCCTAAGTGGCCTCCTTCCATCAAGTGTCTCCCTTCTCCAGTTTATCCTCCATAAAGCTACCACAGTGAAATTCCTAAAGCACAGGTCTGATCGTATTTCTCCCCTGGTCAAGAAACTCGTGGCTCCCTACTACTTCAAATCCCAACTCATCTGCTTTGCATTTAAAGTCCTTTATTTTCTTCCCATCTCCAAGTTACTTTTCTGGGCATACTGTATATTACTACCCTGCATGCATTCTATTTTCAAGCCAAAATGGCTCGTTTGTATTCCTTGCACATAACATTCAGCTCTTGTCTCTGAGACCTGGTAACTCTGGTCCTCCATGTTTGGAATGTGCTGTCTCACAGGCTGTACATCTGAGATTCCTGTCTTTCTTCAAAGCTTAGCTCAGGCAGTGCCTCTTCTGGGAAGCCTCTCCTAGTCCTTTCTCTACCCCCAGTTTCTTGTGCCTCCCCAAATCCTACTTTGTGTTTATTTTTATATCCATGTATGCATGCTGTTTTCCCCCAAATGAAGGTAAGCTCTTAGGGGCCAGAATTTTTTCTTTGTCTTTTTACTTTGTATCCCCAGAACCCAGCAAATTACATAACGAAGAGCAGGCAGTTAATAAATACTTCTTGTTATTTCAGTACTTGAGGTGAAAGCAGTTTGTCTAACACACCAAGATGATGGTTTAAATGTCAGTGTGCTGGTGATAATGGAAGATGAGTGCTGGGTCGCAGTGGCAGTGGGGACTCCCCCTTAATGAGCATCTTTAAGCCAGTGCTCGGTGAGCGTGTGTTAGGTATGTTGTATGGGAGGTTCTAGTTCACATATGAGCTGTCTGAAATCTAAGTTGGAGGCTCTGTGATACTTATCATAGAAGCCAGGGCTTCTTCAACATTTTCCTTCAAACTTTTCACTCACAGCCTCTTCAGGCAACTATGAGTCCTGACCCCATCTGGGGTTGAGTCTCACAGTTTAAGAAGTGCTGAAGCTCCTATATAAAACTGACAGCTGATCAAGATAATCAGGTGGTTGCTGTGGATAAAGTGCTGGACTTGAAGTCAGGCAGATTTGAGTTCAAATCTTCCCTCAGAAGATTTACTACCTGTGTGACTCTGAGCAAGTCACTTAACAACTAGAAACAATAGCCAGCATTTTTATAATGCTCAACAAATATCAACTCATTTTATTTTCGCAATAACCTGGAGATGCAGGTGCAACATTGATTGCCATTTTACATATAGAAAAACTTTGCCAGACACAGTTTACTTACTTAACCTCTCTCAGGTTACTCCTTTCTAGAGGTATTCACTTTTAAAAGAGAATTCTTTGAAATTATTTTAAAAGTCTCATTATCTATTATCTGGTAGCTGCTCATTTTGCTTAAAATGGCAAAAAAGGACTATATAGTAAAGCATTTGGGATCAGCAATCAGCAGTTCCCCTCATGCTTCCTCTCTTCACTAGATCAACAGAAAGCTTCATCTCTGTTCCCTTTCAAAATTCTCTGTCACATACAGACTAATATCTAACTAGAAGGGAGAAAGGCTGGCTTGTAGTGGTAATACCAGAAAGTAAATGGACCAGGAAAATATTTTCATTGTGTAGCTGCAAAGACTAGAGAGTCAATAAGCAGGGGTACAAACTCCCTAAACTTCAGTTTCCTTGTTTTGAATCCTGGCCCTGCTACTTTCTGCCTATGTGACCTTGGACTAGTCATCACCTCAGTCTCAATTACTTCATCTGTTAAATCAGCGGTTCTCAATCAAAATACATCCTGCATATCAGATATTTACATCATAATTCATAACAGTAGCAAAATTAGAGTTATGAAGTAGCAACAAAAATAATTTTATGGTTGGAGGTCACCACAACATGAGGATCTGTATTAAAGGGTCGTGGCACTTGGAAGGTTGAGAACCACTGTGTTAAATGAAATGGTTGGACCTGATAACCACTAATGTCTCCTCCAACTCTATGTCTATGATTTATAAAATGAGGAGTTCAGGTGACTTAGATGATTTCCTAGGTCCCTTCCAGCTTAAAAAGCTATCAGTGTTGTCATTTATCATTGTTTTTTAGTGTTATCCCCTCAAAGAAAAACAGAGGATCTTCCTCTGTGGCTTTATGAGCTTTAAATTCTACTTCCTCCTTAATGCCTTGAGAAAGAATCAGATTCCATGTTTTAAGTTGACACTAAAGATGTTTTCACACAGAACACTGTTATAAGTAGAGTATAAGGTCCTTGAGAGTGGTTATATTAACTTTTATCTTTGCACCTCCATCAGTTCTAACACTGCGCTGTATAGATTAGGGACTTGATCAATATTTGTTGAATTAAGTCCCTAAGGTTTGTTCTTAAAAGTGAAAAAAAAAATTCCATGATGGTGGTAAATGTGGGGAGGAGATCCAAGACTTATAGGTCCACAAATGTGATTAAAAAATTTAACATGGTGCAAATTTTTCCCTCTATCACATATCCATGTTAGAAGGGGTGATCGGCAAGGTGTTTATATTCTTCAGTTCACTATTAAATAAAACACTAAATTTAAAAATATATGTAATACTCATCTAATCAGATGTTCCTAATGAAAAACAGAATGATACAACCAAGAGATGCATCACTGTTACATGCTAATACTGAAAACATTCACTTTTAACAATGACTGAATATATATCTTCCACCAAAATGCCCATCTTCTGACTTTACAGTGACACGACAACATTAGAAAGTCAGGTTTCAGAAAACTGTGAAGACACAGAAGTTACTTAGAAGTCATATTAATTCAAATTATTTAATTGAATTATCATTGGTATTACTGCACATATAACCACAAAACCTGATACTTTAAAAATGTAAAAAAAAAAAAAAAAAGCAAAAAAACCCCCAGCCTAAGCATATTAAGCTTCTGAAAATGTGTTTCAGAACAAGTCAGCAAAACTGTCTATAGGTATGCAACACTGTTCTGCAACCCAATTAAATAACAAGAAAGCTGAATGATAACACAGGCAGACATCTACTTCATACTCATCTCCTTCAGTCATATAAAATGCTCTCAAGTTTTCAGGGAAGTGTATGCCAAAATGTAAATGTTTAGAAATAAAACAGGATTCCCAATAACAAGATATAGCTTTAACCAAGCAATGTAAAACTTGTAACTTGGTTATATGATCTTATTATATGATTAAATAGCTGCTAAAATAAACTTCAGAAAACATTTTCAACATGTAACTTTCACTCTCAATAAGGTAGAAGGATTTTGTATTGCCCAATTTTGTCAGGGATCTGTGATTTCTTTAAAGTCGGAACTTCTTCCCAAACACACGTTGTTACCTTGCACCTACAAATCAGTAAATAAATCCTGAGTTGTTACCCTGAGGATAAGAGAGATTAAATGATTTGTACTCCCAAGAATCAGAGTTAGCATTTGGACCCAAGTCTTTCCAAACTCCAAATCCAGTATCTATAGGCTGCGCTATTCCATTACTTAGAACCAAAAATTTGTTTAAATTTATTGGGCTGAATGTTCTACCAATGGACTTACAACTGCTCCAACTTTCTCTACTTCTTGCTGTTGTTCAGTCATTTTCAGTAGTGTCCAACTCTTCGTGACCCCCATCTGGGGTTTTTACAACTTCCCAACAAACAGCTTCCAGCCCAGCTCATCAGAAGCACCAAGGACAGTGCTGTTTCTTTTGTATCACCTTCTCCCATACACACCAGGGCCAACTATCCTGTTATTCTTCAGCTCCTGCATCTGGACCACTCTTCTTTTATATCCCTGAGAATACATGTGTGCCTCTGACATCCTTCAAATCCTAAATCAATATGTACCTCCTCAAAAAAAAAAGTCTTTCCTGAATAAGACCCCCAAGACATTGAATCCTGCTCTATTTCATAATCCCTTAGCACTCAAATCCACAAAACTGGTACATAGTCTGCAAATCTATCTTCTTGGTAAAAGTAGATCTCTACTTATTTCACTCGGCCATGTCTATCCATTCCTAATGTGAAAGGTTGTATCTTCTGTTTTCTTTGACCCTTCCTTGCTCTCCTCCACTCAGATCAACAAGCACAGTTCTATTTTCCTTTGTATCAACTCCTTGAATACACCAGAGCCTGTTACTGTTACAATGAGATGTTTAACATTTATTATGAACTATAAGGCTCACAGAGGAACATCACTTCATGGCATATTTACTACTGTCCCAAAGCTCCCATAAAAAGATGCTGTGCAGCAGCATACTTCACAAATAATTTGGTGCTGTTAGAGACAGAAAACTTGTTGGCTATTTAGGTCCAAAAATTTCTACTATATTTCATATGGCAAGTACTGTTCCCTCTATGACATATTCAAGTGTAAAATGAGTTCTGAGATGAGAACTGCTACCACTTCCACTACAGTACTAGGATAAATGACTCCTCCACACAGTATACAAGTGACCTTAGGTTCTTTTTTCTATGATTATTTATTAGGGTTTTTAAAAATTGCTTTCTTGAATGGTTTTTTTAAAAACATCTCTATCATTTCCAATTATCTTTCTCTACAAAAGGACCATCATTTTTTTTTAAAAAGAGAAACATAATTAAGAAAAACAAATTAACACAATGACCATGTTATGCTACACTGACACATTTCACATCTTTAGTCAACAGTCTTCACTGAGAGAAGGGAGGTGAATTTCAGCCTCAGTCCTCTGGAAGTCATTACATTGATCTGAGTTCTGATACTTTAGTGTTGTTTTCCTTTACATTACTGTTGACACAGAGTATACTGTTCACTTATTTCTGCTTACTTTGCTTTACATTGGTTCAGACAAGACTTTTCAATTTTTTTTCAATTATTCACATTTGTTTTGGTTATGGAAGAATAAGTATCCAACATATTTACATACCATTATTTGTTCAGCCACCCTCTCACTGCAGGACATCCATTTTACTTCCTTTTTTTTTTTTTTGCTGCCACCTAAGTGCTACTTACAAATATTTTTGCACTGATGAGGCACTCTGACCTATCTTTAACCTTGGGCAACATACCAAAAAGAGGTACAGACAAATCAATGGGTACACACACAGGTTAGTCACTTTTCTAACATGGCTCCACAAACTACTTTCCTGAAAGGCTGAACCAATTCTCCCAGCGTCACCACCAAGATTATATTATTAAGGCGCCCAGTGTTTCCACAGTCCTTCCCATGTTCCTTCTGTGACCCTAAGCTGTTGAAGATTGTGCCAATAGAGAGTAAACTCCCTTAGATCCTTCCAAGTTGGCATGACTTTACTTATAGTCCTAGTGATACTCTGTGTCTGTCACCTGAAGATTAGCCTAGCTAAGTTTGGAGATGTTTATTACCAAAACCATCCACTAAAATATGGAGAGTCTATAGCCTAAACTAGTGGGAGAACCATATCCATGAAACTGCAGACCTTCTGAATTACTAAAAGGCAACATATAACAAATGTAACCTGGGTGGCATAAGTGATTTACTAAGTAGCTTACCAGCTGCTCCACTAACAAAAACAGTTCAAGTATCCTAACTAAGTATATAACACTTAATGGATGGTTTTATATCTTTTTGCATAAAGTTTAAGGAAACTAAAACTAGCAATTTCAACTGTGACATTTTTGTGATTCTAGAGATATGAGATTTTCTTGTGTGGTGCAAAAATGGAGATCAAAGCATAGCCTTTGCTCTCAAACAACATTTGGTATTAAACTTCATGACTCTCCTATGTCCTACTATCCTCCAAATATATTTTTCTTCTTTCAACTTTTTCTAACCATAAGCCCTAGGCCTGACAATTTACAAAGAATCTTACAAATCTAAGGACAAAAACTTCAAAATTGACAATTTGGATAAAAAGCATAAGGTCAAGTGCCATCGCTCACCGAAGTAAATACACCCCTTTTCTCAATGTGACAATGTAAAATGTCTTTGTGAATGAAAATTGTACTCGTAATACTGTTTCAATTTCTTATTCATCATTGTGGAACATATCTTTTCCTAGTCATCACCTCCCACATAGAAGTGTTCCCATAACATTCATAACTTCTTGTAAGTCATATTTCTTAATCTAAAAGACTGTTTTTTGGAAGACAGATCTTTTTTCCCCCAGTGATTAAAAGCCACATCCCCAATAAGTTCTTTCCCCCCCACTGTGTATTAAAAAAAATATCAATAATCTCTCTAATCAGCATTAACAACACTTAGTACTGGTCAACTTGTCAGTCAAGATTTCATTAGTCCTTCCTCAAATATATAAAAAAGGATAAAGGAGAGAAGAAACAGAAATGGAAAAGACAGCGAGGGAAAATACGTAGGACATTTCAAACCAAAAGGTTATATTCAGTTCAACTCTGCCATGTTTATATGTTGCAGACAAAAAACACGGATTTAAATATCAGATGTGCAATCTTTAATGAAACCAAATCAGCATTATATTTAACAAAATGTTACAAAATATGATAATGTGGTGGCAAAGGAAAAATCAAATTACTCTGAAAATCCATGGAAGGAGAGATAGCTTTTAGCGGGGAGAACAGAGAATACTTCATAGAAGAGATGGTGTCTTTTGATTAAATTACACATATCAGTAGTTTTTTTTTATTTAAAATTTCTCAAAGCTATTATAGAGGCAAATATTAGAAACAAAACCTTATAAAGCATTAAAACAATAGCTTTCAAATATCTTAGATTTTGAAAATATCAGCATCTGAGGAAATTTTCCTTTAGGTTTTTTTCATTTTTAATAAAAAGATTCAATTACATGATATCTTTAAAAATTTAGAAATTAACTGTAAAGTTGGGCATGATTGAACAACAAAGAACAACTGCTTTTAAAATCACTGCATCTCTTGCTGCTATGCTTTCACACAGGGTATGTCATATATCTGGAATACTGTCTCAGGGAATACTCCCATCCCTTTCTTAAGATACCCCTTAGCTTCCTTCCCTAGTTCAAGCACTGCCTTCATCAGAAGGCCTTTCCTGATCCCCCATTTTTAAGTCGACTTCCCCAAACTACTTAGTACATATTATATGTTTACTTAATTTGTACATATGTCATTTCTCCAGCAGAATGCAAGTGTCTTGAGAGTAGGGACTACTATATTTCTGTCTCTGTATTCCTAGTACCTGATACATACTAGACAGTCAATAAATACTTATGAATTGAAGTTAGTTGGTTGGAACTCTGAGAAGATGTTAAATTGTGGTCTCAGGAGGAAAAGGTTAAAATCAGGTTACTGATTAAATAAACCATGAAGTTTTCAATTTTTCAAAACAAAATGGTTAATGATTCAAGTCAACACCTCCTTTCTAGTTTTTAAAACACTTCCATCAATAGTTAAAGATTTTCTTCACTGAAATTTCTCACTGATATTCCTACTCAGAGGAGATCACAGATGTTAAAAAGCCTTCATTGAGTATCTATACTTGGTTCCATGGTAATAGACCACACTGTTAAGCCAGGCCCACCATCCCACAAATAAATACCACTGAGTGTAGATGAAGGAGTAAACTGATAGATTAGTATAAATTCCTCAGTACTATTTATAAAAGACAATTCCAAATTACCCTATTAACAACGGGTCCATATCTTGGGTGCTGAAGAAAGATACAAGGTGGGATTGGCTGTACTCAGGTTCAGGAAGAAATCTTACCTTGTACTGCATGACTCAGAACAATCTCATTGTTAACCTATATATCAAGCATTTCAACAACAAATTAGGTGTAAAATTTCCAGATTTTGCTCCATTTCTACTATGATATTTACTCAGAGAAATCTTAAAGTAATGTACTTTGTTTTTTCTGTCATCCTGTGTATTTTATATTATGCACTTAAAAAAACATTTTGAAAATGTGTCCATGGGCTTCAGCAGATTTACAAAACACAACAAAAGATTAAGATCCCCTGTTCTAAGAGGTTATTTATGAAACAGTGATAGAAATATTCAAACTACATATTTATTTTTTAAAATTTTTTAAAATATTTTTTAAAAAGAAGGTTTTATTTTGTTTTTCAGAAAAGCAGTTTGTAAACTGTAAAGTACTACCTAAATGTGAGGCATTATTATTATGGCTGTTAACATAATAACAATCTGAACATTTGAGATCAAGAGATTACATTAATGGCAACTTTGTGACAAGGATTTGAAATTTAACTTTAATTTGCATTATAGTGAGAAGTTCTTAGTACATGTTTCTGAGGGGGAAAAATTAATGTTTTTTTTAAAGCAGTGGATTTAACTTCATAAAAATCAAGTGGCCCTACTTGACATTTCTGCTATCTCAAAAGAGGACTAAAACAAACTATGCAGATGCTTGTCCTATTGTAGAATAGTCAGAAAAGTTTGATACATAGGGCTACAAATGGCTTTTCATCATTTTTAAGGTCTCCCTTGAAAAGAAGGCCTACCAACAGCTGGCCAAAAGAATACTTTTTTCCAAAGACACTGTTCTTACTGACCCACATATAAACCCAATGAAGCATGCTGAGGAAAGTGGGTTGCCATATTATCCCTCACCCCCAAAAAATAAAAAACAAAAAAAATAAATAAAAATCACTCCTGTCAAGAAGCAAGATTAATAATGTCAGATAAGAGCAGCTAAGTGGCACAGTGAATACAGCATCAGCCCTGGAGTCAGGAGGGCTTGAGTTCAAATCTGGCCTCAGACACTTAGTACTTACCAGTCATGTGACCTTGGGCAAGTCACTTAACCCCAATTGCCCTCCAAAAAGCAAAAAAAAAAAAAAAATAATAATGTCAGATAGTCTTAAGGTATACATAAGACAGCAGAAAAATAAGCCATTCATCTAAAGTTCTAAACAGAAGCTGTAGTCCTTGCATGTGTATAATAGCTATAGCCATTTCCATTATTTACCAAGGTGATAGCATACACTGAAAATTAAAACTAGGATGAAGGCAAATAGAATTATAATTTATTCAAATATAATAAAGTATATTTCCAGGTACACATGGACCATGAGGAGTTGCTCAATTAGAAAATGAGACAACAGATTGAGTGAACTTTTCAAGAGAGGAGAATAGTTGCTTATTCCAATGGCCAATAAAAACCTTAAAGAAAATGTAAAATTTGTAACTGAAGATAATAACAGTGTTTACTTTGTACAACAAATTTGACTTGCAAAGTAACACACAGATGGACATTTTCATTTTTTGTTCACCGTCAGTTTCTTTTTCTGATTAGCACAATGTTGTTTTGTTTTCCAATACTCCAGGGAAATTACAATTATAAATACTGAACGTTTCTTTCTGATGTGGAAAGAAATCTGATTCCAACACTATATGACTCTCTTGATAATCTAAATAGGTTAATTATTCATTGATACTTAACAAAAAATGGCGATTACTTTGCTGTTTAATTAGCTAACATAAATAAGGAATAAATTAAAGACATGGGCTTCGTACTTTAATTCATAATGCTTTAGGGTTCAATTTTATTTGCTTTATGGTCACAAGCTAACATAATAAAGTTATGATAAAAAGGTTGTATGAATATAAAGTAATAATTTTAAATAATCATTAAACTTAAAAATTAAATAAGATTCAATTGTTGTAAGAGATTTATTTCAGAAAACCCACCTTAAATAAGAAAACTACAAAGAAAGAAGGGAAGACTTATAAGAAGTGATGCAGAGTAAGGAAAGCAATTCCCAAAAACTCCAATATGAACAATGATTATAATACAATAAAGAAAAAAAACAGTAAAAGGCAACAAAATTCAGCTTAAACATGAACAACGTTGGAGCTAAAGGACTCGAAATAAGGCACACAATCTTTCTGCTCACCAACAGAAAACCAAAAAAGTAGGGTTATGTGCTGTATGTATAAGTGCTTTAAGCTTAAATTCCATTAGGTAGTTTTACTTAACCTTGTAAGGGGAGGTTTGGGTGTTTCTTGGAAAGTGACTAGCAAAACAAAAGTGTTTTTTTTTTCTTTTCAGAAAGAACTGTTCAATATTGACACATCAACAAACAACAGTTTTCACTCTCCATCATCCCTCCAATCCCAGAGTGATTAAAAGTCCCACTGTCAAGAAACTGAAAAAAAATATAGCTAAAAAAGATCTACTTCTGCACTGTTATTATTCAAAATATTTTTTTATAGTACACACACACACACACAGCTCGGGTCTCTTATAAACTGTTTCATTTTTTTCATTAAGGACCTGTTTTACTAGCAGAAGACCAAAAAAACAAATAACATGCTGTCAAATTAGACAGAGTAGATGTATTCTAAGCAAGAAATTCAAGAATTTGGCTATTCAAAATTGAAATTATGGAACATTTCTTTAAAAAAAAATTATGCTGCAGTTCTTGTCTTTGAAAGGGCAGAGTTGGCAGGAAGTGCTGACCTCATGTATCAATACTCCAAATCATGAAAGGCAAAAACAAACAATAGAAAAAGTATCATATCGTCTTAGTGTTGCAAGAATCCAGAGAACTACTTATTACACATCCACACACTTGAGAGGTCAACACATAGACTATGCTAATGGGTACCTGGGTCAAAACTTTTGTTGATCTGAATCCACACCACCTGCCTAACTGCTGGGGGCAGGAAGAGGGACGAGGGAGCTAAATGGTAACCACAGGACACTAAAACACAATTAATAGAATGCAGTGGGGAGAACACACAAGCATTTAACCCTATGCTATTTTTACCACCAATTTTTACACTCCATGCACAAAGATTCACGTTAGGGTAAGAAAGAATTCAACTGTTAAAAACTAAAACACACCTCTTTGTGCAAGCTGATGCGGGAATGATCCACCTCAAAATAGTGGCATTCCTTTTTGAAAGTTATTTTGAGAAAATGCTTCCCTATTTTTAACTCACAACTTCCCTCCCTGAAATTTTCATTCACTGATCGTAGATCAGCCATGAGAATCACAGAGAATAAGTCTATTTCTTCTTTTACAGGATGGTCCTTCAAACATGTGAAGATAGCTATCTTAGTCTTTCTTTTCTCCAAACTCTTCTCGACATTCCTATTTCCTTCATTCCTCACACTGTAAGCTTTCAGATTACCCATCAATCACCTAGCCCATTCTCCAATTTTATTATTCATCAGCAATCTTCTTAAAGTAGAGTTAACTAGGCGAGACCAAAAAAATACCCAATGTTGTTTGACTGGCACAGAATATGATGAGACTATTGCCTTCTTTATTCAGGATGCCAGTATTTTTAAGGTAGCCTAATACTATCTTAACTTTCTTTTTTTTTTTTTTGTCATATATTTTCATAAAGAAGATTCATACTGAGAGTGTAGTCAATTACAACAACCTTTTGGATTATGTCACAAACGTTATTAAGTAATGTCTCCCCCATCCTGTCTTGTGATTAATTTTTTAATTAAATGAAGGATATTACACTTAGCTCTAGTAAACGTAAGCCTGTTAGTTTCAACCCAGATTTTTAGTCTAAGACCTTTTAACATCCTTCTATGGTCTTCCATTATAGAAGACTGATAGGGATCTATTAGCTTCATCCATTATAAATTTGACAAAGTTGCCTTTTAAGTTTTTATCAGAATTACTGATAAATATGTTAGGCCAGACATGCTAGCGAACCCGTAACTTAGACTACACTAGAATAGCTCCAGGCATCAAAGCTAAGCTCACCAACTTAGAGTACATTTTTTCCCTGTCTTGAGGAATATGATATTAGCCCATCTATGGTCTTCTAGCTTTCCTCTCATTCTTTGATTCCTCAAAAATTACCAATAGCTCAGCAATCACATCTGCTATTTCCTTTAGTTCCCTAGGATATAATTCCCCTAGATCAGACAGATGTTTTCTTTCAAAACACTAGCTGCTCTTACTATCTCAGCCATAAACAGCCTCTTAGTGTCTATTGCTACCCTTTTGAATTTCAAGTCCCACCTTCCAACCTCCCCTCAATTAGTTTCAGTTTGACAGGGCCCACCACAACAACCAGCAGTCTTCCTCTCCAAAGAGGAGACAGATACAAAGCAGAGGCAGATATAAAGTGCTATGAATTATAATCAACTTGAAGAGATGCCAATACGCTTACTTGTCTGAGAAAAGGACATGGTCAGAAGATCTCGAACCAAAACATTAACTTAGAGTGGGGCAGGGGAGAAAGAGGAGGCAGGGATAGCATAAAAAAAACAAAAAACAAAAGAAGTGTGTCTCAAAATAGGAGAGTTGAAATTCTGGATGATGAACTGAGCTCAAAAGAGTTTGAAGACGAAAAATTCTAAAGGAGAAAGGGATGAAGAAATTGTGAAAGGAAGAAATAGCACATGGAAGATGAACAAGGTGATGTCAGCACAGAAGAGCACCTGGTTCAGGTACTTCCTGCAGAGAAATGCTTTGGAATCAGGGTCAGGATGGTTCTGAGACAGTTCCAACTGGAAAATGAGATAAGGATCAAAAAGAAAAATACATTCTCTCTTTTTGTCTTTTGTTTGTTTGTTTGTTTGAATATGAATTTAGTCAGCAACAAAAACAAACATTTCAATAGCCAAAGAATGAATGAATGAAAAGGAATTTTACTATTTGACAAACACAGTTCTGAACTCTGGGCATTCAAAAACTAAGCTAGTCTCTGCCCTAACAGAGTTCTCATTCTAACAGAAGCAAAACACATGATGAAATGATGGCCAAAGAAAGGAGTTTTAGTCCAGAAATGTACACACAGATGGTGAGGCCACAGAGGAACACATAGATGTACCCCTTCCAGAAAAAAAGGCAGAGCTGATTTAATCATTGTTCCAGAAGTGGAGCAGGAAGAAGGGGAAGAGGAAAAGCGGGAGCATGTGCGTGCAGTGACTAAAGATGCTTGGAGAAGATGGCCAGGGAACAAGCAGACAGTGAAGAGGGAAATGGGTGGGACCTTCCTATAATGGTGGGACAGGCTAAGGCAGTCACTAGTCAGTACAGCAGCAGGAGCTTCCCAGAATGGAAGTTCCCGGGTTAAAACCACCTGGACATGGTAGGATTGTGAATGAAGACTTTCTGCTAACTTTAATGGGAAAAAACAACTTTGTTGGGTGCCTTGCATTCTGAGGAACTGGGAAAAATCAGTGAATTAGTAGGAAAAACTAAAGATTAGGTCACAGGATGAACTGTCCAACCTGTAAAAGATCCAGGAAAGGGCCTGGAAAAACGTTGAAAAGTAGTCTCCTATACATAGCACTTTGCTAATAACTATTTATATGTTTTTTGGCAGGGGCCGGGGAAGTGGAAGCTGGACTTGGTTAAGTCTCTCATCTCTACTACTAAATTGTAAGCCTTCTACAGGCAAAGATCATGTCTTATTTAACTTCTTTATCTCTACCCTTCTCGCCTCCCACCCTGCCTCCACTGTCTGGTCCACCACTTCCCACAGAGCGTGCACTTAATAAAGACTGGTTTGTTATGGGTTGCTAAAACTGCCTAGATGAAACATGCATCACAAGGCTACATACTAATGATCTGCC
>CM053588.1:274596102-274612319 GCA_028646515.1 Pseudochirops corinnae
CTCAAAATAGGAGAGTTGAAATTCTGGATGATGAACTGAGCTCAAAAGAGTTTGAAGACAAAAAATTCTAAAGGAGAAAGGGATGCAGAAATTGTGAAAGGAAGAAATAGCACATGGAAGATGAACAAGGTGATGTCAGCACAGAAGAGCACCTGGTTCAGGTACTTCCTGCAGAGAAATGCTTTGGAATCAGGGTCAGGATGGTGCCGAGACAGTTCCAACTGGAAAAGGAGATAAGGATCAAAAAGAAAAATATAACATAAACAAAAGCAGCTAAAGAGGAGAGGAGGGGAATCCTAGGAAGAAGTCTTGGGAGGCCAAATTTCTTCTTCTCCTTAAGATGATGGCAGATGAAAGCTACCCAAGGGATGGCAGAAAAACAGCCCTCTTCCCAGTTAGCAGATCCAATCCAGTATTGTTCTTAAATTCAGAGAGCACAACAAAACCAAGTGGCACAATGGAAATCACTGATGTCACCACAGAGCTACCTTTCAAAACACAAACCCACTCTCAGAAGCCGAAGGAAGGAAGGAGCCAACTGATGTCTTTTCATAGCCATGGAGGAGGGCAACAGGAGAATATTTTAAATACATATGCTTGCTTCCTTTATCTCTCTCAAACTCTTCACAGTTCATGTGGAAAAGCAAACATGCCCTTTTATTTAAAGCTATCAGACTCCATATTCAAAATTTCTTCAGCACATCTTCCACCTGGTCTATCACTGGAGTGGGGAACCTATGGCCTCAAAGTCACATGTGACCCTCTAGTCCTTGAGTGTGGACAGAAATTTGGATTCAGTCAAAGGGCTGCTCTTGAGGACTAGAGGGCCACATGGGGCTTCAAGGCTGCAGGTTCCCCACCCCTGGATCATAACCCATACAGAAGAGTCCATTTAAGAAGAAAATTATTCTCCCACCTCCCAACCTGACAGTGAACAAATACCTGAAAGTACCAATCCTCAATCCAAACTGGAAACAAAATTTTGGTAGCAGAAACCCCATCTGTATCAGAGACTTCTGACAAAACAGAAGGATTCGTTATAACACTGTGACTTCCCATTTTCTTCAGGTGTGTATTTACACAGAGTAAGCAGGACTCCCAGAAGACCATGAAACAGCAGAAAAGCCATCTGCTACAGCAAACTTTAAAAACAGAAAGAAAGGAAAGCAAGGATGACTGCTATTGATAAATACTCTAACTTTAATAAGAATGGCATATGTCAACAGACAGATTTATTTTCACTGACATAAGGTTCTCTTCGAAGATACTCCTAGTTACTGAAGGGTTAAATATGTTCATAGACAACATGACATGGGGCGGGGGGGGGGGGGGGGGGGTTCTTTTCAGAAGTGCTAAAATGAGAACAGAGGGATGAAAATTAACATTTAAGGGCAGATGGAGTAATAATGAGAAACTGTGAACTATGCATTATGACTTGGTCCACTTGGAGGGAATGGGGAAAATGACTGCAGGATTTTTCCAGAATGTTCCAGAACATTCCTCAGGTGCTGAAGTAACTGCAAGGATAATCTACGAAGAAAAAGTCTCTCAACTGCCAGTAAATTCACACTTATTAGCAGACAGTATTGCATATTAAAGACACCTGAAAAAAAGACATGTAAAAAAATCCACTGAATTAACAGCTGCTTTTTAAAAAAAATGTAACAAAAAGCAATACTGATTGTAACAGTATCATGCACCTACCGGGAGGGCACTTTACCTCTCAAAAGCAAGCAGGGTATAGTGTGGTCCCTCAGGCCTACAACAAACTTCCAAACAGCCAAGAATAATTTACCTACAAATGCCAAGAGACAGTAACTTGGAATCTACCAGGAAACACTTGCTGATCTAGAACTTTTCTCATTTGTCACAGGGTGTTAGAGCACTGAAGACAAGCCTCTGTCCAGTCAGAAGCAGAATCTTACTTTCATAGCAGCAGGGCACAGATCTAAGACTGTAAGATCTCAGTCAAAGTGAAGAAGAGCCTTTCCACTGGACACTTACTACAATGTTGGCCCCAGCTGTGGTCTAAGGGTCAAGCAAGATAGTCAAACTACTGTGGGAGTCTTCTGGGTAATCAATATCCTGCTGGATGCCTACTATATATGAGATCCAGTGCTACATGTGACAGATGAAAATAAAAAAACAAAATGCAGCCTTTAATGTCAAACCTTACCATCAACCTAACTAGGGAGATAAGACGAGTTGAGATCTTGGTAAACGATTAAAAAACAAAAACTAGTAATGTTCCAATAGTGGTGAGGAAGAACATTGCACATGTAATCTTCTCTCCTCTCTCCCCTTCTTGTTCTTCTCTCTCCTCTCTCTTTTTCTTTCTTTTTCTCTCCAGCCCCCTCTCTTCCTTCCCGGAGGCTCCTAATGAACAAATTCCTTACCAACATGAACTATGTCTTATTTGCCATCATTTCCCCCAATACAACCTGGCATGATACTCTATTCATAAAATAATTACTTCTTTAAAAATAACAGATGGGATAGGCTGATTCTAGATTTAACCTGCTTCCAAAAAGCAAGTGTCCTTCAATATTTGATACTTCAGATCTCAGCCATATTCAAACAAATTAAGCACTGAACTTAAATATCACAGGGTCCTTTATAATGGAGGTGTTAAGTCATAGAATTCACACCCTCACTCTAACTGTATTATACCAGGTCTTTTTATTTAGCACAAAGTAACTAACAAATGGTCTACATTTTAAGATAGGTTCAGCCGTAATGATGTACTGACCAAAAATTCCTAGACACAGAAAATAAATATCAAAAGAAAATATGAAGAAAATTTAAAAGGATACAAAATTAATTTTCTCATCCTGTACTGCTTTTTCATTTAAAAATACATGTTTTAAAGTTACTTGAATCTACCACCACTATAGACAACAAAGACATTAATAATCAAATTTGTCAGGGCATAAAACTTCTCTATACACCTATTAAGGATTCATAAATAAATATTTGTTTTCATTAATTACACAAATGACTCATTATGGTTTTATTAAAATGTCATACATATGTATATAAACTTTCTAATGAATAATTAAGAGATATGTTGCTTATAAAACTACCTAGAATTTCAGCAAATTGTCAAATAGATGTTTTTAAAAATATATTGTTAACCTCCCCAATGCAAACAATCTCTTCAGATTTTTGAGATCTGGGAGCGATTAGAAGTCACTCTTCACAGAACATTAATTACGAGGAATATAAAGGAGGAAACATACAAACAGGATGTTGCTTACCTCTCTCTTGTCCTTCAACTTTGAGGATTTGCTTAAACCACAAACTACAGAAGCAAAAGACTTATTAACTGAGTTATGAATCAAAGAACTTCATGTCTGCCTTCTTCTGAAGTTGTAAATAGTCCATTGCATATCAGCTCATCAATAGCAAAAGTCCTCTATTTTTACTTATAAGTGAGTTACAAATAACAAAATGATATTTCTTCATGGTTTTCTACTGGAAATGTGTTTATCCTTTTAATACTACTGCCATAATTAGGGATCTACAGAGTTCCTGACAGAAAAGCTGAATTTAGCAAGCACATGTTATGTAACTCTAACTCCTATTTATTACAGTAATTGGCATTGTTTTTATATAGGACTTTCAGATTTGTAAAACATTTTACAAGTTACCCCACTTGCTCCTCACACCCCAATTTACAGAAGTTGAAACTGAGACTGAGAAAGGTTCAGTGACTTGTCAGTCATACAGGTAGCAAGCAAGTATTTGAGACAAGATTCAATCTCAGGTCTTTCTGAATTCAAGTACAGCATTATATCCACTACTACAGTTAGCTGCCTTTTTGAAAGATGTTGACATACAATTGAAATATACAAAAACATATTAATTTCTCACATCCTTATTTGCAATTAAGGTGATTTACTATATTCTTTAAAAGTTTCTGTACTAACAATAATGCTATCTTTCAAATCCAAAAATCATGCACGCTATCTACCACTAACAAGATTTCTTTGTCGAATTGCTTTTAAGCTGCATTTCCACAACTGCTAACCCCAAATTAGGAAGTGTCCCAGACCTTAAAAATATTATTTTATTTCAGATAATCCTGGATCTAAGGTTCAGGATGACCTTTCTGTTCAACCTTAAACATCAAATTCATTGTGCCAAATCTACAGAGCACGATGTAGAAATACATAAACTGGAACATAGCCCAGATTTACAGGATAATACTTGACACTCAACACCAGCCAGAGCTTTATCATTAGAGTACTATTTCCATTCAGAGAAAAAGAGAGACATGTAGAGAACTCGGAGAAGCTCCAAAGCAACAGTTCAGATTGGGATCTTGAGAAGACATGGAAATTATATTTCCTATGAAAGTTGGCCATTTGCCATTTAACATTTCTGTGGTTTTCTGGGATTCCTAGAAGAAGGAGAGCATTTCCAATAGTAGTTCTGCTCAGAGGATTTGCTGTCAGGACACCATGCCCCCACCCCCTCCCCAAAAGAACTATACTTATCAGCCAAGGCAATCCCATGACCTGAAAATTCAAAGGACTGACGGAAGACCATCTTGTCCTCCCTAAAGAGCTAAAAACTAGTTAGCCAGGCACTGATCCCCAGCCAAAATTTAAGAAAGGAATATCAAATAGGTCTCTTACACCAAGTCCTCAAAGCCATGCTTAAACTCCTACTATAAACAGATTTACAACTGAATAGCTTATAAAGGAAGATACATCTTATTCACATAATATATTCAGACACTAAGAAGTTGGCTATTTTTGAAAAGCGCTGATTTAAAATTGGTTTCCTAAATATAAAATCATTTGAAATCTACACAAACAAAATTTTTAAATGCAGAAAATAACTGTAAATCTTAAATTTTTTTTCTAATGTATTTTAAGTAGCCAATCCATTTGGACTTTCTCTTTTTTCTTAAAAGAAAACTATCATCGTACATCTCCCAGGTTTCCAAATGGTCAAGAAGAGGAGGAAGATGAAAAAATAATTTACTGAAACAAGCTTAGTTATTCAAAGAACACATTCTCACAGTAAAGAGAATCTGACGAACCACTTTGATGCCTTCTGTTGCTTTTCAAATAAATTATTCTTCAAGTAAAATTGTGTGTGGGGGGAAGAGTAATTTCTTTAGTAGATCAAAATACTGCAATCTATAAAAATCCTTAAGGAAAAAAAACCAGACATTTCAGAGACAACTGGGAAATTGCCCCTTTATTTTCTTCCTCATCTTGGGAAGTTAGCCAGTTCACCTTTCCACATACCTTTCAATAAAAAACAACGCTCTGTTTACTTATGGATAAAACCAAGTTACCAAGGGGGAAAAAAAAGAACTTTTTTGTACTCCTGAATTTAGATATGGCTGGTCACAATTTTTTAAAATAATATTCTCCCTATAAATTTCTAACTGTCAGCAATGTCGTGACCATATATTGACAACAATTGATATCCAACACTAAGAAAGCTTTAATGAAGATTGGGGAAAAACACCTCCATTGAACATGCACAAAATGTGCTGTTTAAATGAAGGCAAAAGAAAAAATTGTAAATGGTCTGAGATAGCTGATTTCATTATTATTTGGATGCTAATCACTGCAAACTGAGACACACAATCAGAATTAGGAAATCATTTTGCATAAGAGCTTGGTTTCTGATACACAGAATAGATGTTTTAAAGCTTTATTTATAGTACTGACATGGAATCACGTCACTGGTCTACTTGAGCAACTTAACTTGCAAATTACTTCAGATTTTACATTTGAAAAATGGAATTATAGTATGTATATGTGTATATGTATATATCATTTTTATTATATACATTATCCATGTTTTAAAGTATTTTGTCTAACTGACAACAAACATCCTATGGCTGACAGGTATTCACGTAACTCATCAAGAATATAAATACAGGGAAAGGAAGACATTTAAAAAAACTAGAAGATCAATGGGAGGAGGGTGAGGGGAAGGGGAGGAATAATTTTTTTTAATTCCCTATTAAGAGAATATGAATCTGAAGCATGAATAACTAAAGAATGACATGCCAGTCTTAGAACCACTCTTTCTCCATTTCTTACTTAAAAAAAAAATTCTACAGAATATTATCATATACACATGGAAAAGTCAAAAGAAAAAGCTTATTCTAAAATCCAATACACACCCCATCCCCACCCCCACATTTATTTATTTTGCTTTTAATTAGGGAACAAAACAAGCATTTCACTACCATCCACAATTCCTGAGTTCCTGGCAACTTGTAACAGACAACCATAACATATGGATGATCAATTCTTCAAAACAAACTTTAACTCATTAACTCACCCTTCAAATTACGTCTAAAATAAAATTTTATGATGTTTGTATCCAAGTGTTCAATTACATGATAGTACTGAATATACTGATAATGCCATGGAAACATTTCAGTCTAAAAGTAATGAGATCTTATCTAATTACGACATTATCATAAACAACAGTTTTACCTTTTTTCCAAACTAAAATTTCAGAAATCATATCAGAAAAACTGTAATATGTTTTTCATAACATCCTGCCAACCAGCAATGAAAAGGTATAGTTTCACTTTAAGATCTGAGAATTGTTAAGAATACTCTGGTGCTGATGATAGAATTTGGAAATGAAATAAATTGCTGTCAATTTTTTTTCCCTCATCTCTTCTTACTTTCTACTACCACCCTGGCAAATACTCCATCACTATTAGTTTTCCAAAATTATAATGAAATTTTGTAAACAGATTTAATGACTGATGCAAGTTAAAATTATATGCCTTAATTAATTCTCCTGAGTTTCATCCTCAAAAAAAGAAAACACAGTCATGTTCCAGGAATAATTATGGTTTATTTAAACTTTTTACATTAAAACACAGTGACTATATTCATAGCATGCTTTTGCTTTTTAACCTGAACATGTCACTTAATTCATATAGAGAAGCCATTTAAGATTAAAGATATTATGTAAGCACATTAGAAAAAGGTGTTCACACCCACTTATCTTGAAAAATATTACTAAAGAACTTTGGAGTTTATTTTAATTGGTCAACTGAGTGACTACCCTATTCCAATACTTCCTCAACTAATAAAATATTACTAAGATTTAGTGATTTAGGAATCTCAAAGAATCTCAGTTTAAGATCATGGGATTTTGGAGCTGGAGGACTCTTACAGATGATATAGTTCAACCTCTTAATTTAACAGATGAGGAAATATGAGACCCATAAAAGCAAAGTGAGTGGCCCAAGGTTATACCAGTAGTGACTGAAAGAAGAGGAACTTGAACTTAAGTCTTCTGATTCCAAATCCAGTGCTTTTTCCATTATATTGGCTGTAATGTTGCCTTAGGAATTTCTAACTACCTGTGTTTCCACATAAAACATCCCAAACCCGGAAACATCATTTAATACATTTTGGTGCTAATATATTCAAGCAATACAGGGTTTATACTGAAAGGCAGATTAAGTGGCTAACCTCTCTTTGAAATAAGCCTTAGTGTAATATTGAAATCCATCAACAAATATATATTGAGCAAATTATCCACCTTCAACTTTTTTTAAGCTTAGTTACTAAATCAAAGATGGTTTGCATAGAAGAAGTTGCATATACCAGAAGACGTATGCTACTGAAATCACAGGTTCTTCACATAGTATTCATAGCTATATAAAATTTCAGTATGACATTAAAGATCATGTGTCGATGTTCTGAAGATTAAAGCGTGGCTACAAATCACATATAAATTATTTTAAATATTAACATGATCAAATTTAAAGAATCAAAGTTAGAGTATATTTTTAAATGTAAGAAAGGACTGATCTTTTTGTATGCATCAAGACTTTTCTATCCTATTTTTCAGGAAACAATCAGTTTAGTCACCCTGACTTTTTCAACTCTAATTTTTTCTGCTTTAGAGTGACATAACAATCTAGTTTTATTCCATAACAGATCAGAGCTATTTGCTAATCTGTTTGGCTTTCTGGAAACTCATATTCTTTGTAAAATCCCTGAAAAATAAAACCATTCTTGGTCTAGTTTTTCGAAACAAGCATTTCTTAAGCTATAAGATTATCACTGTAGTATGTCTGTTTTATAAATATGATTTAATTAACTTTTATAAAAAACTGCCAAAGGAGCTTTCTTGAACTAAACAACCAATCTAATACTTCAAAGCAAAATTCATCAACATCCTTTGTGATAGTGGTTTTAGTATGAAACTCAAATAGAGTGTTTTTCTTGCATGTTTCTGGACTTTAATTATTTAATCTAAATGTCACTCGATGTTTACAGGCTGCAAAACATCAACTTTAATAAGTTACCATAGATCAGAAGGGGATAGGTTTTCATCCAGAAAGCCAGTTCCACTTTCTCTCTATGAATGTGCTAGGTACCTTCTCATTTGACATCTACTATCATTAGCAAAGATTACTTTCCTTAATATATAATAATACTATTTAACTATAAAAGACTAATTAGAATTTTTAAGTTAACCTCTGCATTTCTATATTTTAAACTTAGAATTTTCAGCTAACTATGCCACTTTGATTATTCGTATTTTCTTTGCTCTTATTTTGAAAACTATGCCAGAAGAAAAATAACTTGAACAGACTTTTCAACTAAAGGTAGATGAATGCTATTTTCTATACAACCACTCAGCATTCAAATTCTCTGCATGTTCTCACCTGACCTAACAGATACTCTTTGTTTAAATATAAAAATTTCATTAATTTCCAGGGTCTCTACTTTTACAAAGTTTGTTAAAGGAAAGAAACCCTTCACTGAAAAAGTTTCAAAAAAGTTCTAATTTACATTCGTATCACTCGATTGTTTGAAATTTATTAAACATTCATACATTAATGCATTGGATTGATTTATTCATTTTAATACAATTTAACAAATTTAACAAATCAAGAAGAGTCTTACATTTTCTAAATTATAAAACTTCAATTGTTCACCTATTTCTGAGCACATCTATGAACCGTGTCTCCTTTCATACTCATTTTCCTGAAATTTCAAAGGACATTTTGAGATTAATCCTTTGAAAGACCCCTTATCTGGTTTATAAATACACACATACACCTCAATCAAAAAAGCAGAAGCCCAGATTAATCTCTGAAATTAAAATAGTATTTAAAAAATAATATAGAAATGGTTTTTAAATATTTTAACAAAAGAAACACTTGGTTCATAATGTAAATTTAGCTACTTTGGTACCAAAAAGGAAAAAAAATTAGCCAGGTTATTTTGGCCTCTGTGTTCATTGTTTTCTCCTCCCTTCCCACCCCCATCCCTTAAATCATTGAGGAATTCAGAATAAAAGACAAAGCCCTGGCCTCAGAGTTCAAGAAAACATGGATACAAGCCCTGCCTTGACACATGATGGCTGTGGGATCATGGGCAAGTCACTTAATCTCTTAACATTGCCCTTGGAGCTCTCCGTAAGACTATAAATAGCAGGGCAGTTGCCAAAGTACACTGGCAGTTTTAAGAGTTCTCTACACCAGTGAAATTACACAGCTCAGAACCAAAACATTATTCTCTTGTCTTCATTAAGTTGTAAACAAATATGAAGTGACCAACAACAAACAGAGCAAGAAGGAAAAACTGACATTTTCAACAGGGAGAAAATTTTTTTAAACTAATATAATTAAATTGATCACTAAGAAACAGTTACTCTACTATTTTGACTGAGAGGGAGCCTAGACAGCAATTTACAAAGAACATAAAAGTCAAGTGAGTTGACCTTGGCTATCAGAGCTGGAACCAGACTGTAAGTGTTCCTGGTTCCAAGTCATGTTGTTCAATCTCTATCCCTCTCTCCTCTTCTACTTCCTTCACGATACAGAGCTTACCAAACTAATATAACCAAGGCCATTACACATTCATTAAATCAAAAGTCTAGGATATAAATTCTAAAGCACATGAGCAGGTCATTTGCCTTAAACAGTGAGTTGAAAATTATTTAGAAAAGTTTAGAATTACATCAATGAATATATAATTACATTAAATGACTATAATGTACATAAATATAGATATGTATATGTTTATATATGTAAATTTAAACCATAACTTTTGTTTTCTGCCAAACGAGTCAATGTCCTTTAATGTTATAGGCCGAGAGGTTTAAGAATGAGGATCTTAGCAGGATAAACAGTCTTTGCCTTTTAATGTGTGTGATATCAATCTATTTGTCTATATAGATAAGTAGGTAGATGGGTAAGCAGACAGACTGATTGATAAAGAGATATATACAGTAACAATTTCAAAATAGTCTTGGAATATCACCACACAAATAACAACAAACATAGGTGTTTTTGTGTGTGTGTGTGTGTGTGTGTGTGTGTGTGTGTGTGTGTGTAGAGCACTTCAGAAACTAAAAGCATTGTATCAATATGGGTTATAAAATTATGTCTAATCAAGCAATAGTTCAAAAATAAAGACAGCTGAAATGGAGTTTTTGAAAGAATTTAAAAGCACTGAGTCTTGCATATAATCAAGCACCTAAAGATGTTTATTGAATTTAATAGTATCTAGCAGAGCTGTTTCTTTCTTTTTTTTTCTTCTTACCTTTGTATCTCTAGCACTCATCACAGTTTCTGTCCTTATAGCAGACCCTTAAATTCTTGGTGAAATAGTGTCTCCACTCCCACCCTCATACCTCCTTTACACACACTTGTTGTACACATTATTTCACTATCTCTGTCTAGGATGCCATTTGGTTACTCAAACCAGTTCCCTAAATGCAGTAGAGGAGGCGGGCATCCTACAGTATTTATGGTATGACACCGTCTTTATACCTGACTGCCGATATCCCTTATGGCTAGCTCTTCCAAAGCATGCCCCATATTCAACATCAATTCTATAAATCGTGTTTGCTTTCCTTTCCAGTGGCTGGCCCTTTGCCATGAATAGGAGAGGTTATTCGTGGGGCTTTGTGATCAACTTTGCAGTGTTCCATGGCTTGAAAAACTAGAAAGCTGCTATTCTACAGAGACAACATTAAACTAGGTTAAAATACAATCTCCTACCATTTTCTCTAGGTACATCTGGGTCGTGCTGAATGAAAAATTAAGGAGGTCAATTTACGATTACCAAGCACAAAGTGGAATGATTGTATTAGTCACCGGCAGAATTGACCAGTTATTACTATCTTCAGTAGTTTGTGACAAATAGTGGAAAAATGATAAGGCAAAGACAAATCTATTGTAGAAGAGAGGGGGCCTGCAGCTTGCCTATGCCCACAGTGACACTTGTCCTTCATAGCAATTGTGTCTTTAAGCCATGTGATAACAGCACTTCCCTTTTTTAAGCTAGAAATACAAATACACCCTCCAGGAAATGCCAGCTCAGTACAGTTTATGAGTCCAAAGTGACTACTAACTGGAGCAGTACCAACTCAATGTGAGGTTCAATTGTATCTGAGGAAAACTTAAGAGGAGTGATATAGGGCAAAAGGGACTCACTGTAAATTCAAGCTGAGGCAGAGAGCTTTTTCATGACCCGTGACTAACAAAAATAATTACTCTAGCCCATTTACAAATAAAATATCTGAGCAAAAGACCTGCATTAAAATATCTAAGTAAAAGACCTATATTATACTACTCACATCTCATTTATTAGCAGATACATAGAGAAGTTGCATTTTCTTTCAGAAAAAAATGTATTTTCTAAATCAGGTTCCTTTATTTCCTTCATTTGGATACTGTAGAAAATATAGCCAGTACTAACTGGCCCTGAATTTTTCAATTATAAGAAAAATTTCTAACAAAAGGAGAGGTAGGAGCCCAATAGTATGGATAGAAAACTAGCTTCAGAGTAAGGAAGTACTGGGTTCAAGTCTTTTCTTTGACACATACTAGTTGTGTGCCATTGAGACCAGTCACTTGAACTCTCAGTGAGTGACTCTGGCCTTTTTCAAAGATTATAAGTTGAAGAGATGGTGCCAACCTGGACTGGCAGCAGCAGTTTCTTCCTTTGGAAGCTGGTGATCCCCACAAAATCACAGGTTCATTTAATAAATGTGTGCATGTATACAAAAACATCTTTTTAACATCATAAAGGTCTTCAGGTAAATTTCCTGAATTTAGCATATAGAAAATTGATCTATAGCATTAGAAAATTGATGTTCATAACAGTTTACTTTCTGAAACTGATTAAATTATATTCAGGATAATCTTAGTAAAGTATATTTAACTGTATTCTATCCAACAGGCAATTCATGTATTATCTGCATGATAATTTTATTAACAATAATATTCTATTCTCCAACCAGGACACATAGCAAGGAGTTTATATTACCTTCTTTACCAAGAAAATACATTCTGCATGGCATAAACTGTCCCCAGTAGCCTCCACTAAATCTCATAAAAGTATACCTCTGATTGCAAATTAGACCCAGAAGAATAAGTGAGATTAATCCATCACCACTACTATGAAACAATTCAAATCACCCCAATGACAGTAGATCCATAATATCATATAAAAGAGAAGACTCTGATTATTCAGCACTCACAAGAGGAAAACAAGCACTAACTGTTTTCTACTTGAATGTGACCCTCAATAAAATCCTACCACAGATCTATACTCCATACACACACATAGATCTTTACTCTATCCAGAAGTAAAGTACAAATTCTTAATTATAAGTGCATCTAAAATATTGGTTAAAAAAATGTAGAAGCATGTCACAAATCTCCCTCATAAGCATCAGCTGACCACATGTGAACAATTTTCATTTATACTATATTATTTCAACAGGAAATGAGTGCCTCATTTCCCCTTTAGGATAAGAAATCAGAGTCATCTAAACTGAATCTCCCCCAGGGTCTGTCTAGGTGCAATGCAATGCACACAGTAGGGGATTAACATTTTTAAAATCAAATCTACGATGTCAAAAGAAAAAGTGAAATTAGTAGGTTATCTATTTAAGTTTTGCAAGAACTAACTCAAGATTCTAAGGATGGCAGTATTTCTTCCATAAAATAAAAACATATCCAAGTATCTAGGTAAATCTTCATAGTCACCAAAGATGTTCCAAGACTTCGCTGTTACAATAACCTTGAACAGCAAACGTCTTTAAAATCACAACCGACAAGACCAATTTGCTGCATCAGAATTGGATTCAGAGCTAAAAGTTCTGGGGAAAAAAAGCACCTATTTCACACCTAAGTTAATGACAGCAGTAATAATAGTAACAGGGGTGGCTAAGTGGCACAGTGATTAGAGCACTGGCCTTGGAGTCAGGAGGACCTGAGTTCAAATCTGGCCTCAGACACTTAACACTTACTAGCCGTGTGATCTTGGGCAAGTCACTTAATCCCAATTGCCCTGCCTTCCTCTCTCCAAAAAGGAAATTTAAAAAAAGGAAAAAAAAAAAGAGCCTAGGAATTAAAAAAATAATAATTGTAACAATAATAACTACCAACATTTATACAGTTTTAAAGTTTCCAAAACACTATCCAGGTTGCCCCAAAATTCAGAGTACATTTTTAAATTAATAAAACTTACAATACTATAAGGCTTAAAATACAACACGTCTCTACTCGAAAACACAAAAATCCTTCTTCACTCACAGGCCATCCAGAAGTAGGTGGTAGGCCATAGTTTGCCAGTCCCTGCTCTAAAGACAGAATGCAAGATACAGGTTCAAAACTTGGTTATATATGCCCATAACATGCTGCCTCTCTCTCATGGTCTTCCTCTCCTTCTGTAGTAAAGATCTGCTATAGGTCTATGAGAACAAGCCTTTACCATAGAAGGAGAGTAATTCAACAAGATTCAAGTTCAAATCCTGTCTCAGGTATTTCTTAAGACACATGATCTTGGGCAAGTCCAAACCTCTCAGCCTCAATTTCCTCACCTCTAATATGAGGATCATAACCCCCACCTCCCAGAGTTATTATAAGGATCAAATGAGATAGTACTTGTAGAGCACTTACAAACCTTAAAACACTATATAAATCACACGAAAAACTTTTCTTCATGCAGTGCATTGTGACACTTCTATTAAATATGAAAATACGACAAATAAAACAAGCAGCAATAAGCCTGGTTATAAAATTGGCATCATAAAAGATTCTTACCTGTCCTGTGATTGTTCCTCATACATCCTCTCCTTGCCTTCTTTAAAGAGTCTAATTGCCCGTTTTGACTTTTTCATCAGGCTATCAATGTAGATTTTAAAATATTCATTTTCACTGAGCTGTGCAAGTTTCTGGTTGTCATCATATTTGCTCAGTATCAGTCGCAAATGTTGATAAGTGTCAGGCAAAATATCAAGTATGTATGGTGGGCTGTTCTTTAACTGGAGTTTGGGATTTTGGCATAGTCTTACCTAGAGGCAAGAACACAGATAAAACATTTTTTGGTGGGAGGGAGGGGAAACACACAAAAAAATTCATATAAACTGGTTAATAAAAGTCTGTATTTTCTATAATATAATAAATCCACGAGGAACCTGTATAAATTACTTTTAAGACAGATTTCAGTAAAACTATTTTATTTCATTTGTACTAATGCAAGTTATTCAATAGCACACTAAGAAAATATCCATAATATTTTCCCCTAATTTTCTTTACCTCTCTTTTTACAGCTTCCTACCTTTGCATCTGATAAGCCTGGTAAACTATTCAGCATAAGATGGGAATCCTTTTCAAAAAAGCAAATTCATGCTAAGAAGGGGTAAACAAATACACTTCACCAGTGGGCAACCAGTTAAAACTTCTTTACTATACTTTGTTCCCCACTAAAGATATTTAATGTGCTTTAATTAATGTTTTAGTCGATTAATCCTGTACCCTGAGGCAATTTAAACAAAAGGCTGTGATTTTAATAACCAAGTTAATAAATAATAAATGCATGTCAAGTTCAAACTAGTCTTTCCTACCTTCTTCTGATACTTTCTTCCTTGTCTATAAGCACCAACTCTATCATGGTTTAGTAAGCAGCAGTCCAACCACATACCCATATTCATAGGGAATAACAGAAAAAGTGACGTCCAATTCTGACACAAAGAGAACCCTGGCTTGAAACTCAGAAGACCTGTTTTCAAATCCTGTCTCTGACCTTTCCTGCAACCACGGGCAAACCACTTAATGTCTACAAATTTCAAAGCAACTCTATAAAACAGTTAAGTTATGGAAGGATTATAATCTGTTTTAGGGGAGAAAGGATCCACACTAGGAGTTCTCATTTTAAAAAAATAAATAATTCCCAGGTCCTGGACATATTAATATATGTTCAACTCTTCACTGAATGTCAGAACTCCTCTGCCTAACTAGAACTTCTTAGTCAAAGATTTTCTAGATAAATGATGAGCTTGCAGTTTGAAAGCTAGAGAAAAGCAACAAAATGTGCAATTCAAAAGCATAATATTATTACAAAAATGAATATGCTTATATGTGTATGTGTTTATGTTATATATATGTGTGTATATAGATAGATAGACAGATATAGATATATATAACACCCATGAAGCAAAATGTTAAAATCTTCAGTAACAGTAGCTTCAAGAACCCCACCAACATACACACTGAAATAAAGAAATAACATATTCAACCCTTATAGGATACATTGGGTTTTTTTTCCCTTTGAAAGAGACCACATCCATTTTTGTTCATAAGTTCGTAAGACTTCTTTTAAATAAAGACCAGTGTGTAATTAAATAATAAACTTATTTCTCTCATCAATATTTCTGAATTCTGACTCCTCACAAAAACCATTTCATCGAAAATAATCTGTCTTTGCCTTGATTTCCATGAATAGAATTGTACCACTTAAAATTCACATGCAAGTAGCATCAGCCTTACCTTAATAAATAACAAAAACAACAATTAATATTTTATGCCACTTTCAGCTTTGCAAAGCACTTTACAGCTCTGTAAATATCTCATTTTATTCTTACAACCCTGGGAGATAGGTCAACATCTATTCCCATTTTACAGATGAGGAAATCTGGACAGAGAGAAGTGACTTGCCCAGAGTCACAAAGCTAATAAGTGTCTGAAGAGGGACTGATCTCAGGTCTTTCTGACTCCAGGTACAGTGTTTATCCACTGGGCCACCTGGGTAACTTTTAAAACTTTTAACATTCTAAGGAAATCCCCAATTGATAAATGGTCAAAGGATATGAACAGGCAATTTTCAGAGGAAGAAATTAAAGATATCTTTAAGCATATGGAAAAATGCTCTAAATCACTATTGATTCGAGAAATGCAAATCAAA
>CM053588.1:274612819-274635445 GCA_028646515.1 Pseudochirops corinnae
GAAGTGAGGGGAGAAAATCTGAAACTCAGGTGATTGTGGAACTGAATCTTGTAAATAAAAAGTAAATGAGCAAATAAAAAAAAAACATTCTAAGGAAATTAAACATAGCACTGATTTTTTGTCTCCATGTTAAAAAAGTAAGCCAAATACTGAAAAAAAAATTTTTACTTTAAAAAAGTATCACTTGGTCCTTTTAATTTTCTTAAGTATAACACTGTATGGAGCAGCAAGCTAGGGAGCTGACCTCAAGAGTCAGGAACACCTGAATTAAGTCATGTCTCTGATAAACACTGGCTGTGTGACTGGTCAATTCACTTGGGTTTTCAGTTTCCTAGGTAACTTTCTAAGTTGTAGAGAAGGGGCAGATCTATACTCAAGAGCTCTCTAAGATGACTGAATCACTTTTCAAGACCAAAAAAAGTATGAGACATGATACAATGACTCCTAAAACTGGCAATCAAGATGCCAACTGCTACTCGGCCTAGAAAATAACCATTGACATTTTGGAGATATCAAAGGCTCATTTTGCCTTCCACTTAAGCATGGATCACAGGACATACCTACATTTGTATGTGAACTGGATTTTTTTAAATCCAGTTTACTAAAAGAGAAGACTTTCAAAAGACTAATGAATTTCATACAACAGAAGGAACAATAACATTTGTAATCAAGGTTTTCAAATCCTACAAACAACTTGCCTACTCAGGCCACGACTGGATTTCAATATGTAATCTCTGAGAGAAAACTGGACAAAAGGTAGCACAGATTGCCCTACACTATGGGAAATATGATGTTTTTAAAAAATCTAAGTTTCAAATTCATTCTCTCCATTCATAAATGACATGTTTACTAGTTTTAAAAATGTCCCACCTTTGTTATACAGTGACTGGGAGATCTTGGATAAGTCATTTAACTTGTGTCCCACACGATTCTCTCAGACTTAAAGTTACATAACAGTTGCTGATAAGCATTGGTAGAGGAAGTACTTAGCAAGAGTGGCCTACGCTAATTATAACATAGATACAAATAGTAACCATTAAAAACAGTGCTGTGGAGTGGACAGACTCCTAGACAGAACTCAGAAAGGCCTGACTCCAAATCCACCTCAAATGTTTCCTAGGTGAAATCACTTAGCTTCCAAGTGCCTCAGTCAACTCCCCAGGACTTACCTATTACGGATGGATTTTGATATGACACTAAAGGAGAGATACTAACCAGTTATTCTCTGCAAATGTTTGTCATTTTTAATCTGTATGTGCATTCACAAATCTAGATTTTTCAGAAACATAACTATGAATTCTGGTACCTGGGGAAAAGTTGGAGTAAAGAGGTGTGACCAGCCTAAAGTATGAGCACCCCTACATGTGGTTAAGGTAGGCTTTCAATACTTCCTAGAGGCTGAGTAACTGAGAGGCCAGGATATTGCTCAAAGGAGTTGAGATGGAAAAGATGTTTGCTTACCTGGTTACTAAATATATTGAGTAGCAGCAAAAAGAGCAGTCTGGAAGTAAACATATGACAAGGACCTGTATAACAGAGCGAACTTTAAAGAAATCTAAAAACAACTGTGAGGAGCAATGAATATATCAACTTCTCTTCCTCATCCTTTGTGTCAGGGTGAGAAAAGCTGAAAGTCTGGCATAAAGAAAGTACCAAGATACAAGAGGTCTTCAAGGGAAAGCTAGGTTTCAGAGAGTACCAGATCATGAAAACCTGAGAGGAAGAGGTCTAGGATGGAGAGGAGTAGCTTAACAATAGAGGAAGATTCAGAAGGCACATCAGAAAGAGAAGGGAGCAGAGGACAGGCCCAAGGGAGTTCCTGAGTTGACCCTCACTACTCCACTCAAATGGAACAATCCCTAAAACTGGGTGATCTATCAGAGGCATTTCACTCCAGTGGGAAAGCAGACGCAGGAAAAGAAGGGCAAGGAAAGAAACATCAGCCCTCCCCCAACAATCCCAATGCCAGTGCCTAGGGAGAAGGCCCAGCCAACCTAGGCTAGTTCTAGCTCTGCATATTTTCCACTTTAATGGCTTCTCATTCATTTCCTGAGAGATTTCACAGAATTATGAGCAGTAAGTAGACTTAGAAACCATCTAATCGAATCTTACCACTTTACAGATGTAGAAACTGAAACCCAAAGGGTCAGAGTGACTTGTCCATAGTCACACCACTAGACCAGTGCTAGGGCTCAGACTGAAGTTCAAGTTGATGAACCTTCCACTACATTAATCACAAAAAGTATAAGCAATTAATGCAAATTTATCTTGTGCCATACCAAGAACAAAACTTGAGAGAGATTCAACGCCTAATTTCTAGTCACATGTGCTAATACACAATAGGGACCTTCTATAACATAGGAAGAGTTCAAGTCATATACTTTAGCAAGAAGGATTGCAATTTATGACAGAGTATTCACAACAAAATAGCAGGAATAGTCATATAACAGAAAAATAACTTTCTAACAGACCAAGAAAAAAAGGAAGAAGTCAAAAGAAAACATGATTTTATAAAAACAGTACACTACAAAATATCCAGTTCACAAAGTGACATGAAACTTACAGCTCCTTTTAATTGCTTTATAAATTTCCTTTGTTCAATCTAAATTCCATATGGAAACGAGCTATTATGAAAAGAAAGGCCTTTTCCATAGTCAATAATAATTGCTGAAAGAAGAACTTTTTAATACACCACCTAAGAATGAATACTGTCCTTCCCTGGTGGTCTAAATGATCAAACACTTAACTAGGAATTTTACTAGCATTTAGAAAGTAATTATATTCACAACCTCATAAAATTTTAAAGCTGAAATGAGCCTTAGAAATCATCTACTCCATATTCCTCATTTTACGCATGAGGAAAAGAAAAGCCAGAAAGATCTGCCCAAGGTTACCCAGCTTAGGCCTACTGACTCCCCAAGAACTCTCCATGAAATCAGGCTGCCTCCTACTTTGGTTACTGTTTTTTGTCATGATGATTTATTCCAAATTTTTTAAAGCAATTCCTCTCTGTAGAGCAACACCTTTTCCCAGATACATAAACATAAATCTTCAATCAATTACATCATGCCAGAGCAAAAAAATATAAAAAACAGATTTTAAACAAATTTATAGGATTTACAAGGAATTTAAGAGGAAACTTTAGAACTTTTATTTTAATATAGTGCAACTTTCATAGTATACTGAAAACATCTCTTAGAAAACATTTTAAATGTTTCCTGATTTATGCCTCCTCACAATCAAAAGTCCATATGATGCTAGACCTGTTAATGTAGTCCTAGCAAACAAGATTCAACATACTCCATCTCCTGAAATGTAGCAAAGCAATTTCATTGAAACAAACTAAAATTTACAGAGCAAAGAAATTATTTCTTTTTTTTTAAAAGACTACAACTTTCTTTAAAACTACAACTAAACTTTGATATAAAAAATCCCCTATTAACCAAAGATTTGGCTGTACTCTTTGAGTATAAACATGGTCTAAACTCTGGGTAAATCCTGTGAAGTCACGTTACTTTACAGGAACATAAGGGAAGACTTCTTTCAAAGGCTGTTACAGCAGGATTCTACTGGATGAGCCATCCCTGAGATCAAAAGTATTTAGTTATTTTGTAGCAAGCTTAGTCTAATACTAGTTTGACAGTGTCTCTCTCTCTGTTCTACATCTTTCCATGTAAATCAGAAAATGCTAATGGGAATCAAAGTATAAAAAGGCTTTTTTATATGAACTTTTCCACCAGTAACTACATCGAATATTCACTATGGATGTATAACTACCTCTTTTATTTGATCATTTGATCATAAATTGCACATTCAGACGATGAAGAACAAAGCAAAATATAACTGCCCCCACTCCCTTCCAATTCAAAGGCATGTGAAGGAGGCAAGATAAAATAGAGCACCTCACATGCAAAAGGGAATTTTAGGCAGAATCAGCACCAAAAGTATAATGATGAAAATAATGCGCACACACTTTGAACAGAGCTCACACTTACAAAGTACATTGTTCAAACAATCCTGTAACATAAATGTAGTTCAAGTATGATCTCCATTTTACATAGAAACAAACTGAAGGTCAAAGATGACTGCCAAGGTCATACAGCTAATAAGTGTCAAATCCAGGCCTCCTGACTCCACGTCCAACACTGTTTCCACTATGACATGATTAAACAAACCAGTATTTGAGTGATTCTGTCTTCCAAGAGTGGGAAGAATTCCTAAATGCCAGGAAGATTATGGCTCTAGGACTTAGGATGTGTTGAAATATACAAAAAGATTGATATTTACAAGGAAAAGACAACACTGGATTTTAAGTAGAATCAAGAAGTTTTTAATTTTTTTTAGTAACAAGAAGAAAAGTTCATAATTTAATATGAAGAGGAAAAAAACCTGCTATAACCATATTAAAGTCAGAATTTAATGAGTCACATCTTAGAATCTAAGGTCTATGTGACTAGACACTTTCATTAAATAATCTCTTAATTCTAATCAGAGTGAAGACCAGAGACAGAATTCTTTCCACTCAAACAAAACTAGCTTCCATCAGCATAAGACAAAACACAAGGAACCCAAAGGTATAAAAAACAGGCTGGAAATCTTTGCCCCTCTGCTCAGGATCAAAAGGACTTCCAAAATCTCTATGATCTCTAGAGCTTTTTCTGAAATATCTGAATTCCTTAAAAGTCCATCACATTTCTACCCTATACCCAGGGGACCAAGGTTTCCCAACACAGATCAGGCTTGACAAGCTCAGAATAGGTATGTTTCTTCAGGTTCTCTTGGTTCCATGAGATACTTCAGGATGGGAGGATGCTGGGAGTGCTATGTAAACACCTCCCCTGAATATGGACTTGGGTCTGCCTGGCAAGATAGAGGCCCTAGAACAGCAGTTCTCAACTTGTGGGTTATGTTCAATTTGTAACAATGAAAACACATCCTGAATATCAGATATTTATATTACGATTCATAACAGTAGCAAAATTATAGTTATGAAGTAGCAACGAAAATAATTTTATGGTTGGGGGTCACAACTTGAGGAACTGTATTAAAGGGTTGAGGCATTAGGAAGGTTGAGAACCACTGACCTAGAAGTTTGTGTGTCAACTCAGAAATACAATGTAAAGGGCCTTCATCACCAATCATTTAAAAAGTACTATTAGAATAAGGTCACTTTGGAAAATTCTGGTTGCTATTTTGAGACATCGTAAGAAAGATCAAGTACCTAAGAAGTATGATCCCATCTATGAGAGTGTTCCCCCTAGCAATGCAGACCACAACAATGCTCAATGAAATACAACTAAACAACAAAATGGATTCTGTAAGATTTGGTTATAATAGGCCAAATGGCCTATCCGATGGCATTCATTTAAATATTTACTATACCAAAATACTACAAAATTCATTAAGATATCTTAGATATGCTTCTTTCGTTGACAAGAGAAAAATAACTAAGGTATATTGTGATGTCATATTGGTATTTTAGCCCCTCTGTGGGAATTACAATACAGACCTTTTTAATGCTCCACAATACATGTAGGTAAAATTTCACTGATTCTTGATTATTTACCTACTCAACTTCTGATCTTTTAAAATACATTCTCCTTATTCTCTAACAGACTATCTAAAAACCTGATTTAAAATGTCACCAATTTAGGTAGCCCCAGTGCAATCTTTCTAGAGACAATCTCTCAGTACACAAGTCATAAAAATAGCCTCAGCTTTTCCTACAAAATGGTCCATAGCCTTTGGGCTTTTAATCTTACTGATCTTTGTTTTTACAATACTATCATTTTCAAATATATCCTTTTCCCATTACCTACCCACCTAACTAGCCAATTCTTATAACAAAGATTAAAAATCAAAGAGAAAAAAATGGTTTATTAAGAATTAACTCCATCAGACAGAATAAGCAATATTGCACACCCGTAGTCACCCACCTCTGCAAAGGGAGGATGAAGAAAGGGAAGGAATGCATTTTTCTATCATTTCCACCGGCCTTACCTTTTGACACTACAATCTTCCCTTAGGGAACATACTCAAGGAAGTCATTGAAAAGAATAAAAAGAACTATTAATCCAGAGATTTTTATATCTGTATTATAACGTAATGCTTAAAAACTGGAAGCAACCTAAAAGCCCATAGGTGGGGAATAAGCAGATCATAATACTTCACTGCTATAAGAGGTCACGAGATTAGAAAGGATAATAATGAGAAACAGGACATAATGGCAAATCCCTATATGAAAGAATTCCAAGTAAAAAAAAAAAAAGAACTAATCATCTGCAAGGGGTAGCTAAGGGGCACAATGGATAGAGCACTGAGCTTGGAATCAGGAGGACTCATCTTCATGAGTTCAAATCCAGCCTCAGGCACTTAGTACCTGTGAAATCCCAGGCAAGTAACTTAACCCTGTTTGCCTCTGTTTCCTCATCTGTAAAATGAGCTAGAAAAGGAAAAGGCAAACGACTCCAGTATCTTTGACAAGAAAACTCTAAATGGGATCATAAAGAATCAGACACAACAGAAATAACTGAACAGCAATGAAGTCAATAAGGAGATTTTTAATGAATGATAGCTATATGTCTAAATAGATTTTTATTCAAAATAGTTTAGAGAGTTTATTGCTTTTTTCTTTCTGCAAAACTTTTTAAGTTAGAAATTTTTAAAAAAAAATCACTAATTTCAAAGTTTAATAACCACGTGTGAATTTATAATATGTGAAACAAACTGTAAAATGGGAGCAAGTGGATCTTCTGCAGACCAAAACAATGAGAAGAGCTGAGAAGCTGTCTGGGGGCTATAGCTTTCATTATCTGTCATTTATATAATCAGAACTTTAACTATAAAACAGAATAAGATTTAAAGCAACTCCTTAATTAAAATCTGAATGAGATCCCCTAAAATATAAAGTCACCAAAACTTGAATCAATTTACTTCACCCAGAATTACAAAACAGCCTTGTTTTTGTTAAGCTTCTAACCCTACTCTCACCCCCACCCACACAGACCAAAAACACCCTTAATTCAACACGATCTTATGGTTCTGTTTATGATAGTCAACTTCCAGGAGGCAAAAAATGGGCTGGAGAAAAAGACTTACTTCTTTACCTTGTACCTAGGGTCCTGATGTTTCTGAACTGGGCCTCAGAAGTTTAAAAAAGTTAACTCTAGAAGTCAAGTCTTAAATCCCCAAACTAACATTCATTTAAGAGGTGAAGCATGTAATCCTAGGGAGAAATACACACAGTTCTACTAAAGCAGAGGTTCTTAACCTGTGGGTTATGTTTAATTTGTAACAATGGAAACATATCCTGCATATTAGATAGATTCATAACAGTAGCAAAATTACAGTTACGAAGTAGCAATGAAAATAATGTTATGGTTGGGGGTCACCACAACATGAGGAACTGTATTAAAGGGTCGTGGCATTAGGAAGGTTAAGAACCACTGTTTAAAGGATACAGAGTAGAAAACCATGACCATACAGCTTTAAAGGCTTGATTTTGTCTACACTATCATCACATTGAAACATTAAAGTTTCAAAGCATGAAAAACAAGCCGGCCCAAATGTAGTAAACACAAAAAGATGGAAAGCAGTTCTCTGTCATTTTCGTATTAAATGCTTTTGTAATTCTCAAAATAATGTGACTTTACAAAAATGACAAAGTTAGAAGTAGAAAATGAAGTTTCACATTACACTTTGCTTTTCAGTATCAATTAACAGTTTTGGATTTATTGAGCATCCATCCATGTATACAGAGTGCATTTAGCATCTATTAACTGGAAAATTGCTTTTCCTACTTTCCCATCACCTGGGTAAGGCATTCTTGTGAGAACCATGATAAAGGAACAGTCTATCAATAAATGATCTTTCCTACTATCCTGATTAGCAATCGTTTCCTTCCCCTAACCTCAGCTTTTCCAACAGAAAGATAATGCCTCTTCTGAAAAGCAGACAATTGCCAGCCAAAACCTATTCATACAAGTGCCTAAATGGTGGCCATGATAGGAAGCACTGGGCACTGTTTAACTGATTAAGCCAGCTGTGGCCCCAAATTCCCAGGGGGTAGTCTTGAAACAGACTCAGCTTTCCAGTGGTCCTCTAATCCACCAAGATTCAACACTGGGACTTTGGGGATCAGTTCAAATAACACTGAATCACTTGACCAGCAGCATGCTTTTGACTCACCCAAAACTTTCCTAACAAATGTGACTCTGGCATCACATCATTCTACTTACTCTGTCCCCCAAGACCTGTGTTATCTGATAAGTGCCTAAAATGGGAAGTTATCTGGCTCTTCTCAACAACCTTTTTTTCCATATTGCTTTATATGATAATTCTTAACAATTCACATCCTATAATGACAAATGAAGGCAGCTGCACTCCTTTCTGCTACTTGAGTATCTTCCAAAAGGTTATCTTGCAAAAGGTATTAGATTTACTTAGCTGAAGTAAGTTTCATGTACTAGAAGGTATTCTGAATTACTGGGTCAGTAGAACAGAAAACTTACATTTCTTCACTCTACAAAGCTCACACACACTACCTGCCTCAGTAGACTCCCCACACCTTAAGAGTAATCAATTATCTAATGCTAATTAAATTTAGATCTTTTTTTTTGTTTGTTTTTTGCTTCAGGGGGGAAAAATTAATTGTACAGCTAAAGTTTCTTTTCAAATCACTATCTAGAGGACTGAAAAGTAACTCTTGTCTGTAACTGATGCTAATTACATACCCTTGTGGCTATTTTACCAAACAGTTAGGTAATGTATCAAGGGATTAACTTTTGGACTAACAGTCAAGTTTCTGATGTAATCACCAAGACAATGTTGATATTATGAACCACTTCCTTTACCGCTGACAAATAAGAAAAAATAAACACATGTGTATGACTCTTCGGTACTGCACCAAATGAAATAACACAAACAACTGGTAATTATAAATGTGTTGATAGTACTGTTGTCTTCTTCCTAAGCCACACACGAGTCTTTCATCTAACAATTTATATAAATTCTCAAAAAAGCCCATGGGCACAATGTCAAGAACAACTTTTGAACATAAGTGAAAACTTATCGAGAAAGCAATAGTGGAGAATTTAGGCAACAGAGTTCATCAAATTACTAAAGTGAAGCTAACTCTACAAAAGGTCCAAAGATAAAGCGAACAATGGCAGGTGCTAGCCTTATCTTAGGGAAAGTGCCATGGTCACTAACCAGTGCTATAAAAGTAAATAAAACCACATCAGCACTATTATTGTTGGTGCTCAGTCATTTTTTTTTCCAGTCATGCCCAACTCTTCATGATACCATTTGAGGTCTTCTTGGCAAAGATACTAAAGCCATTTCCTTCTCCAGCTCATTTTACAGATGAGGAAATTGAGGCAAACAGGGTTAGGTGACTTGCCCAGGGTCACACAGGTACTAAATGTCTGATGTCAGATTTGACCTCAGAAAGATGAGTCTTTCTGACTCCAGGCCTGGTGCTCCATCCACTATGCCACCTCACTACCCTTATAACAGCATAATGGGCTGGTTTTTAAGGTTTCAAAAGCAGGATCTTTACAACTGCACTACCTCCTATAAGAGATCTATGTAATGCTGACCCAAGTTTCTGTTTACCTTGACTGATTTCTAAATATGTCACTTCAGACCATTCTAAAAACAAAGGAAAGAGAACAACCAATAACTTTATAAAATCTGACACACCAGCCAAGAGTCAAAATAATCTAGACATCTAAGTCTTCACAAAGAGTGATGCCAACTTGAAATCTTGAATTTTAGTTATTACTCCCCATTTCTGATTTAAGAAATGAAACTGAGGAGTGGCTAGGTGGCACAATGAATAGACCACGGGCCCATGAGTCAGGAGGACCTGAGTTCAAATGCAGTCTCAGACACTTAACACTTACTACCCATGTGACCTTGGGCAAGTCACTTAACCCCAATTGCCCTGTATTTCCCTCTCTGAAAAGCAAAAAAAAAGAAAGAAAAGAAAGAAAACTGAACTTCAGCTACCTTAAGCTGAAAAGTATTTTGTTTGCTAAATGTCTCCAATTTGTTAAAGTGCACACTCTTCAATAATAAGTATCAAATGTCCAGATCAAAGGCTGAATTCAAGCAACAAGTTATAAGGTCTTGTCTATTGCACTTTTATAATAAAATCTGGATCAAAAATTTTAACTAACTGGCAAAAGCCTGAATAGACCCATCCTAAAAACCCAAAGTGAATGTGTGTATCCAGTAAAAATAGACAGCCACTCCAACTACCTATGTCCCAATCTATGAGAAAATGAAACAAAGTTGATCTAAGGATTGACAACTACTTGTACCTTTAAACCAAAGTATTAGATTTTTTTGTTTTACACTATACTTGTACTCAGTGACAAGCTAAAAGCACAGGGGGAAAGTCCAGCATTTCTTGGGGGCTTTGGCACATTTCTACAAAGAAAAAGTAGCATATTAAGGAATCTAAGTCCTAACATTAAAAATATGCATACCTTACTTGAGTCAACAGTACCTCCTCCTCATCACAAGTTAACAAAAACCAGGACTTCTTTCCCAATTAAATGTTCTGCCTGGCTTGAAGATCCCTTAGAAGAAAACCTGTAAGGTCCTATAACTATCACAAATATAACCTGGGGAGACATCGCTGATTAAAAATGAAGAGCTTTTCATTTTGAAAAGAAGCAAGTTGGAGCATCATCATATTTATTACAAAATTCTTTCTGTCATATTTAGGACACTGGCATCTAAAATTCCTTGAGCCTATGTTCATAAGTTGCTCTGAAATATCCTTTAATTTGGTTTGTTCTGCATGTGCTGATATATGGCTAAATTTGTGTGTGTGATCTTTCAGTTCATCTGAAAGCAACTTGTAGAAACCACAGAAATATTTGAAACTCTCAGAACCACCACCCCCAACATAAATTTTCCCTTCACAACAAATAATGTGCAATCGAATAGATTTCCTGTTTCAAAATGGAATAGTAGATGAAAGAAACTGTAATTTAGCCATTAACAAGAGCACAGAACTTTTAAAATGAAGATGTTTTCCAAAGATGAAATGGAAACTATTTCAAATTTTGCTTACTCACTTGAGAGCTAATCTGTGTAATTCTTTCCCAGATAAATGCTCTCCACTTCATGCAGTGGATTGTCCTAAGAGGGCTTTATAAAATACTTTGCATAAATTACCTGTTTAAGAGCTCTTCTTCTGGTCTAAGGGCAAGACAATCCCATGTAAGTCAGAACAAACATTTCCAAACTATTCTGACACAATATACTAACATTAAGCAGCTTACTGTATGAGCTTTGCATATCTGAGTTCTCTGGAAGAACTTTGAACCTTAAAGAGTAGGACAGAAGGTAAAAGCAAGATCATTCATATCAAGACATCAAGCTTTCACAACAAATGCAAAGCCAAGAAGTGAGCAAAATGTCCAATTCAATCATAATGCCTTTGTCTTCCATCAAAGAATTCAGAACCTTAGACCTAGAAATAACCTTGGAGATGATCCATCTCAACTTCTCATGTATATGAAAAAACGATGAAAATGACATACTAAAGGCCTGAAATATCAGCTACAGAAGTTTAGTGATTTGCCCAAGGTCACATAGTCAGGAAGTAGCAAAACCATGGCTAGAATGAGGTCAAGTCAACAAGCATTTATTAACCATTTGTTACATTCTCCTGACTTCTAGTCAAATGCTATTTAACATACATACCAACAATTCAAAGAAAAATAGATATTGTGTTTGTTACAGGCTTAGGAGTCATCAAAAGCTTATCGTTGCTAAATGATCCCAAAGCTCTCTTACCCAGAAAAAAGTAAATACTCACTACTTTGTCCATGAGTTTCCAAGTCTTCTCCACAGTTCTTCGATCAGCTGCAGCTTGTTTAGGTGGTCCAACTGCATCCTGAATAGCATCTATAAAGCCCAGTATCCGTCCTTTTCGGGGGTTTCCTCCTCGGCCACCAGGGTTCCGGCCATTCATAGCATTAGCCATCTGGGATCTCAGCTCTTCAGCTTTCAGGAGAACACTGAAAACAATTTTTTAAAAAAGTTAACAAAAATCACTCACATGGTCCTTAAAATATTTTTTCTCCAACAGAAAACTGAATGTGCTAACTCATCCCACCCACCTCCTTCAGCAAGGAATGCAGTGGATAGAGTAAAATCAGCCTAGGGTTCAACTTTTAGACAAGGAGATCATGGATTCACACAGGCATTCTACACAGAGTGGGTGTCAGGGAAGTGACCCTGACTCTGCTTTTAGAAAACTAACAGTTGTAGACAAACATTACTCATATTTGAAGGAGCACAGGCTGGATTACATTACTCAGCTCAGGACAAAAAGGCAACATAAATACAATCGCTCCAAATAGATAAGAACACAATGTTCTCCCCATCTCCTTTCCCTTAACCCCCTCTCAACACCCACAAAAACAAACGAAGCCACTGAGGAAACATCTTGGGGGTTTCATTTGGGAAACTCTTTTTCATCCTGTACTAGATTCCAAGTTAAGCAAACCAAAAAATTATCATACACCTCATATGGGGGGAAGGGGGACACATCTTTGCTCAACAAAGGCTGTACGATTTGAATTTTATTCCCAGCTTAAAAATCTCAAAAACGGAGATACGCTTCCCCCCAAATCCGAAGTTATCTTTCTGAGAAATGTAATGTCAGTAGTTACCTATAAGTTAGTTAAAAACCGAACTGGAGGGGGCTAGAGAGAGTCCTTTCCTTCCTCTCTTTTTTAAAGAGGGAAAGAACTGAAGGAGGGAAAAAGGAAGAGGAGGGAAGATCACTTCTGATTCAGTCCTCCCCCCCCCCCCCCCCGGCCAGGAAAAAGAAAACAAAACACACACACACACACACAGCTTTGTTTCTGGAGGAAAAAAGACTCACTACTACCCAGCTGCTCCCACTGCTTTTCATCCACAGTTAGGGAGGAGAAAGGTAGAAAGAAGGAAAGACAAAGTATCCTTTTTCCTCCAAGCAACAGAAGTGGCAGCTCTCTCGTCTTTACCCTCTCCTGCCGCCTTCATACAGCCCATCCTCAAGTCGCTTCCAATCTCCGCAGCTTCTATCCCTCCCTTTCTGCCCCTGTCCCCCACCCCCAACCCCCCCACGCCCCACTCTGGGGTTCGGATTATTAAATACCCCTCTTCAAACAGCAGCGGCGGCGGCAACCACGGCAGCAACAGCAAGCTGGGGGCTCTCCTCTCTTCCTCCTCCGTAGCTCGTGTCTGGCTGCACAAGGGGCACTTGGCCCGGGAGAAACATTGAGTCTCCCAGACGGAGCTCTTCCTCGCCCTCTCTCCCGGCTCTAGAGGACTCCGGGGGGGAAGGAAGGCACACGCGTGTGCGTGAGGCTACACTATACGCGCACGTCGGGGCGGGGGCCGTAGGAGGGAAGGGAGCACCGAGAGAGTGAGATAAGACAGCAATTCCAAAGGCAGGGAGCTCCTTCCAACCAGCTTCAAGCGAGACGTGGAAAAAAAAAAAAGACAACAATTTAAGGTTGAAATAAATCCACAACCGCCTCCTGCTTCTCCCCACTCCAGCCCCCTCCTCTCCTGGGTTTGGGGACACACCAACAGCAGCCCAAGCAGGAGGAGGAGGAGGAGACACTCACAGCATACCCCACCCCTCCCCTCCTCTCCCTGGCGCTCCCTCTCTCCTCCCCCTGGTAACTCACACTCAAACCCAGAGACGTGGGGAGGAGGAGGGGCCCCGGGACCAGGGACAGGGAGGAGAGAGAAGGCAGGAGGGAGGGGTTTAGCCAATCCTACTAAAGCTCAGCATTACAGGACAGGGGTCTTAACCAATGGTAGGTAGACCCCTTTCTTCGCCCCGCCCCTCCCTCCACGTCCTCTAGGATACCCAGAGCTGCCAAAGAACCCCCCCATACGCATATACATTCACACACATATACATACATAAACACATACGTCCCAGAGACAGAAGAAGGAATATAAATGCGTGGCCCATTAAGGGAGGGGGACAAGGAAGGGGAAAGGATTCAAACCCCCAGGGAGTTGGTCAATGGGGGTTAGGAGGAAAGATGGGCGTGACCATCTGGAGGGAGAGTAAAAGCCAACTAGGGGATAAGAGGCGGGACTTCCTGCTTTGTCCACCTTCCTAGTCTTTTGTTTCGTAGCAACAGTGGGTGAGAGGCAATGAGTGGCACTTGAGCCTGGGTTAGAGTGGAAAGAGCAGAAGAAACGCTGCTTGCTGGGGCTGCCAGAAAGGCCACTTCTTGCCTAGGACCCTGGTCTGAGGCGTTAGTTTTTGGTAGCCACTGTGGGGAAGAGATTGAGGTGGAGTGGGACGCTGCTGGGGTTCTAGTAATAGCGACTGACCTGGCAAACCAGTGTCCTGTTCCAGCTGCTGGTTCCTGGAAGGAACTGCCTTTCATTGCACTGAAGGGAGATGGTCAGCCTTAGCAGTGACCCATCAAAGAACAGAAGACTTTCTGCTAGTACACACCATTTTTTTTTTCATTTTCTAGGCTTATCTGAACTATCTCTTCCCCTTCATTCCTTACTCTTCACCACCTAGACTAGCATTTTTAATCTCCCTCTGTCTTAAATTGTAAGGAACCCAAGAGATCACACCCATCCTTTCTCCTTTTTAAACTGGCCACGAGGAAGGAGGGGGAGGAATCTAGGACTGATTTGTTAAGGGCCTCCTATATGCTAAGCTCTGTACTGGGCCCTGGGGATACAAATAAAAATAGATATTAAGCGGTCCTGCCTCTCAGGGAACTGACGTTCCAGTGGGGGAGATAAGACATCCTTCCTTGACTTTTTCCTCCTCATTTTACTTATCCTTTAATTAATACTTATATTCTCTATATTTATCATATTCTTTAATTCTGTGTCTCTTGCCTTCTAGCTTTCATCTCTACCAAGGTGCTCTTGGGTTTTGACTTCTTGATTGCCATTTTCACCAACCTCTTTTATTTTACTTTGCATTATTAAATACAATGACTCTTGGCTCTCTGTTCTCTCCTTTCTCTGTTCTTTATCCTTTTTACTGAATCTTTTTGATCTTTTCTTTCATCAACCACTGGTGTTCCCAAATCCTTCTCATGCCTAATATTCAATGTGTGCTCAAGTCAAGGTTCATCTATCAGTGGTTCTCAACCTGTGGGTTATGTTCAATTTGTAACAATGAAAATACATCCTGCATATCGGATATTTACATTACGATTCATAACAGTAGCAAAATTACAGTTATGAAGTAGCAACAAAAATAATTTTATGATCGGGGGTCACCACAACATGAGGAACTGTATTAAAGGGTCGCGGCATTAGAAAGGCTGAGAACCAGTGATCCTAGATAGAAGTAGATATTCTTATTTGTTACAATTTACAGCCTTGGACTTTAGGTAATTAGTAATATTCAAGTTGGAGTTGTTTTGCTTTGGTCAACCAAATGGAAAACAGGGAAAGTATACTTTTAAAGCCATTAAGCAAAGGAACTACCTTTATTTTTGCACCTTATCATGTTATATACTCCGCTGATGACTTACACTTGGTCCAACTCTTAAACCCCATTTGATTTTTTTGTTTGTTTGTTTTTGTTTTTGTTTTTTTTGCAAAGACACTGGAGTGGTTTGCCATTTCCTTCTCCAGTTCATTTTACATGAGGAAACTGAGGCAAACAGGGTTGAGTGTCTTGCCCAATGGTCACACAAGTAGTAAATTGTCTAAGGCTGAATTTGAACTGGGGGAGATGAGTCTGCCTGACTTCAGACTCAGATCTCTAACCACTGCTCCACCTCGATACCCGTGAATCATTTACATTTGACATATATAATCATCTATTCTTGCTTTTTCAAAATTTTCTATTCCTGCTAATTGCCCCCATAGGAGGAGAAGAGCTACTTTAAGGATTTAATCCTATACATGAATACATAGCTACCAGCACTAATTGAAATTGGACATATTCTATCCCTAGGTTCCACAGTTAAACAAGTGAATTTGAGAAGTTTATATGAAATGAGTTGTCTACAGTAAGCTATGTAACCATGCTTAAATGGAATAGATACAGCATAGACATAGACTGCTTCTCTTAGAAGTCCTTTAAGCAATGGGCATATTGTGAAGGTAACTCTTGAGTAATTTGCATGTCTTTCAGGATGTGCTCCACAAGGAGGTTTAAATGAAATCAGATTTCCCATCGAGGTAACACAAGATAGCTTGTAAGTTACAAGTGATAGTTCTTTGCTATTAGAATGGATCTAGCTATGCATCTGATTGATTACTTCTATAACTCTTCTACAATCCTTATCTCCCTTACTCAAATGAAAAGAATAGTACTTTTGACAAAGGTGAAAAAGCAAAAGGAAAGGTATGATTTAAAGAGACCTCTTTTGAAAACAGGTTGGAGTAAAGGATTTATATCACGTGTAGCTACATCAAGTTTTTCCATACCTAGAGGAACAGTGACAGTTAGGTTTGCCAACTAAGTCTATTACTCATACACACACCTGACTAAATGTAGAGTAGGGAAAATATTTGCATGTTATAGCGGATACCATTGCTTTTTATTACATTACGTAACAAAGAAATGATAGGATGAAGAAATGTCATTGCCTACAGTATCAAGGATTATGTGTCATTAAGAACGTAGGTATTAAATTATAGGTTTTATAGCATGTGATGCAGATACATATATAGTCATATTTTGAGTAAGTATTGGAGGAGCATCAGTTAAATATTACAAAAACAGCTCTAAAGTATTCAAGTGTTAATAAAAAAAAAAACTTTTAAGCAGATACTTAGCTGTTGGGTTTTTTCTTGAATTTCCATTTCCCCCCAGCATTTAAACTGAAGCAGAGTCTAAGAACAAGAAATCTAAAACTTTCCCCACTACAGGACTGCTGCTGGGAGTCAGAGCAGGAAGGGAGAAGAGAATGCTATTCAATTGATTTGCCCTAAGTCCACCTGAGGAAATCACAAAAGATTTCAAAAACAATCAGAAGATTTTCAGGAAAGCAGAGAACACTGAAAGACGACGTGTTAAGATTTCAAACCAAGTGTAAAATGCTTCAAATTTTGTCACTCATGTAGAAGGCATGATTAAATTTTCCCATCAAAACTGATGAAATTAGAGGACAGTCAGCCATTGGCTAACAAAAGATCTGCCTCACTTCTGGTGATATTTTAAAAAATCAAAACTTTCACTAAGAAGTAAGTGGAGTCAAATGATGGCTCCAAGGATCTCTGGCAGCAGAGAAGAAAGGAAAGTAACAATTTAAGATAATTGCAATGATTCTCACATTCCATTCAAAGAGGTATTGCCCATAGTTAGGATGAGATGACAAACTAAGTCTGCTATTCCTCTCCAGTCCTCATTCCTCTGCAGTCTGCTCTCCAGACTTTCTCCTCTGTGCCCCAGAAATAGCTCGATCCTGGAAGTTCACTCCAGGCTTGGGATTCACTCATTAGAAGTACCTTCTGCACCTGTGGTCTCTCCCCTAGATTAGATTGCTCCCTCCCAGAACCTCCATTCCTCTCTCTAGGCTGCACTCCAAGTACTCTCTACCATTCTTCTGCTCTGGGTACCTTTACGTCTCTTCCCCACTTTTCAACTTCATTTTATGAGTCATCTTTCTTCATTAGAATCTAAGTGTACTACTTGTATTTGCATATAAGAACATTGTAAGAGGCAACTAGGCAACAGAGTGGACTGCTCTTTACTTGAAGTCAGGAAGATTCCTCTTCCTGAGTTCAAATCTGTTCTTAGGCACTTACTAGCTGTGACCTGGGCAAATCACTTAACCCTGTGCTAGAAAAAGGAAACCACTTCAGTATCTTAGCCAAGAAAACCCCAAGTGGGATTATGAAGAATCTCCATTCACGTAATTCTTTCACCTAATCTCAGTTTTCCTAGTCTTCTTAGTCTCTCATACTTCTTCTAATGTGAGCACTTCAGTGCACCAGCCTCTCTTCATCATATCCATGGATGGTCTGTCTACTACATGGTGAGTCCCCTAAGTGATTGAATGTGTAACCTGACTTAGTTTACCTATGGACTCTATTTAATAAGGTTTGTCTCCTTAAAGGATATGCAAGATTATGACTCTTCTTAACTGAATGTGTTTAATTTTTATGACATTGAAGGAAACATGAGATTATATCTATATGTACACACACACACACACACACACACACACACATATACTTAATACTCATAGCCACAACATTATTGTTTCCTGTTGCAAGTTTTAGTCCTCTAGTTTATAGCCACTAAAATTTACTCAGATTGATTTGGCACAAGCAGTAGGAATTAGGATGATGCAGTTGAGGATAAAGGAACAATAGAGCTCAAATTGTAGTGCTACACCAAGAGTTTGTTGTTGATGGCCTCACACTGTGATGTCTTGACTTCTGGGTGATTTGGATTTAAGTGGGCCAGAGGTGCACAACATTGTCAGCGGAACTCCATCTTCCACAGTCATCAAAGTACAGTGGCAGGACACAAGTCAGGACAACTGACAATGGCCCAGGGTATGTGGATGACCTTGGCATCTTTGATGTCTGATTCCACTCTCAATTGCCTTCATGGCCTTTGGAACAAATTCTTCTCAAATTGCCCATTCTACTGGGGGAAGTCTTCATGTGCTTGGGGTAGGCATCCCCCTAAGTCACCAATGGGTTTGTTTGTTGCTTACTCTCAACCTGGTTTAATCCAACTATGGAGAGACCTTTTTACCAGGGTGTAGCTGCTGTTCATGCTGTAGCTTTTTAGAGCCACAGGTGAGAGTTGGGTGAAAGGTGGACATTCAAGCCATGAAAAAGCTCACCAAGCCCTCATATCAGAGGTGCTAGTCCTCCATCAACACCCTGCAGACCCCAATGCACCATAAGTGCACCAAAGGGGAGATTATGCCAAGTCAAACACTGGGACAGTCTGTCTGAGTGACCCCCATGTTTTAATCTTGCTCAACCTTTGGGTTCTATGTCTCAGCCAGCCAGCAGGAGAGGGTGAGGTACCCTTAGGAGTAATCCCATCACCTGAGGGCTTCTCTCATCTCCCAATGACGCTGTAAAGAGGAGAAATTGAGGTGACACTAATCCTACCTTCTCATTGAGAAGCCTACCAATCAAGATGATTTTGCTCTTATATTTTATTTTTATATTATTATAATAATTATATATTTATAATTATACAATATAATATATATTACTCTTATATGTAAATTGCTTTGCTCCTGACTATAAAAGCAGCTGGCATTTGCAATTCAGCTTCATTCCTATTGCTTGGTGTCTTGGTCTGCCAATTTGTCTTAAAAAAAAAAAAGTTGAGTGGGGCCAATGAGTATAGCCTTAGTTGACTGAATTTCACTCATGGTCAGCCAGAAAGCTTCTGCTGTGTCGAGTTTTAATACCTTGCATCTTCTTGCCTCATGACACAAGAAAAGAAAAAAATAGTTATGTTTCTCATGGAGGGTACTGTGATCACAGCGCTTCATATGAAGCGCTTTCAAGAGTGTTATTTGTCCTAATCATCACTTTTTTTTTTCCTGTCAGCTGAGTATTGGAGAAGTCCTGGTTCCTTCCTATTTCTTTGTCAAAACCTATCTATGTGTTATTCAAACTAAAATTTACCTTCAACTTCTTCAATAATAACCTTTGTGGATCCATCTGTTTTCTCGTATAGACTGCTTTTTAAAAAGTAACCCTTGCTCCTTTCCAACTACAACTGTTTAAAAATGCTATCCTGGTCAATTAAATTTCAATTAAAGTTAAAATACTTTATTTTATTGGGCTTTAAGGGTTATTTTGATTATACATGACTTGTACCTTTCACACTGACTTTAGAATCTTTGCCTAAAATGCAAACCCACAGTATATGTTTTTAAAAAACCTGACATTATAAAAATTTGTGGAAACATATTTCTTTATCTCTTCCAAATTCACATTGCCTCCCTCCAAACCTCTCATTTTATTGGATGTTTCTCTGTATTCTAAGCTATTTCTACCTCTTAACTCCTGTAATATTTGTTCAGAAAACATCACCTCAAATCCTAGGGCTTACATAATGACTATGAAGTGGCAGGGAGCAAACTTAATGTAATTACCACTCTATAGGTTATGAGTTATGTAAAAAGCTAATACAATAGTGAAACATTCATCTTCTTTCATTTTTTGCTTTTGCTATCAAAGTTAGACATATAAGAGACTTAGAATGTTAGAGCAAGAAAAAATCTTGGAGACCATCTACTTAATAATGAGGAGATAAGCTGATGGTTAGTAAAATATTGTATGTTGCTGTTAGCTCTCTGGGTACTATCTCCCTCATATACAATGGTCAGGTGATCTGGCATGACTAGAACCCAGAAAAACTATTATATCTTACTCAAACTCATTTGTTGTAGCAGAAAGAGCATTGGATTTCTAGTCAGAGAGTTGGGGTTCAGCTCCTAACTTTGAACTTATATGACTGGATGACTACATTCATGTGTGTAGAAGGGATTCTTGGTCAGATATGAATTTGATTGAATGACTATTGAGTTACATGATGTTTTTTTTTTGGTGGGGCGAATATACCTCTTTTCTTAATCTGAAAACTCAGAGGATTGGACTAGATCTCTAAAATTCTTCATCAATTTGATTTATATAGAAGAACAATTTATTACAATGATAGTTACAACTAACATACAGACCAATATTTTTATGGCAAACACCAGTCATTTTTACAGTTTTATTTCAATCAAAAAGTGATCTGATGAGAATATTAAATCTAAGAAAGTTACCTACAAATACTTATGATTATATATCTCTGATTTTCACATTTTCTGCCCTGTTGTTCCATAAATGTCCCAGAATTTCCAGCATTTCATCAAATTGCTACTGAATGAGTTAAGTCCATCAACATTACAATAAAAATATGCAAAAGTCACAAAAGATGGGGAATCAAAAGAATAAAAAACATCATAGCTATTCCCAGAGAGCACATGCATACTAGACCAAATTACATATATTTATAGTTATGTATGTATTATGGGCACAGATGGTTTGGTAGGCAGCACAGCAGTGATGGCAATTGGCCATGTACCATTAAAGAGATTCGAGATTCATTAAATACATAATTAAGTGATATTTAATTTGTATACCATTGTAAGACTTTCATTATAAATAAATTCATAAGTCAGATAAAAAGAGGCTTTTGTAAGACACCTCTAAGGAGCTGCCCAAGGTACATATAGCTTAAGTGACTTCCATAAATTTACAACTAGTAAATATCCGAGGTAGGATTTGAGTACAGAATTTCCAGAATCCAAACCCACTAAGGAGTAAGCATCTTGAAATGAATTCAGTGTTCTTATAGGCCAATCTAGATACCCTCTATCCTGTAGTCTATGCTACAAACATACAGGCACAAGTTTTCTCCTCTCCTTCTTTCAAGCTTCCATACTGCATGTTCAATTATCTGATTACATCATTTTACATGAAAAAGTTGATGACTGGTTCAGGGGAAGAACCTTTTAAGTAGACACTAATCTTTTCAAAGCGAATCTAATCAAAGAGGATAGGCTTTCCCACACCACAGAAGGCAGAATTATGGGGATTATATTTTCCAAAACCAAAACTGGGACATGTATTCCTTTGGAGAAGTCTCATTAAAAGTACATTTTTCTAATGAAATGAGGACTGTCCCATGAAATCAATGACATACAGTGACTGTAGGTAGTGACCATGGAACAAGTATGAAATGTAAAGGAAATCGATTATAGGAAGTCACAGATCTACTTGAGGAGTAATCCTAAATGACCAGATAAACAAATAGAGTTGGGAGCCATTGTTAGTCAATGACAAAATTTGAGAAGGGCCTCAACCAGTCTGCTGAGATTGAAGGAGGCAGATCATTAAATAAAGGCAGCTGATGAGGCACGGGGATCTTCGAATGATTTCTGGAGATCAGCCTTGTCCCTTGTGGCTTAGATTAAAAAAAAAAAAAGGTTAGCCACACTGAAACAATTGAAATGACTGTCTTGTGCAGAAGTCCTGAGCTCTGTCCTTGTACCTCTCCCCTCTTACAGAGTGCAGGGGGTGCAGGGAAAAAGGAGGTCCTTTCCCACAACCCCCAGCAGTAATGGTCACTACAAGCACATGACATAGAAAATATTTCCTTGACAAGGCAAGTCTAAGTCTCTGGACACTCGCCTCTGCTGCCTTTCCTTTTCCTTTCTTGAGTACAGGTCAGAAAATAGCAGACCTGAAAAACAGATATTTTCAGGCTTAGCTGCTATCTTGTATATTTGAAAATTCAGGAGTTCCAGAGTCAGGTGCTGACTTCCCAGTGGGAAGTAATTCCTGTAATAGCATATTTCTTGGAGGAGAAAATGATGGTTGATAGAATCCTCTTTAAACTCAAAGGACTAAAGAGCCATGCCTAGTTGACCTGGAGATCCAAATCTTTTGAGCTGCTCAGGCAGTACAGATATGTGTTCAAGGGGAGAGACAGACAGACAGACAGAGAGATACAGAGACACAAAGAGGGACAGAGAGAGACAGACACAATGACACAGAGAGACAGAGAGAGACAAAGATACAGAGAGAGCCAGAGCCAGAGACACACATATAGAGAAAGAAAGAGAGAGAGAG
>CM053588.1:274635545-274678727 GCA_028646515.1 Pseudochirops corinnae
TGCCATAGGCTTGCTTAGGCTAAAGGCTAGAAGCAGGAGAGGTTGAAGTCTATCAAAGGGCAATATGATTAGCAGAGAGTATGCCTAGTGAGCCCAGCAGAGCTATGCACCTAGCCAAGACATTTTGCCCAGGAAGAGCAGTGAGGAGAATATCATGAGAGAACCAGATCTATAACTTCAGAGGCACGGGCTATCCATCTACACACAGTCCCTACTTGTAGGCTCCTCATATGTGATCTCTATACTTGCTAACTCTCCCTAGTAATGGTGCATATGTTTGCAGGAGTGTGTACTCTAAACTTATGGGGAAATGTTCAATTATACATCTTCTTACTATGCTATTTAGATAAATACCTTTACTTTGAACTAATTGTGTTCTAGGGCTGAAAAGTTAAGCACATATCTATAGTCATATAAAAATGCTCTTAATCATTATTTATTAGAGAAATGCAAATTAAAACAACTCTGAGGTACCACCTTACCCTATCAGATTCACTAGTATGACAGGAAAGGGAAATAATAAATGTGGGTGAAGATATGGGAAAATTGGAACACTAATTCATTGTTAGTGGAGTTGTAAGCAGATCCAACTATTCTGGAGACTGATTTGGAACCTATGCCCAAAGGGCTTATAAAACTATGCATAACCTTTGACCCATCAATATCAATACTAGGTCTGTATTCTAAAGAGATCATTAAAAAGGGAAAAGGATGCACATGCACAAAAATATTTATAGCAGCTCTTTTTGTGGCAGCAAAGAATTAGAAATTGAGAAGATATCCATAAATTTGAGAATCTCTGAACAAGTTGTCATATGCTATTATGATGGAATACTACAGTGCTATAAGAAAGGATGAGCAGGATGCTATTAGAAAAACCAGGAAAGACTTACATGAAATGAGACTGAGTGAAATGAGCTGAACCAGGAGAACATTGTACACGTTAACATTGTACACATTAACAGCAACATTGTGTGATCAACTTTGATAGACTTAGATCTTCTCAGCAATACAATGATCCAAGACAATTCCAAAAGACTCTTGGTGTAAAATGCTATCCACACCCACAGGAAAAACTATGCAATCTGAATGTAGATTGAAGCAGACTATTTTTGCTTTTTTGTTGTTGTTTTTTTTTTTCTTTCTCCTGGTTTGTCCCCTTTGTTCTGATTCTTCTTTCCTGTCATGACTAATGTGGAGATATGTTTAACATGCTTGTACATGTATAACCTGTATCAGATTGCTTGATGTCTTGGGGAGGGGAGAGGGAGCTAGGAAGAAAAGTTTGGAACTCAAATCTTATAAAAATGAACGTTGAAAATTATCTTTACATGTAATTGGAAAAATACCATTAAATACAAAAAAAAATTTCCTTAATAAGAGAAAAATGATTTTAAAAAAAGAAAAGGTAAGCACATCAATGGGTACTTGTGAGGTCTATTTTTACAAATACAGGCTCACAGAATAGTTTAATAATTCTCCGCTGGCAGCTACGTTGCACGGTAGATAGAGTGCTGGGCCTGGAGTCTGGAAGAGTCTTCTTGACACTAGCTGTGTGACCCTGAGCAAATCACTCAAACCTATTTTCCTTAGTTTCTTCATCTGTAAAATGGGCGGGAAAAATAAATGGTAAACCCCTCTACTGTCTTTGCCCAGAAAACCCCAAAAAGGGTCATGAAGAATTGGATACAACTGAAGTGACTTGAACAAGTAATCCTCCCCAGAACATAGTCTATAAATTCAAACTGGAGATGTGTCCCCAGAAAGGAGCAAAAGAAGTTATATTTGCATTGCATAAAGCAGAATATTCATTCCTTCCGGTATATATCACACAGTGTACTAGCAGAGTATTGATGGTGGTGATGTTCTTAAAAACAAAACAACAACCAAGAAAAAAACAACAACCCACTTTTGAAACACACAAAAACTGTCCCATTTATTCACAGCAAATAGACCAAGAGTATTTATGTGGTTTGCCTCAATATATAGACAGTTGGTAAAAGCCACGATGCCTCTTTTTGTTGAATCCATTCATATTCTCTAACCACCACACTAAACTCCAATATGTGACCATTTGCACTAAGTAAACCACAAATAACCTAGAAAAAAAGAAAGCTTGCCAAATGACATGCACAAAACTGATCCCACACTAAAGATACTTTCTCATAATAACTCATGCACTTTTCAAATGCCATCTTAATTTCTAAATCTAAGACTAAAGGGTAGATTTTCATATTCATTATTGAGTTTCATTTCCATTATTAACTGGGCCCTGTCTACTGAACAAAATGAAAAGGGCACTAATCAAGTCCCATCTTTCTAAGAGCACCTTTAGTAATTACCTTACTCATAGCTAAATGGGAAAATCAACAAATTACATCCATCAATCACAAATTCTTGTTTTGATCTGACAGACTTTCTGTCTAGCCTATGCAATTTACTGAATTATATTCACAAAATCTTCAATTAGGGATGATCCTAGGCAAATTTATGCAATAGATATTTCTTGGGTACCCTTCCACTGCCCTTTCAGAACCCTACTCCCTCTTTGTAGGGCCCTCCAGCTCTTCACGTTTCCAGGTGAGTAGTGCCTTCATGTTACCCCTTGGCTACACATTGCAGCACTTGGCCCAGTCTTGTGCTTCCCAAATTCTTCCCTAAATCCTCTAATCCCATCCCCTAGATCTACCTCTGTAGCTTCTTCTCTATCAAAATTTATTCATAGAATGTTCTAATCATTCAGTGTCTGTTCTCAGCTAGCAATCTTTTTGGAAAAGATCCTAGAAATTAATTCACAGGAAAGTGTTGATGATAAAAAGTCTTAATGTGTTACTCCTCTGGGAATGATTGCATTTCATATAACAGAAAATGTCATTTTCCAAAGAAATGAGTCTGAAGGACAGAATTTCAGACCCTATAGCAAGTCAATAGGGAAAGTTATTTGGAGATGGGAAGAGCCTTCTTTGGGCCTGTTTTATCATATCTACTCAAATTAGAACATGAGATCAAATTTCCAACCCTTTCCCAATTCACTCTCTCTGTTTAGTAGAAGAAAACTGCCATTTCTCTCATGTTCAGAAGTAAAAATGCCAATCAGAAAGAAAAACCTCTTTTTTGTTACCGAATTTTGACTTATGTACAAACCTTACCCTTATCATATACATTATGACTTCATATGGCTGCAGGTGAAGAAACAAGCATGAGGAACTCAGATGTTATGTGTGCCTTATACACTTAGCTCTGGATTTTGTGAAAGTGGAAAAGAGGATTATCATATATAACACAGAACTGTGAATATCATACCTGAGTGCTTTCTTACAAGTTGTGACAATATCTGAATCCTTAAGAAAAAGGAGTTTTTTAAAAAGTAAGAGAAGTAGGAAGTTTGGAGGCAATTCCTAGAAAGAGTCTGGGGTTTGGAGTCTTGAATTAAAATGCTCTTCCTCTCCCATCTCCCAGTTTTCCTTTCCTGCATTGAGACCAGGCTTCTACATGCTTTCTTTTTCAAGGCCCTTTGGCTATATTTGGAAAGGTATACATCATTGTCTGACTTGATTTTTTTTTAATGTACATAAGAGAAGAGTGGGGATATTGAATGTCAGCCCAAAGGCAACCTAATTATTTCTCAGTGGAACTCTAAAAGAATATCAGAAAGAGTTTTAAAGCAGCATTTTAAAAATTGTTTTCCACGGAACCCTGGTGTGATGTGAAGAGACCCATGAGAAAACATCATAGCCAGTGATAGTTTTCCCTTCATAAATTAAATATTAAATTATGTGTCATGAAACTGTGTGTCAATCTTGGGCTATGAAAATAAGCTTAATTTTCTCAATTTTGACCCAATAATAATACTTCATGAGAGGTAGAATGGTCTAGTGCGTGGAGTGCTGGCCTTGCAGCAGGAGGAACTTGGGTTTATTCCTTCCTTTGATTCAGGCTAGTTCTGTGGTCATGGGAAAGTGACAACTCAGTGTACCAGGAAATTGTATAAAGCTATGAAGTTAAAGAGGAGTTGCTGTTCTGCATTAGTGGAAGGAGTTTTCATCAAAATAGCTCTCAAAATGGAAAAATCATAGTCGTGAGGACTAATATCCCCAAATCCAAAAACTCATGTGCCCATAAACAAGACCCTGGGCAAATCACTGAACCCTATTTGCCTTAGTTTCCTCATCTGTAAAATAAGCAGGAGAAGGATATGGCAAACTACTCTGGTGTCTTTGCCGAGAAAGCCCCAAATGGGGTCACAAAAAGCCAGAAATGACTGAACAACAAAAACAACAAGAAGACATTTCACTTCTCTGGAATGGTTTTTCCTTCTGTGCAAAATGAGGGAGTTGTTCCAGAAGCTATTTAGACCTAACTCCTAAGATCCACGTCCATGGGCTATTTTATATCCCTCAGACCACCTAAACTAATATTTATGGGTCCTTCCAATGCATATAATAAGTATATCAATATATTTATCTGATGATAATAATAACATATTGGCATTGTACTTTCCTGATTAACATCCCAAGAGAGGTTTTATGTGAGTAGTAAGAGTATTACTGTTCCTATTGTACAGATAAGGAAATTGAGCCTATGAAGGTAAGATGATTTGCCTGTAGTCACATAGCTAGTAAATGTCTGAGTCAGGATTACAACTCAATTTCAATTCAATTTAACAGACTGTTACTACTCTTAAGGAGCTTATATTCAACTGGGAAGATAACAAAACAAACACATATAAATAAATTCAAAGCATATGCAAATTTCCAGAGGACTAAAGTACTAAAAAAAACCCAAAAACTGGGGGGATCTGGAAAGGTTCATTAACTGAACTAGGCTTTGAAGGAAGCTGGGACTTCTGCAAGGCAGAGGTAAGAAGGGGGTGCATTCCAGATGTATTGTACCCCCTGTGAAAAGGCTGAGGTGAGAGATTTGAAGTGGAAAAGAGATGTGGGAGCCAGATTGTGGAGAGCCTTAAACGCTAGACTGAGGACTTGTATTCAAGCCTTGGTGCACTTGGAAAGTGCACCTTTTGGAAAATAGGTGCAAGAGCCTTGGAAAATATTTAAGTAGGAGGTATAGTGTTCGGCAGGAACATGTTTTGTCTTAAGAATGATGATTTGGCATCTGTGTGAAGGATGAATTGGAGAAACAATAGGCTGAAAGCAGGGAAACCAATTAGGAAGCTGTTGCAGTAATCTGGGTGAAAGGTCATGAGGGCTTGAACTACAAAAGGAACTTTGAGCAGAGAAAAGGAGCTGGATAAGAGAGATATCATGGAGGTAGGATAGATAAGTTTTGGCCTTTGATTGAATGGCGTGGTGAGAGAGGAGAGTAAGGGAGATAGAGAGTCACAGCTAACTCCCAGGTTATAGATCTTGGTAACTCAAAAGATAGTGGTACCTTGAGCAGAAATAAGGAGGTTTGGGTTGGAGAAAAACATGATGAGTTCTCTTGGATGTGGTGAATTTGAGATTTCAGTGGGATATCCAGTTGGAGGGGACAATGTAGGACATCCCCCCAGTCACTACCTTGGTTCAGGCCTTTATCATCCCTGACCTGAACCATATATTGCAATAATGGTCTTAGATGGTCCAGAGACCATCTAAGTCAGGGGTAGGGAACCTGTGGCCTCAAGGCCACATGTGGCCTTCTAGGTCCTTGGGTGTGGCCTTTTAACTGAGTCTAAGTTTTACAGAACAAATCATTTATTAAGAGGATTTGTTCTGTGAAGTTTGGATTCAGTCAAAGGGCCACACCTGAGGACCTAGAGGGCCACATATGGCCTTGAGGGCCACAGATACCCCACTCCTGATTCTAATTGGTCTCCTTGCCTCAAATCTCTCCCCATTGTAATCCACCTTCAACAAATTGCCAAAATAATATTCCCAAACTATAAACCTAACCATGTCACTCTTCTCCTATAAACTCCTATGGCTCCCTGTTACTTCCAGAAACAAATATACATTCCTCTGTTTGGCATCGATAGTCTTTTAAAACATGACTCCAACCTGTTTTTCATGACTTTTTACCCATTATTCCCCTTCATGTACTTTATAAGCTTAGCCAATCTGGTCTTCTTGTTACTCCTCACATACAACACTCTAAAACCTGTCTCTATGAGTGTGCACAGGTTTTTGAGTACTCATGGAATGCACTCCCTTCTCACCTCCTTCCCTTAGAATCCTTAGATTCCTTCAGAGCTCACTTGAAGTGCTGCTTATTCAAGAACCTTTCCTGATTCCACTCAGTTGTTAATGCCTCTTCAATTTACCTAGAACATAGTAGGCATTTAATACTTGTTGATTTATTCAAGAGAGAAATTATAGATTTGGAAATTTTGGAAATCATCTACATAGAGATAATAGTGTCTAAGTCAGTCCACTGACTTTCCAAATATATATGTGTATGTGTGTATACATGTGTGTATATACATGTGTGTGTACATGTATGTATACATTTGTCACAGATATATTTATATCGCAAAATTTTTTGAGAGGTAGCATTATGTAATATAAATGCTGCCAGACTTGGAGTCAGGAAGGTGATTGTAGGGGTAAGGAAGGTAGGGGTAGGGGGGAGGAACAAGCATATATTAAATGCCTACTGTGTGCTGGGCACTGTGCTAAGTGTTTTACAAGCATTATCTCATCTGAGAGGAAGTCTGGATTTAAATTCTGGATATGACAGTTACTAGCTATAGGAACAAGGGCAAATTACTTAACCTTTTCTAAGCTTCAGTTTCATTATCTCTAAAATTAAATTCAACAGACATTCAGCAAGTGGCTACTATGTACCTACTGTACAGGGTTTTTCTGAAGAAAGCCCTCTGTAAACCTTAAAGCTCTATGCAAATGTGTTTTTTAATTGCTGTGTCAGAATCAATTATTCCATGTCCAGATTAGTTTGGGAAATGTTGGTTTAGAGGACTATCCTCTTTCTTCCCCTCTTCTCTACTGTTTCTCATATCTACAATCCATCTACAGTTGCAGGCTAATGTGATGGAAAGAATTATAAACAGTTTTGCAGGGCAGGGAAGCTATAAGACAGTAGAGAAAGCTGTGGAACAAAACCTTCAGTGGCAGAAGGAAACTCATGGGTAAAGCCTGCTAGAAAAATGAGATTAAAGAAGGAAGTCTGGCTGTGCAATTTAATTTAATAAGCATTTCCTAAGCACATACATGTGCCAGACACCATATAAGGTGCTGTAAAGAAAACAGTCCTTGCCTTTAAGGAATACTGTTTGGGAAGTGGCTTCTAGAGCCTCCATACATATAATCTGCATGCTGTCTTGACCTTGTGTGGAAAAAATGCAATATAATAATATATAAATGTATAATTTGATGTTAAAGATGGAGACTTATTGGATTTTACATTTAATAGCTAAATAGTTTGTTAGATTTATTTTCATGCTCAATAGGTCTCTCCCTTCCTCGTATTCATTCTTATTTGTCTCCTAAAGCATCTGACAACTCTTCTGTGGCATCCAAGTATATAAAAGATGGCCAGAGAGCCTATGCATCAAGTGCATGGTAATTCTTGCATGAAATTACTTGTTTCTTGGCAGAACTCAAAACAGTAGCACACTGTGTGAGGAGCCCCATTGATCATCCTGCTTTTACCTACTCTGACAGGATGAAGTGAAACAAACTGTGATGGTATGTACTGTACTTGCTATACCTGAACATGCCTAAAAACAAGTACTTCATAGATTCTCAAGATTGGTGACCAAGCACTTTGAATATATTATAAAGTGTTTTGTTAACCTTAAAAATCACCATCATCATAATCTTCTTCTTCATCATTATCATTAATAAATATTCTTGTGCTTGGGGATGGGAGGAAGAAAGTAGAAAATTTGATGACCATCATGAAGATATCATATAGACATAATAAAGCCAACTTTCTGGTGAAAGGCATGTTAGACTACTTATTATTTCTTGAACTTCCCTACATCAACACTTTAAAATGTTCACAAGTGATTTTATTCCACAAGCATTTGAGTGTTGACTACAAATACAGGACTAGTCACTGCTCTCCTCCCCTCTGCACCCTCTTTCACTTAGTCTCTTTCTGTCTGGTCTCCAATTTGTTTTCTTTGTCTTTCTCTTTCTTTATCTCTTTCGAGGTTTCTCCGTCTCTTTCTTTCCACACACCCCTATCCCCATTTGCCCAGTAAGTTTTTTGAGGTCAGAGACTACTTCATGTATCCTCAGCAACTAACACTGATTACTTGAGTTTTTGGAAGTAATTGATTTGGTCTAGATCTGTGGTTTTGTTTATTTTTCAGTTTGAGGGACTCTTGATTTGGAAGAGTTGCCTGAGAAAAAAATCAAGAAATTAAGTGACTTACTTATGATGATGCAATTAAATATCCAAGGCATGACTTGAACTCAGGTCTTTCTGACTCCAAAGCTGTCCTCTAGTCTAGCTACTTCTAACCTTGTAGGTACCTGATAAATAAAAAAGAGGTTGTAATAAAAGCTACAAGCTCCCAGGGGTTTGCAATCCAATTAGGGAGACAAAACCTACCATCCCTCTTAAAGATCACAAGATTCGCAGAAACCAAAAGGAAGATTTTTACTTGAAAAGCAACATAAAAGATTAAAAATTCACATTCACATTATGTTTTATGTTTTCCAAAATACTTCAAATACATTGTTTCATTTGATTCTCACAAGAAGTTTATGCAAATATTATAAACACAAAAAAAATTATTTAACATCTACCATTTGCAGAGGACAGTGCTAGATCCTAGAAGATATAAAATTTCAGCAAGACATATTTTAAAGAATTTCCAATCTAGTAATACAAGCAGTATTATAATCATTTTGAAATATGCTTGAGTGGCTGAATGTGCAATAAAGGCATTAAGTGTTACAGGAATTCAGAGAAAAAAATTCCCATGGAGGAAGTGAGCCAGTCCTTAAAGGAAGGGTAGGATATTATGAAGGAGATAAGAGGCCATGCCAAGCAAAGATAGATAGGAATAGATGGCAGGAAGTACAAGGAAATAAGTATGTTACAAGTGGGCAATAAGACTTCCAGCCTGGTTAAAACACAAATTTCAAACTGGAAAAATATAATACAGGATCAGAAGAGCCAGATTCTTAGGGCTTTAAAAACCAGAAGGAGAAGTTTATACTTTGCATTGGACAACCACTGGATGTTTTTTCCCTCCAGAAGGGAAGTGATATAAAGAAATCAGTGTTTTAGGAATGTTGGCTGGACAGCAGAGTAGGGCAGAGGCAGAGAGACCAGGTAGGAATATACTGCAAATAGCCTAGGCATCTTTTGGTAAGGGGCTAGCTCAATGAAGACAAAGGGAATCAAATGGAAGGCATGGATGTGAAAGATGTTGTGAAGATAGAATCTGTAGAATTCAGCAATTGCCAAGAGGGTGTAAAGGAGAAGAAAATAAAAATAATTTGTAGATTCTGTGTCTTGATAACTGAGAAAATGGTGGTACCATTAATAAAAAAAAACAGCAGAGCTCATTTGGGGAGATGATGGTGAAATTAACTTGGAATTTGTTGAGTTTGATGTGCTTTGTTCACCTCCATGTGATTTTGCTCCCTAGCTAGTGTCTTGCCTAGATCATAATTGTTGACAAATGATCCAAATAAACTGACTATGAGTTGACCAACTGATGATTAATTTAAAAGAGAGGAAAAGTTATTTCAATATTTTGTATGCGAATGTTTTTCCCCCAGGAAATGTCAGTGACAAAAGATCTTAAAAGATCCAGGTTCAGTTTGAAAGGTCCTATATCCTCTAAGCAGATTAATAGGTCACCTAACCAATTCAGGCATGTATGACCCTAAAGATGTATGTAATTTGAAGCACATAAAATGTCTGGGGATCTCACAGTAGACACTTTAAAACCCACCTTGGGGTGGGGAGGGATGACAAAAGGAATGTCTCATCATTTTTTTTCAGAGTTCTAGTTAAATTTAAACAGAAATAAGGGGCAAAAGAAATTTGGGTGAAGAGGTGATTTCAGTTAGCAAATTACAACACACACAAATAGATAGGTGAAGTTAAGATTTGTTTGAGACAGAGAGTTTGCAATCCTAGTAGAATGTTTTCAAAATGAAGAACTTCATTTATTAAGTAAATTTGCTGTAATAGGTATTTTGACAAATTTTTCAAACATTTGATTTGGAGAACTTCCTCTTTAAAAGGCAACATAAAATGTCCTAGGAGAGCCCAGCTCTTCCATAAACATCCTAACAAAGATCTAAAGGAGTCCCAGATGGAACAGTAATCAAGAAGACCAAAGGGAAACTCCATTAAGCTCCTCCATCTGTTCTAGAATTGCACAAAAAAGATATGTATGTAGAAGCCAGCTCAGTGGTCACTCAAAGAGGGGACATATGAGGAAGTGAAATCCAGAGCAAGCCCAAAGCACATGATCTTAATAACAAACAAGCAATAATATGATTATATCCATAGATACAGAAAAGGCTTTTGATCAAATAAAGCACTCTTTTTTTTAAATTAAAAAGGTTAAGAATGAATGGATTTTCCCTGTATGTGATAAACAATATCTGAAACCAAGAGTTAGCATCATCAGTAACATGCTCAAGGTCTTTCCAAATAAAATCAGATGTCAACAAAAGGATTTCCTTTATTACTCTTATTATTTGGTATAGTTGAAGAAATGTTAGCTACAGGAATTAGACAAGGAAAAGGAACTGAGGGATAAACATCGGCAAAGAAACAAAATTATTGTTTTTTGTAGATGCTATATTATGGCTCACTTAGAGAACCCTAGAGATTCAATCAAAATGAAAGGAAATAATTAATTACTTAAGTATCAAAATATAAAATAATCCCACAAAAATTATTAGCCTTTTTGAATATTACCAACAAGATAGAAAAAGAATTTCTATCCGAAATAACTAGAGAATGTATAAAGTACCTGTAAACCTACCTAACAAGACAAGAACAGGATTTATATCAATATAATTAAAAAACCTTTTTTTTACAGACATAAAGGAAGACAAATAATTAGAGATATAATAATTTCTCCTATTTGGTCAATGCTAATATATTCAGTGCCATACCAATTAAATTACCTAAGCGTTATTTTATGAAACTAGAGAAAACAATTGAGCTTAATAGCATAGTATTCAGTGAACCTAAAGATCCCAAGTGTTGGGGTAAGGTCTCACTATTCAACAAACAACTTGGAAAATTGGAAAGCAGTCTGAGAGAAATTAGGTGTAGATTAACATTTCATACCACCTACCTTGATAAATTCCACATAGAAACTTGACCTAAATATTTTTTAAACATCATATCATAAATAGATTAGGAGGAAAGGGAAAGAGATATATTTAACAACTATGGAGAGTTCTTGCCCAAAACCGGGATAGAGAGGGTCATAGAAGAAGAAATAGATAATTCTGGTTACAGAAATTGAACAACCTTTCCATGCAGTTAGAATTAAGAAGGAAACATTAATGGGGAAGGAGGAGAGGACTTTCTAGCAAATTCCTCTGCTAAGATCCTAACATCGCAGATATACAGAGAATTGATACAAATAAACAAGAATAAAAATTTTTCTCTTGTACATAAATGGTCAAAGGATATAATAGGCACTTTTTAAAAGAGGAAATGAAAGCTACCAACAACCATGTAAAAATGCTCTAAATCATGAGTAATGAGACCTCCAAATTAAAAGAGCTCTGAGGTTCTACCCCACACCTACCAGTTTAACAAAGGTGACAGAGAAAGAAAATGACAGCTGTTAGAAGGGTTGTGAATTGGTCTTATCACTATGGAAAGCAATTTGGAATTATACCAAAAATGTCATTAAACTGTGCTTTCAGTGACATCACTGCCAGCACATAACCCCAGAGAGGTAAAAGAAAGAGCAAAAGGACCCATTTGTATAACAAATTTTATAACAGCTGTTTTTGTTGTAGTAAAGAACCGGAAACAAAGTGGGTGCCTGTCTGTTAGAGAATAGTTGATATATATGTGTGTGTTAATGTAAGAGAATAATAAAAACTGTAAAAAAAGAAAAAGATGAAAGGAACCGATTCAGAGAACCTGGGAAAACTTGTCTGAACTGACACAGAAGGAAGTGAGCAGAACCAGATGACCTATTCATATAATGATTTTAACATTGCAAAGGAAATAACTTTGAATAACTAAACAATGTAATGACCAATCACATTTCTGGAAAACTGATGAATCATTCCTCTTACCTCAAAGCCAAAAGAATGGACAAGAGCTACAAAATAAGACGTTCATTTTTAGATATGAAAAAGCAATCACTTGAAGCCTGCCTTGTATGACTGCTGAAACTCCTACTAACTGAACCCAGATGACACTGAGGCAAACTTGGGTTCTGTAGCTTCATTCAGTTATAGAAAAATGAAAGAAGAATGTTTGGGGTATGAGTGTTTCATGGGAGCAAACTGCTCTGCTTAACCCTTATGAAAGCCATGTTAGTAATCACAGATGAAGAACAAAAAGAAGCTGGGGGATGTGAAATATAGGTAGGATAAACATGATTAGAGACAATAATCTTTCCTACTACAAAAAAGAAAAACACAACTTGGGAAATAAGTTGTAGTGGATTTGGAGTATCTGTAAGAAACAATAATACACAGTCTCAAGGGATAAGAAACTCAAAATAAACAAGCTACATGGAGCCCTCCCATTACAGAAGAATTTGGGAGGAGAGAGAAGAGTGGAAAATAAGATAGCTTTAGAATGTATCTACAAGCCAATGAGTTTAGCATTAAATTATGAATGTTAGAATTTTACCTCCAGGGATAACACTTCCATTTCTAGTATCGTTTATTGCCAATGAGAAAGGTGACAATGTCAGGAATTTAAGAATTTAAGGAGGTTAAAAAAAGAGGGCAATGAGAGATTGGACACCACATTACAGATGTTATGAACAGTCAGGTACTCTCTGCTGACACTGATGAAGGAGAGGAAAGGTTAAAGATCCTGTCTTATCCTCAGCACAGTGAAGGACACTCTCTTTAATTATCTATAGCTACAGACAGGAAAGAGGTCAGAGCAGGCTTAGAGTGGCAGAGCTTCCTGTTGGGACACAGCTAGGGATTAGGAAGAAAAGTAATTTGATGGAAAGAGAAAGTCCTAACACTAAATCCTTAATATGAAGACCAATTTATGAGGGTAGACCTTGAGGGGCAACAAAGAATAGAAATGCATGCCAATTAGGGTGCTGTCTAAAGTTGGAGGAGCTGGGGTGGCAAGTGAAACCAAAAGGACATGCCCTGATTTTTCACTGGACCATGATCCATAAGAGATAAAAGAAGAAAGAAATGTAAAAAGTCTCATTAGCAGAGAGGAAAGGGTTTCAAGAAAGATTCAGGTCATAAAAGAGCAAAAAAAAAAGTTTCTAAGGCAGTGGTTCTCAACCTGTGGGTCGTGACCCCTTTGGGGGTCAAACAGGTCTCCTAAAACATATGTTTTCCGATGGTCTTAGGAACAGAGACACCGCTCCTCTATCTGTCTCCAGGTGTGTCCGCCCACATGCAGATATACCCACATACAAGTATTAAAGGGTTGTGGCATTAGGAAGGTTGAGAACCACTGTTATAAAGGCTATCATAATTTTGTTCAAAATTCCAGTATTACTGAGGCAGAATTTTTATACCAGATTATAAGATTTTTTTTTAAAGTTACAGCTGGAATATTGGATTCAGTTCTAGAGATCCCATTTAAAGGAACTACATTGATGAACTTAAGTGAGATCAGGACGCTCGAGGACTTCTAGATCTTGCCATATGAGGACCATTGAGGAACCAGGGTTTTTTGGCCTAGAGAAGAGAAGACTTAAAAGGACATGATAGTTATCTTTAAGCACTTGAAAGGCCATCATATGGAAAAAGGGAAGGAGTAATGGATGGAAGTGGAAGAGAGGCAAACTTAGACTTGAGGTCTTCAACTAAAATCTAGACAAGGAGTAGGGAACCTGTGGCCTTGAGGTCACATGTGGCCTCCTAGGTCCTGGGGTGCCGGCTTTGGATTGAATCCAGCTTTTATGGAACAAATCCTTATATTAAGTGGATTTATTCTGTGAAATTTGGATACAGTCAAAGGGCCTTGAGAACCTAGAGGGCCACATGTGGCCTCTGATTACCAATCAATCCACAGGAAGTTATCAAGTGCTACTATGTGTCAAGTACTGCACTAAATCCTGGGGTTCAAAACAACAGCAACAACAGATCTTGCCTCAAGGATTTTATGTTATAAGGATAGAACCAAAATATAAATAAACATATAAATACAAGATATATACAGAGTGAATTGTAAGCTACCTTATAGGAGGGGGTGGTTCTACTAGTTGGTAGGACCAGAAGATGGCATTTGAACAGTCTTAAAGTAAGACAGGAATTTTAAGGGATAAAAGAGGTACAAAGGAATGAGTTGAAGTATAATGGCCTCTAACATCCCTTCCAACTCTTCATTTCTGTAACGAATTAGGTTAAAAGCAAGATTTGTTATTCATATACATTTATATGACAGTCTCCTTTTAAAAAAAAAATAAAAAGATATATTATTCTCTTGCTTTTAGATCTCCTAGTTCTCCTTTGGAAAAGAGTCATCCAAAATCATAACAATTCTTGAAAATAAGAAGAGAAACTGGTTTTTTTGGGTCTGTGTTTTTTTTCTCTATTTACTATTTTTTTTCTAATACTAACTCCAGATCTTCTTAAAAGAGACAAAATAAAGGAAGTATCTCAGTAATTGCTTCCTCCTTAGACATTCAAGGGCAATTCAGTGGTTAGAGTGCCCAGATCTGGAGTTAGGAAGACTCATCTTCCTGAGTTCAAATCTGGCCTCAGACACTTCCTCGTTGTATGACCCTGGGCAAGTCACTTAACCCTGTTTGCCCCAGTTTCCTGATCTGTTAAAGAAGGAAATAGTGAATCATTCCAGTATCATTGCCAGGAAAACCCTAAATGGGGTCACAGAGAGTCAAACATGATTGAAACAACTGAACAATACTCAGTCTTATGTCCTGTGCTATTAGGGTTTTACTTTTTTTTTTTTTGCTTGCCTTTTTTTTTTGGAGGGCAATTGGGGTTAAGTGACTTGCCCAAAGTCACATGGCTAGTTTTTGTGTTAAGTATCTGAGGCTGGATTTGAACTCAGGTCCTCCTGACTCCAGGGCTGGTGCTCTATTCACTATGCACCTATATGCACTATTCTCTATTCACTATTCACTCTATTCACTATGCACCACCTAGCCAGCCCTAGGGTTTTACTTCTTGAATTTTTCTTATATACTTTTCAGGTCATTTCACTGAAATGATAGACAATTTTACAAATTACTATTAAACAACCTTATATTACGTGTAATACAATACTGTGACTTCATGAAAAACAAACAAATTCTGAAGGTCAAATGTTGCTTTAAAAAATGTGTGGCATTTTCAGATTTGTACTCCTAGATACCCTAATGTAAGCTGAATAAGGGCTAAAGTTAGAGTCAAAAATCCTAGATTTAATCTTGACTCCAATTTTTGAACTCTGTGATCTTGAATGAGACATTTGATCTCTGGCCCTCAGTTTCCTCATTTGTAAAATACAGTGGTAAGGTTGAACTAGGTGATCACTGAACTCCTTTATAGTTCTAAAGTTCATAATTCTTGAATAAAGAGGTTTTGGTTCACTTGAAAACCATGGTACAGGAGTCAATAAACAAACTGACTGCCCATAGAAATTCCTGAGACTAAGTGCCTCCTACATTTCATGAAGTCAGTTGGCCAAATGCCAACAATGATGGTAAATTTAAAATGACATCCGATGGGAGAAACAAAACAGGAAAGAGTATTTCAAGGATGAAAACAATGCAACGTGTCCTTTGATAATTTTTGAGTGGAACTGGATGATTTTGTTGTTGTGTGTTTGATGCTGCCCGTTGCTGAGCTGCTCTGGCCTCATGCCACAATTTCTCTGCAAGTCAAATCCAAACAATCATTAAGATCTGGACCATTAATGCTGGATGTGATTTTTCATCCAATTCACAAGAAAGGAATGATTTTCAGTTTTAAGAAAATATGGAAGGAATAATTCTATTCGTGGCTCTATCATGATCTTTTCACTAAGAGATTTGTTTGATTCATTTGAAAAGATAGATTAAGAACCTACTATGTACCAGACACCACTGAAAACACTGGGGAAATGAAGAAGTATTTAGACTGAAGGAGTCTACATTTGACTGGGAAGAGATAGTATGGACTAGTATGGACACATAAGTTTTGATTTTTTGGAGGGGGATGGCAGGGAAATTGGGGCTAAGTGGCTTGCCCAAGGTCACATGGCTAGTAAGTGTTAAGTGTTTGAGACCAGATTTGAACTCAGGTCCTCCCGACTTCAGGGAAGGTGCTCTATTCACTGCGCTACCTAGCCACTCTAAAACATACATTTTTTAAAAAAGGTAATTTAAGTAAGGAGAGAGCGCTAATAAGAGGGAGAGGGAAAAGAGAAGGCTTTACGGAGGAGATAATACCGATTGAAGAAATGCTGAAGGAATATAAGGATTCAAAGATACAGAGACAAGGTAGTGAATTCTAAGCATTGTTGACAAATAAAGTGAATGCATGGAGGTAGGAGGCTAGCATGACGAACTTGGAGAATATTTAGTAATTCATCTAAATTGTGTGAGGAGATTAACAAAAAATAAATTGATTGGAGCCAGATTGTGGGTAGGTATCTCAGCCTAAAAAAATCTTTATTAAATTTAAGAGGCAATATGGAGCTAAGCTTTTGAACAAGGAAGAGACTTGGTCTTAGGAAAATGATTTTGACAACTTTGTAGAGGATCACCTGGAGAGGAAAGAGACTGGAAGCAGGAATGTCAGTGAAGAAGCTATTAAAATAGTCCAGATGAGAAGAGAGGATTGGGACACACACACACACACACACACACACACACACACACACACACACACACACATACGGTGGGATGTGGATTATAATCTGGCATAAGAAACTGATAAGAAGCAGTTGCAAAGGTGAAAGAATCAGGAGCAAGTGTCACTAAAGTCAAGGGAAGAGGGGATAACTGGCAATGTCAAAAGTTGCAAAGACATCAAGGAGACTGAGGACTGAATTAAAGTCATCATTAGATTTTGTATTTAAGAGACCGCTAGTGAGATAAACCGTCTTTAAGATAGCCATATTAAAGTTGTGCTAAAAAGGGAGATTGCCAATAGTTGGGAATTAGACTGATAAATGATGTTTTCAGAGAATTTAGCAATAAAATGGAAGAGAAATATGATGATAGAAGGAATGACAGGTCTGAAGAATGGGAATTGTTATTATTGTTGTTTTTAAGACTGCAGAAGCTCACTAGCTGTGTGATCCTGAGCAAGTCACACTAACATCTTTTTGTCTTACTTTTCTCAGCTGTAAAATGGGGATAATAATAGAACCTATCTCCCAGAGTTGTTGTGAGACTCAAATGAGATAATAATTGTAAAGTATTTAACAGAGTGCATGGTGCCTACTAAATTCTATACAAATGTTAGTTATTACTATTATTTTCTGAGCAGGAGAGGGTGTGGTAGAACTACCATCTTCTTATTTCCGGATAGTTTTCTTCAGACAGACTAAGATTATGATAGCTTCTTAAGTGCCAGATCATGGTGTTAACTCCCATCAGTTCTGCTGTCTCTAACCTGGGCTTCTCCTTATATATGGTCATTAGCTCCTCCCCTTCCTGTTGCAGAAGTTCATGAGTTCTAGGGTTCACAAGTTGTAGATTTCGAATGTTTTGTTTTTTAACAGACTTGATACAAGGCTCAAAAGAAACTTGAACTGAAACAAGGTGTTAATTCAATAGTTGAAACAAGGTATGAACTACTTCTGTGCTTGCCATTACAGCAGCATGGGATAGAGGAACTAATGTCAGGTTTGGAGTCCAAGGAACAGGCTTTGAGTCCTGGAATGGCTACTTGCTACCTATGTGACCTAGAAAAACTCACTTAACCTCTCTATGATTCAGTTTCTCCATCTAAAATGAAGATGTTGGATTGGATATCCCATAAAGGCCTTTCCAGTTCTAAGATTATGATCATATGAGCTTTGTAGCTCCCCAACAGAAAAACTGAGCTGAAAAAGGAAATGGCAAACCACTCCAGTATCTTTGCCAAGAAAATCCTAAACGGGGTCAAGAAGAGTCAGACATGATTGAAATGACCAAACAAAAACAAAACAAAACACACAAACTTTTGTCAAGCCATACCTCTACCATCTTGTACTTGTAAAGTTGATTTTTTAAACATAAGGATAAAACTTTTTACTTATGTCTGCTAAATTTCATGTTATCAGAATTAGTCTAATGTTTTATCTTTCCACAATCTTTTCAAATCCTGACTTTATTATTCACTGTGTTAGCTAACTCTCCCAGCTTTGCATCCTAGGAAAATTCAATAAACATATCTTCCATGTTTTTATCCATAATTCATAAAAATTGTAAATAGCACAAAACCAATCACAGATCCCTGAGGACTCCCTTCCAAGATGGCATTGAACCAATTTTCTTTGGATCTGGCCATTCAACCAGCTCCAAATCCACCTAATTATACTATTTTCTAGTCTACATCTCTACATCTCTTTTACAAAAATAGTATGAGACTTTATTCAACGTTTTACAGCAGCATGTAGCCACATGGAAGCATAGCAGAGATGACAGACAATGAGGGACCCAGGGTTGAGTATTAAGGGTATAAACTGGAGAAGGACAAAGGGACAAGTGTTTCTGGGTAGAGGCCTGCACATATTTGAACTGGTTCATGAATCAAAACCATGAAGGTGGTAAAGTGAGTCCAAATGAGAATAGTAAAATGAATGGAGATCATTGTAAATGAAATGGAATGGAAAAACCTTCAGTGAATCATTACTATGTGCCAAGTACTGTGCTATGTGATGATGATACAAATAGAAAAGTAGAAGTCACTGCTCCTAAGGAATTCATGGTCTAATTTGGGAAGATAATATGCAAAGGATCATTTAGCTTCGTGGCAGATAGAATGGCTATGTGGTACTTAGGGTCCAGCATGCAAAGCATCAGGGCAGATGGTAAAGCACTATGGACCTTGGTTAGCAACGGCAAGACATATGGTCCCTCATGAGTGGTTGCTGAGAAGGGGCTAGAGTGCCAAATGTTGGAAAAGAGGGATACCTACATTACCTTTGGTGGAGATGGGGACTGGGGAAGGAGTGAAAATCCATCCCTGATTCACTGTCAGCACCTTGTGGACACTGGACAATGGTGGCTGAGACAAGTGAAGGGAAGGATAATCTAGGGTCTGCTAGTGCTGATAGGTGATGCAGAGTGAAGGAGGAATGGAAGATGAAGAATAAATTTAGGGAAATTGGGACAGTGGAAGAGATGCAATAACAAGGGATCAGAGAGAGGAATTTCAGAGTTCAAGATGATGGGGGTGTGTCAGTGTTTGGGCTGATACTAAGTTTCCAATTATATTCATTCCTTTGGATGCATGAGTTGGAATGTGATGTAGTTTATGGTGGTTGAAAGGTATTTGACTTGGGAAGTCAGGCTATTGGAAGGGATATCAGTGTTTATGTTGAAGTCTCCAAATATGAGGTCAGGAAGTGGGATAGAAAAGAAAATTATCACTTGGGTCTTTCTTTGAGAAAAGAGAGTAACTTGGAAGCTAATATAGTATAGCAACAGAGATACCACAGACAGAATGGACCTTAAAAAGGAAAGGTTATACAGTGATGTCAAGAATCAAAATGAGAGTGGGGAACATTTGGTATCTCAACTCTTCATTCTGTCCCAAGATGGATTTTGTTTTGTTTCGGGAGTCATGCGGTGCTCTTAGTGGAGGAGCTGCAAAAGGTTCCAGGGATTTGGTGTCTTGTAACATCAGGTTTTCATGGGCAAAAGAAGATAGTAAGTGTGTGAGAAAACAGGACCAAACCAGAAGTGAGTTAATAATAAAGAACTGGTACCAAAGGAGTGCAGGCTAGAAGAAGACCTAGAATTAAAATAAGAAGAAGAAAGGGGAGGGCTAAACTGGACGGGATGGAGGAAGGGCAAAAAGGTTTTAATCTGTTGACTGAACCTCAGATATAGGGAGAATAAGAGGTTAGAGCATAGGACAGCAGAAACACTATTTTTTTCATAGTCCTTATCCTCCTAGATACAATGATCATGGAGGGCAGAGTCAGGAGAGAAGAATGATGCATCGTTATCTGAGGCATGTTTTCTTTCCAAACAGCAGGAAACTGGGGGTATGGGCTGAGTACCTAGGTCAGAAATTTCCTGGTGACTAGGTTCCCAGGGCCTGAACCAAACTCATATGCTGTGACAGCTTTGTGGTCTTCATAGTTGCGTGGGAGGGGGAATGGCCACCAGTGGAATTTTGAAGTTGGTCATTAGGATAATGTCTTGGTGTCCCATCCATTCATGCTGTTCTTATCCTGGCAGATTTTCATCCACAGAATTGGGGTGGGAAAGGACAGGCAAAGAAAAAGTTTGGACAATTTTATGGTGCTGTAATTTCACAATGCTTTGAATATATACACACATATTCATGTATGTATGTATGTATGTATTTGTTTTCCTCAAAGGGTTCCTGTGGTGTCTTAATTTGAAAAGACAGCTAAAAATAATGCTCTAGTAAATCTGTCTCCTTTGACTTTTAGGAGTTCTTCATTTTTCTTAAAACCTGACAAAATTATAAGAGCTGGATCTGAAAAACCATGATACATGACCTTCAAGGCACTAAAACTTATTCAAGAACTGTCTGTTTCTGAATAAAAGGACAACATAAAACATGCAAGGTAATGCAAGTCTCCAGAAAGCAAGTAAAAATGATTTTAAAGATTAATAACATACAACTCAAGTATTCAAAGATAGCCCTAGAAAAGTGCTAAGAAGACTTCCATGGCAGCCAAAATTCTATAATCACAGCTAGGTGTTTTTCTGGAGGATGTTAAACAGGGGTATTCTTGAGGATCTGGGCAAGAGGGTCCTGCACTTCTGATTTGCATAGTAGTCAATTCGAAACCATACTTTTGTGTTTCTTACAACACAGATATCTTTTCTTGCCTACAAAACCAGCTATAGCTAGTATGAGAAATAGAACTTTTTTTGATCATATCTATAATCAACCAAGTGCTTTGCAAGTTTTTCAGTTTGTTGCTGTTGTAACTTGTATTTTTAAAGGCTGTTGTGTTTTCTGTGTTCCTTTTAAGTCCTCTTTCTTTTCTTGGACCATGAAAGTGTAAAGGAGTTTAGCTATCACAAATTATCACTTGTTTTCTTAGCTTAAACAGGTCACCTTTACCTGAGTTCTCTAGGATTTCAAAATACGCCTATCCCATTGGAAAGGAAACATCAGTATGAATATAACAAAAAGGCAGATTCCTACTTCTAGTGATAAACTGTATCCAATATATTTTTATTTTCTTAAAATTAAATCTATAGATCACATAGTAGAAAGTTTAAATATCTCCCAAAATAAAACATCTGAAAATCACAGTGGTGGAACCACAATCTTAGCCCTGCATGGGAATCTTGTTTAAGCTGCAGAGCCTTTCCAAATACAGTTGCAAACCACTGAGGGCCTCTCTGGGGATCAGACTTAATATGGCTGTGTGGAGAGGGCTAAAAATATAAGAATTCCATCCCTCAAGTCTCTTTTTTTTCCCTTCAAATTTAAAACTTGGATTTATGAAAACTAGGAACCAGTGTTTTCTTTTGACTGTTCAAAGTGATATCCAAACACACAATTAAATATTGAGATGCCCCAGTTAATGGTAAGAAGCATTTCTTTTTATCATCTGACAGTTAAAGTGGAGAGGCCATATATCCCAGTGGAGAGAATGGAAGACTCCTAGTCTGGAAGGTCTGGGTTCAAGTCTTCATTCTGTCTTATTGGTTGTATGAGACTGAGTAAATGTTCTCATTTAAGAAGTTAAGCACATTTAACTTCTCAGTGTTCCAGGCAACCTTGTAAAATGATGAGTTGCAGAACAATTTTAAATTTGCATTAGTATTTCCTTTACCGATGAATCATAGGTTTAGGCCAAAGCAAAAAAAAAAAATTATAGTAAAATTTCAAAATGCTGCCTATGTTGAAGGACTTAGAAAATCACTTTATAGTATTGCTAGCATTTATATAAGAGCTTTAAGGTTTGCAAATATTATCTTATTTTATCTTCACAACAATTCTGGGAGGTAGGCACTATCCCATTTTGCAGATGAGGAAACTGAAAGTGAGGGAAGTTAAGTGATTTGTCCAGGGTCACACAGTTAATAAGTGTCTCAGACTGTATTTGAACTCATGTCTTGGTGACTCCAAGCCTAATTACTATTGCAAAACCTTCCTCCCTGCTTTATAGTATTGCTATGTTCTAATAGAAGACACTTCATATAAAGTGGCCACACACCCTGAATTTTAAGGATCAATCCCCATTTTAAATATTCCATCCTGTGTTCCTATAAATGATTTAATTCACACAAATATTTCAATGTTTTAACAAATAGCAACTGAATAGATCCAGTCAATAAGTGTGACAATAACAATATATATGGCCACCAAAGAAGGAGAATTGAAGTCTGAAAGAAGCCTGATGATTCAGAACAATCCTGCACATACTGACCTATGCTCCATATGTCTATGTCTATTCTTGTGAATGTGAATTTGAGGCACAAGTGGTTATGACAGTGGTGATAACTGTCTATATCTCCTAATGATAAGTCCTACAAACACCATACCACATGGATTCTTAGAAAAATCCAAGTAACTATGGCAGCAGATTGATTGACCTCGTGGCCTGACTTTTGGGCCAGTCACCATAATTTTATATCACTATGTACACAGTAGGAGTGGAGAGGTAGCAATGTGAGCATTGAATTTCATTATATATAAAATCATGGTACAGTAGAGACTTTACTGTTTGGAGTGCTAATCTTATATTAATGCGAATATTTGCTTCCCTATCCTTATTTGATTAGGCTAGAATCCCTCCCCAGTTCTGCTTCTGACTTTGTGAACTTTGACAACATGCCTCAACCTCTATCTTACCCAGGACCATCCCTTAGATATTCCAGTCCCTTTCTCCCACTGGTGAAATCCTCATGGGACCTCCATTTTGGGAAGAGGCCCAGGTCAGTCAATCTTCATTCCCCTCCCAGCTTTGCTGATCACTTCAAGATTTTGTTACCATGTTTTAACTGCTTTCTCACCCTAGAACCTCCCTTAGTGAATGCTGGGGCTTCTTCACCCTGGGACATCTATCTCCTCCTCAGGGCTTTTTAATTCTGAAAAATCCCTTTTCTAGTGCTAGCCCCCTTCTCCCATTGATGAATTCTTCCTGGTCTCCATTTTGGAAAGGAATCCAGGCCAGCCAGTCTTCATTTTCCTTTCAGATTTGCTTCTGACTTTCTAGACTTTGGCACCCCTGTAGGGGGGAAGCTAGGTGGTATGGGCAGTTAACTGTGTGCCCCTGGGCAAGTCACTTAATACTCTTTGTCTTTTGTCTCATTCGCAAAATGAACTAGAGGAGAAAATGGCAAGCCAGTATCTTTGTTAAGAAAACCCCAAATGGTACCATAAAGAGTTGTGACTCAACAACAACAAATTTTGTGTTGTTCTCTCTCATTAAAATGTAAACTTTTTTGGGGTAGGGGCTGTATTTTTACTTGTATTTGTCATCTTCCTTGATCACATGCCATCTTCCTCAGATACTTTCTAGCTATGTGACTGTTTGCCTCAGTTTCCTCATCTGTAAAATGAACTGGAGAAGGAAATAGGAAACCACTCCAGTATCTTTGCCAAGAAAATCTTAAAAGGTGTTATGAAATGACTTAACAACAACGAATTGTGCTCTGTTTTATGTCATTAAAACGTAATATTTTTGCCGGTAGGGACAATCATTTTGCTCATATTGTATACTCAGGACTTAGCACCATGCCTGGCACATAGTAAGAGCTTTAATAGATGCTTGTTTCATTGCCTTACATTGCTGGAAAGGTTGATAACAAATATTAGGTAAAAATCACTGTCAAGCCCCATACTAAGCACTAGGTATACAAGTGTAAGCAAGAAGAAAGACAGTCCCTGCCCTCAAGGAGTTTATATTCTAATGGAAAAAGAGAAAGCTAGAAAAGTCTGAAGGACAGCCTGGTGAGAAATGAAGAGGAGTAGAATCCTAAGAACTGATGAACCAAATGAACTGACTTCCTAGAATAATTCATAAGGGATCCCAGAAAGGGAAGACTTGGTAATTTTTTCCATGTACAGAGCTCCCTAAAACCAATCCTAGATGAGAAGGTAAGTCCTTTCTCACCTTGGAACATCCACAGGGTGAGGAACAGGGAAGTTAGGTGACTTGACCAAGGCCACACAACTTATTAAAGTGTCAGGGCTAAGATTTGAGCCCAAGGTTTCCTTAGTCCAGCATGCATAGTACTCATTTTGCTAAGATACCTCTAAAACATTTCATATCTTGATATGAACTAAAACAAACAAACAAACAAAAAAAGCCTACTTAACATTTCCTAGTACTTTCAACTATTCAGCAATCTGGGTTTGACTTGTGAAATTTACCATCTGAATTTGGAGCTCACCATGCCAGTATTCTTACCTTGCTGCTTTGTTGTTCCTCATTTTTAATTGTGTTTGATTTTTGTGACCTATTGGGGGGTTTTCTTGGCAAAGATACTGGAGTGGTTTGCCATTTCCTTCTCTAGCTCATTTTACAGATGAGGAAAATGAGGCAAACAGGATTAACTGACTTACCCAAGGTCACACAGTGAGTGTCTAAGGTTGAATTTGAACTCGAGTCTTCCTGATAGCACCCTATCCACTGTGCTACCTAGTTGCCCCTTACTTAACCAGTACAAAAAGGAAAAATGTACAAAAATAAGTCAATTTCATTTATAATTCAATAGTAGGAGGGAGTGCATTACAGGCATGGGAGACAGTAATGGAACAGAGACATGAGATCTATTGTTGAATTTGAGGAACAGCAAATAGTCCAGTGAGGTCAGACACAGGTAAAATAATTGGGGACTGAGGGAAGGGCACAGTATAGGTTTAGAAAGAATGAGGCATAGGGAGATAGAAAGGAAGATCCATAGGGGAATATCACAGTTCCCCATGGGGGGAGTGAAAAACTTGGGGAGAGATATTGAGATTGGTTCCCATTAATAGCAGATGAACTGGAGTAGAGAGAGGTTAACTGACTGGTCCCAAAACACACAGCAAGTTAGTTGCAAAGCTGAAGTTTCAACTCAAATGCTCCTTTTATTATTCCCAATAAAGCACTCTGTCTCTCTTCTTTCTATCTGCTTTTTAGCTCATCTAATTAAGTCTGAATCAAGAATGTTTTTTTTTTCTTACTCACCTGTCAGTCATCCTTGGTTACCTCTACCTGTCGACTTTTCCTGGAGGGACAGAACATTACTTTAGTGACTAGCTTTTTTCGATGAATTTGTTTTGTATTTTACTGGTCATGTTGTGACATTCACGTGTCAGTAAACCCCAATTTAGAGGGATGAGAGTCTGAGATGAAGCTGTTGCGTCAAAAGGGAATTGAGTTTAATGTCACAGTTCACAGCCTGGGCAAACAACCCGAGGCAGAAAACTCTCAGTTTTCACTCATACAAGTAGCATGGGAAAAGAACCCAAAGGCTTACAAAATTAACCATGAGGCCCCGGGCTAAGGTCTATGGCAGAAGAAGCTTACCCAGAGGTACTGTCAGACAGCAGTCTCTGTGCTGACACAAGCTACTTCCTCAGATGGAGGTTGAAATCTAAAGCAAGTAGTGCTTGTCTGTTCATTCTTTCCATCAAGGCAGTTCAGATGAAAAGGGATTTTAAGGGAAAATTTCTGCCTTTGTCTGGTCTCCAGTGAAGGACTACTTTTAAGCTAGTTTCAAAAATCAATCCATCAACTAATTTTTAATAATTGTCTACAGGTTGGATAAGCCTTGTTCAAGGTACAAATTCCTTTAAACAATCACTGGATCAACAGAACTTTTTAAAAAAATTCATTCAGCAGAATTTCCATTCACCTTGCCCTTTCCTACTAGCATCACTTAATCCCCTGCCTAAGAGATCACAAATATTTGCTTAAGAGCAGGGATTGGCTTTTGTCTTTCTTCGTATCCCCAGTGCTTTTCTGCCTGGAACCTAGTAAGTGCTTAATAAATGTTTGTTGACTTACTGACAAAAATTATAGGTCTACTGAGAGAATTTCATTTCCTTGATTTTTGTTTATTTCTGCACATATTAACATGTATATATTTGCAGGGGCATCTTAAGTTATCTAGGACAGATACCTCCTTTAGCCTTCTAAGTAACATCCCCTACATTCTAGGGTACTCAGGGTGATTAAGGAAAAATTTTTTGAGCATGGTAAGCGTGGTCTGTTTCATTGACTCCTCACATTTAGGCATGAAAAACAAGATTACACAGTTCTTTTCCCTGCTCTCATATCATTTGTTCTTTGCCTTTCTCTCAACTCACTTTCAAGCATTTTTATCAGTAACTTGAGTTGATTGGAACTGAGAGATGATCATTTGCTATATTTACAGGATCAATTGGCCATTAACATATTTTCTAATGTTTTTGGTATTAATCCATATTTAGAAATAACTATCAACTCAAATAACTATAGGGCATAGAAACAACTGTTTGGGTACAATTAAAAGTCAATATCTGGGATTAGAAAAAGTGAATTAAAGTATGTTCAGCTGAAAACAAGGGGAATTTAACCAAATAAGATTTCATATTTTGAAATTTTGCTGGAATCTTAGAACATCCTGATTCTTAGCTAAGTTGTTATAAAGAAAAACATCTTTTAAGGTCTCTACCAAAATTTGAACCTGTAGAGAGAAGCTGCAAAGATAATAAGGAAATCTTTTTTTTTTATTCATGAATAAAAATAATGACACTAGTTTTCTGGACTTTCAGTAGTTAATTTTTACTTTTTAAAAGGAGAAACTGAAGCACTGTCAGCTAGTGACTAATTATTGATGAGTGACTTGTTTTGCCTAATTTTGTTCAAGGTTGTCTTCTCCAAGGAAATCTGGAGAACTCAGGTAAGACAAGTTACCAACTTTTCTAAGACAGTAAGCTATTAGTAAATATTAATAGTTTAAAACTGCACTAAGACTTTTAGAACACCTTGCATTTGAGAAGTTAATAGACATATTTGACAAGCATAGTTATGACCTAATTATCTGTGGGAAAAAGAAATATTGTGACACCAACAACAGAAATTCATAAAAGATACCTAAATCTCATTTCACTTATTAATTTAATTGTCTTATCCCACCTTAAGTAGAATTACATAAGTCTACCTTAAGTGGAATTACATAAGTCTACCTTAAGTAACATCACTAAATTCCACCTCCCATGGAATTGTCTTTCCAGTTTATCCTAGGAATGAATATCACTGACCTTTAGTCATTCATCCAACAAATATTTAGTGAGCACTTTTTAAAGTGCTAGGTATTATGCTAGGTGGTATGTGAATTACAAAGATAAATAAGATAGCCCTTGTCCATAAAGACCTTAGAGTATTGTATAAAAAACGGTATATTCTGGAAGCACAAGGAGAGAGGTACAAAGTTTTGTGGGAGTTCAGAGAAGGCTGGGCTTATTTTTGGCTAGTGGGATGGCTTTTGTATTTTGAGGCACATGGGTTTTAAGAAAGGATTGTAATTGGAAAGAGAGAGATTGAGGAAAGGACATATAAGGTAGAAAGAACAGTGTAAGTAATGGCACAGAGTGAGTAATGCAGAAAGAATGCTTGGGAATAGCAAATAGTCCACTTTAACTGAAGCATAGAGTGAATTAAAGTGAATAGTGGGAAAAGAAAACACAAAGGTAAGTTGCTCCTCAATTGTGCAATGTCTTGGGTGCTGGGGTAAATTTAGACTGTTCAATAGTTAATGAATGGTCATTGAAGGCTTTTGAACAAGTGGGCGATATGGTCAGAGATATATTTTAGGAAAATGATAGTATTAAGAGTAGAGGTAGTAAGATCAGTTAATAGTCTATTGCAGTAATCCAGGTGAAAAGAAATAGTGGGCGTGGGAATAAAGAGCAAAGATGGATGAGATTACTGTTTCATAGCTAGAATTGGCCAAATTTCATGCATGAGTTGGGGTAGAAACAAAGGTAATGAAGAAGTAAAAAATGACTATGGTGTTAAACCTGGGTGACCAAGGGAATGGTGCTACCAGTACTATGCATAGAAAAGTCTGGAGGACTAAGATTAACAGGAAAAGATAATGAACTTATTTGGAGAGATATTTAGTTTGAGACCCCAGGTATAACACACAGGTGGAAATGTCTATTTGGCAACTGTAAATGAATATCTGCAGCTCATGAAGGAAGTCAGAGTCACAGATTGATATCTGGACTTCTTTATTATCTACATAGAAGGCAAGATAGAAATAATGAAAGTGGATCAGTTTACCAAAGAAGAATATGTAGAGGGAGAAAAGAAAACCATCTAGGATAGAGTGTTGAAGAGTAATTGTGTATTGGGGGGGCAGGGTGTAAAGCCAAGTATGAGCAGCTTTCCAGAGGACTGCTGCTGTGAATAACTTTCAAGGTTCTGATTACATAGTATATTAGTGAACTCTCTATTTATTCAGTAACAAATCAGAGCAAAACATTCACAGAAAATCAAAATACAACATTCACCATGTCACAACTTATCACACACTAAAATGTCCACGCAGTTTTCACCAAAGTGGTTACATAGTTTTAAGTGAAGTACATTCATTTAGTCAATCATGAAGTCCTTAATTCAATCACAAAGTACAAAAGCCAAAGTCCTCTGCCCATGGGGTGTAATTAAGTTACAATATCATCAGTTACTACTCAGTACCCTCTCCACCCCTAGGTCACAAGTAAGTTATAATTTCATCAGTCAGCCATTAAATACCCAAGGAGAGGTCTTTTCATCTTGACTCGAGGCAGGCTCCCAGCTTCCATGGTTCCTCTTCCATGGTCCTAGCTACTGCCCCAATCTAACCAACTGCCACCTGAGTTCAAAGGCAGACAACTCCCAGTTCCTTGTCCAGCTCTCTGTGAAGTTCCTGCTCCACAGTGAAGCTCACAGTGTCCAGTCCACCTTAAGTCCTTCACAGTTTCTGTTCCTGGGAAGAGAAAACTTAACAGGGCCACAACAATATCTACACACATCAAGCTTAGAAGAATTACAACAATATTCGCACACATGTTTGGCACTACCATCTCAATTCCCTTTCTGCCTATGAAATCAACATAGACCCAAAACAGACAGACAAGATACAGACACCATAGTCATGCTTCCTCTGGCAGCTCTGGAAATCTTCAGCAACTCCAGCTGGTTGTCAGAAACTCTCAACAGGAGTTTGGCTGGCTCTCAGAAGAAGCTCTGCCACCACAAGTTCTGTTCTCAAAATCAAAATCACTTTCCAGCCTCCATGCAGCTTGCTCCAAGAAATTCTGTCTCAGTTCTCAATTCTCATTTCTCTTCTCAGTTCTTCTCAATTCTCAGTTCAGTCTTCAGTCCAGCAGTAGCAGCCCAGCCTCCAGATGCTGGCTGATAGAAATTCTCTCTCTCCCTGGTGATAACTGCTCTGTCTCCATGATGCTTGCCCTAAGAAGTTCTGACTCTTCCAGTTGTGGCTTTTCCTTATATATGGTATTATCTCCTCCCTGTTCAGCCCCTTCCTGCTTCCTACATCAGCAACAGGGGTTCATACCTTCTGTTTCTTAACAGAGGCTTGATATAATTAATTTGAAACTAAGTGCTAAGTTCCTGTTAGCTTGCCAGTACAAAGGGATCTTCAAATTTCATTACTATTGGGGGGTCTGTTAAGAAAAATCAGCAAAAGACAGAGGCATAGATAAAGAGGCAGTAAAATAAAGAGACAATAGCACCTTGGAAATCAAGCATTAAGAAAGTATTTAGAAGGAGGGGTGATGGTCAATGTCAAATGCTCCAGTGATATTAAGGAGTATGAAGCCTGATGAAAAGTTACTGAATGTGGCCTCTGGACATCATTGCTGATCTTTAAAAGAAAAGTTCCAGAAAAATGGCAGCAATTGAAGTCACATGGCAAGAGAGTGTGAGATCAGCAAGTTATTGGGAAGAAAAGGCATCGAATATAAATTATTATTTCAAGAAATTTGTCAATGAAGGGGATGAGAGGCAGCAGGATCAAAAGAGATATTTTGTTCTACCCTACCTCCACCCCCAGTATAGGGTAAGGTCATTGAAAAGAGGGACTCTATCTTTCTTCTTTGTGTCAGCAATATATACCACAGTGCTTTGCACATCGTAGGTCCATAATAATATAATTTGTTGAATTGAATTAAATGAGGGATTAATTTTATGATAAGGCTCTATTGTGTTTGTAGGATAAATTTTTTAAAACAAACAGAATGGAAGAGATATGGGAGATGGAAGAGGGAGATGATTGATAAAATCACAGAGGAGTTATGATGTGATATAATGATACTTAACTTCTTCTCTTCCCCATACCAATGACACTGTGTGTATTTGCTTATTGGAATAAGCACTGGCCCTCAAAGAAATCGTTCTAAAATATCAATGAAGTATGTAAGCATTTCAATAATCATTGAAATAGTATCCAAAGAAATAACATACATCTTAAGGCTCACATAAACGTAAGAATCTAATTAAAAATTAAGATCAGACCCTATTGAATAAGTGACTCTTCAGGTGGAATTCAGGCAGTCTCAGAGATGAATCATTTAGTTGAAGCTTCTTGAGGACAGTTGTATTAAATTATTTCAAACAGCAATCATTTGCAAAACAGTCCAAGCAAAGTTTAGAAGAGGAAATGTACCCCTGGAAGTATCTTGGACATCCCAAGAAATAGTGTGTTTTCCCAATATGATTTGGTCTAGTGTTTTATAATCTGTTTCAATGAAAATTGACATTTCTTTTTTCTCTTCTTCCCTCCTAAATTAATAAATTGATAAGTATTTAAACATGTTTTCATATGCCCTGAAAGACCCAAATCTATGCTTGTGGTGACATTCTAGTTACCTTGATAATTAATTTCTTTGAATTAAGTTTAGAATAAGAGGTTTAGGAATGAAAGATTGTAGAGTGGAAAATGAAAAAAAAAAGGGTGTTATGGGATCTGAAGAAAAGTTGATGAAGTGTCTTCAAAATAGGCTTCCATGGTACTCTTTGTGCCAGTTTTCCCATAGTAAGCCTCATTCACTCCTACATGATATTATTCCACACTTAAAAGGTAATACTTTTCACTCTATGCTATTCAGACTAAAAAACTAGGATGCTATAAATTGACAAAGTCCTCAGGTTAAAATCAACTAAATTATTAGTATTTGCATGTAGAGAGAACTGACATTTCAACCCATATCGTAATTATCTCTCTTAATGACAGGAGCAGGCGCTGTGGCAATTGAAATTATAGTATTTAAAATTTAAGAGCAACACCTGAAGAGAATTACTAATCAAGAAATAATTTAAAATATGAAAATAGAGAAATGGAATTTATTAAAAAGGAGGGCCTTAAAGCTACAAAAATGTGGTAAAGAGTCTCTGCTTCATTATCAGCCTCATGTTACATCTGCTTTTGTAAAATGTTGAACCTGATGTATGTTTAACTCAGAAGTACAGCTTTGGTTTTATAATCAATTATTTGTCATCTAAAAGTACCATGAGTCACATACACATATGGGTATGATTTTTTTTTTTCTTTTCAAAGTATAGTTTAATACAAACCAAATTGTCCTATGTAGATTAAACGTACATCTCACGTGATCAGCAGAAACATTTTCTCATAGAACTCTGGATCAAGCAGAGAATGCTGTTTGTTGTTCTTTTGACCCCATTAAGTAGGCCTAAGGTTCTCCTATCAACCCATACCATTGTCTCTTCAGGAGAAAGCGGTATTTGATCCAAGTTCCAGAACACCAAGAACAAAGGCACCTGGTTTTCCTTTTATTTCTCTTTCCCTGTGAAACATGGGTTGAACTGACTTTTCTTTTCTTCTTTGTAAATTGATGGCAGGTGACAGTGAGTTTGAAGGACCTTCCTCACAAACAGTATATGCTGGGAAACCACAAGAAGAAAGTATCAACCTAAGCCATTGCTTTCAGTCAATTCACCTTGAAGGACAATCCTTTGAGAACATGCAAGTCCCTAGAGTCCAGCCACCCCCACATTCAAAGAATCATCTAGTGTAGGAGTCTATATTCTCACATGTTAAAGGTGGTTAATTTGACATAAAAATCACCAAGTGAACAGTGACTGACAAAGCCAAGGGCTGAACAACATATTCTACTCCATGCAGCTGATGAATTAATACTTCTAAAGGCAGAAGACTGATTAACAGTGTAGTATCCCCTCCTAATACAGACTCCTTTGCTCAAAAATCTTCAATGGTTCACAATTTAAATGGTTCCCAAGTCCTCAGACTGGTATTTAGATATCTCCATAATCTGGCTTTCACAAACTTTGAAATATTTATTCCATGTATCATTCTACCTTCCAGCCAATTGGCCTACAACCTCTTTCCTCAACTCAACATTTCATTTCTCTATCTCTTCTAGGTTAAAACACAAACTATTTACCCTGGCACCTAATCTCTACAATCTGACTTTCATTTTGTAAATAGTTCCCCTTTACACTTTTGATGTTTTAATCAAACTGGCTTTCTCCACATTTCATCTCCAGGTCCTGTGTGTTTGCACATGTCTGAGATGTTCTTCCTCTTCACTTCTGTGTCTTAGAATCTTAGCTTTCTTCAAAACTCACTTCAGGTTTTATCACCTCTATTAGGAACTTGTCCTCATCCAGAAGGACTGGGAGCTGAGAAGTTCTTAGAGTGAGCTCTCTTTCTCTTCTTCTCTCTCTCTCTCCCTTCCTCTGCTTTCCCTTCTTTAAATTATTTGCTTAGGCATTTATAAAGGATTCACCAAACCTGCTGGGTGGATTTTCTTTTGATATTATGGAGGTAATGATGGAACATATCGACTGTTGATTTTCCATTTTTGCCACATGATTAGTCTATCTCCTTTTCACTCATTCATTTGGAGAAGGAGAGAAAAAGAGAGAGAGAGAGAGAGAGAGAGAGAGAGAGAGAGAGAGAGAGAGAGAGAGAGAAAGAGAGAGTTTTCTTCCTCTAAGAATTTTCCTTTTTTCTTTCTTGGGTTTGACTGGAATGCCTCCACAAGACAGGTTTTCATACCTGCAGACTGGCTTGTAGTTTTATCAATGGGTCCAGAGGTATAGCCAATTATTTCAGCCTATTACAAGTTTTCCTGTTGATTTTATCTGTCTTTATACAATAATCAAAACACTTGAATCTTCTCAAATTGATCAAGGTTTTGTCCATACTTAGGTAAGAATCTTGATTGATTGATCCAATGGGCCTTTGGTGATTACATTCTGGTTGAGTATTTATACTTCTGACCTTACAACAGAATCACAGAATTTCCTAGACAGAAGGGGCCTCAGCAAACTGCTATGTATCAACACATACCTGAAAATGAGTGGCCACTACACTACTGAAAGTGATAGTCTGACCTGCATTTGAAGACCTCCAGTGTTGTGGAACCTAGTACCTCCTGAAGCCATCCATTCTACCTATGGATGGCGATAACTGTTAAGGACATTTTTGGTTCTTATTTTTTGTTTTTCCTGAAATAAAGCATAATTTTTTCTCTTTCTTACTTTCACTCATTATTTTTTATTCTGTCCTCAAAGGTTAAATAGAATAGAAATGACTCTTCAACATGACAGTTCAACAGTTCTTCAAATTCTTGAGCCTGATACATGATTTCCTTACACCACACTCCTCCCCTTAGTTTTCTCTTTTCCAGGCTACATATGCCTCAGTCCTGCAATTGAACCTCATCTGGCATAAGCTCAAAGTTCTTCAATATCCTAGTTGCTCTCAAGATTATTAATGTCTTTTTAAAACTGATATATATCTGAGCACAATAATCCAGACCTGACCAAGGTAGAATATGGCAGGATTCTTATCTTCTTATCCCTGTAAAGCTAGCTCTCTCTCTCTCTCTCTCTATGTCTCTCTCTGTCTCTCTGTCTCTCTGTCTCTCTGTCTCTCTCTCTCTTTCTCTCACTCTCTCTCTCTCTCTCTCTCTCTCTCTCTCTCTCTCTCTCTCTCTCTTTAGCAACTGGGATTAAGTAACTTGCCCAGGGTCACACAGCTAGTAAGTGTCAAGAGCCTGAGGTCACATTTGAACTCAAGTCCTACTAACTCTAGGGCTAGCACTCTATCCACTGGGCAACCTAACTGCCCCAGTTATATGTATGTTCATGCAACCCAAGACTGCATTAGCTTTTGTGGTTGTCATCTCATACAACTGGCTTATATTGAATTTGCAAGGCAGTTAAATGGCACAGTGGATAGAGTGTCAGGACAGGAGTCAGGAAGATTCATCTTCCTGAGTTCAAATCTGGCCTCAGACACTTACTAGCTATGTGACCATGGGCAAGTCACTTCACCCTGTTTACCTCAGCTTCTTCATCTGTAAAATAAGCTGGAGAAGGAAATGGCAAACCATTCTAGTATCTTTGTCAAGAAAGCCCCAAATGGGGTCATAAAGAGTCAGACGCAATTGAAATGACTGAACAACAATAAAAAAAACTCTTAGAGCTTTTGCAAACTTCTGTTTTACCATGCTTCCCCCATCTTGTACTTTTGAAACAAAACTTTTGAACCTAAGACTTTACATAGATCCCTATTGAACATAAAGTCTCCAACTTACTTTTTATCTTTACAGACCTAAAATCTAGCACAGTTGAAAGGAGTACCCAGAAAGATTCTTCACACAGAAACACATGCATACATAAATATTTGAGTCTGGAGGCAGGGCTTGACCTGTGTTTTCACTGACAGTTCTCAGTCAGATAACAAACATCTATTATGTGCTTACTATGGGACAGGAAATACAAAGAAGGGTAGGAAATATTCTTCTGGGCAATCACCCACAACACAGATCTTCCTTCTTTTGAAGCCTAGCCTTTATCCATTCTACCACCATGTAATACATATATTATATCATATGTGAAGTTATTCCTTCCACATTGTAGGGTTTAGAGGTGCAGCTTGCTGGTCATCTGGATAATCTGCATAAAACTTTTTGACCCTCCCTTTGTACCAGAGAAGAAGTCTGAATTATTGTGGTATTGAAAGATAAAATATGTTGATATTATATAATACTACATACTGTTTAAAAAATTTCTGCATTTCCAAACCTTTTCTGCATCATCTACTGGTATTTGTGTGTCATCTGTGGCTTCTGCAAAACTTCCCAAAACTTCCCATTTAATTCTTTATGCCAACCTGGGATATATTGAAACTGAGATGGAAAAAGTCATGATGTAGAAGTGATAACTGTACACTATTTGCATTTGTATGTTGTAACAGTAACGAAATTTGAAGTTCCTTTTTTATTGCTAAGCTGAGAGGTACTTAGCACCTAGTTTCAAATTAAGCCTCTGTTAAAGAAATAGAAGGTATGAACTCCTGTTGCTGACATAATAGGAAGGGGCTGAACAGAGAATCCCTGTTGCTGATGTAACAGGAAGGGGCTGAATTGGGAGGAGCAATACTGCATATAAGGAAAGACCCTGGCTGAGAAAGTCAGAATTTCTTGGGATAAGCTTTGTGGAGGCAGAGCAGCTTCTGGAGAGAATTGAGAATTGAGAAATGAGACAGAATGTCATGAAGCAAGCCTTGTGGAAGCAGAAGCCAGAGCTGCCAGAGGAGGCATGACTGTGGTGTCATTACTTTGTCTGTTTGTGGCTTTGTTAACCCTTGACTTCCCGGAAACAGAGACTGTGAAGGATTTAAGGTGGACTGGATGCTGGAACTTCACCATGGAACAGGAAGTGCGTGGAGAGCTCAACAAGGACCTGGGAGCTGTCTGCTTTTGAATCCAGGTGACAGTTTGGTGAATCCAGGTAGGATCTGAGGCCATGGAAGGGGATCCAGAGAATCCAAGAACATGCCCCAAATCAACATGAAAAGACCTCTCTGTGAATACTGAGTAGTGACTGACACTGATGTGAGGTTTTGCTTTGGGACTGACTTTGGGAAGACTTATGTGATTTGGCCAGATGAGACTCTGGGCAGCTGTTGAGTCCCACCCGACTTTGAAAACCCAGATGTTGGTGCTTCCCTCTCTAGGTATGGATGTAATGGTCAGACAGTTGGAAGCCCTGTCTGGTGAATTGTATTATTTTCTATTGAGTAATGACTGAAGGAATTGTAATTTATTTGTGATTGTACTTTGTGATTGAATTAAGGACTCTGTGATTGACTAAATGAATATACCACTCAGGGGTGGAGTACTTTGACTTTTGTATTGTATGTCCCTTAAGGAGGCAATCCTCCTTAAGGATGATTGAATGATTGACTTACTAAATGATTGTTCTTTGTTGGAAACTATGTGACCACTGTGATGAAAGCTATGTGGTCACGTTAGTGATAAGTTGTTGTGAATGCTTTATTTTGATTTTCTGTGATAAATTGTAGTATTGTGAATGCTGTACCTTGATTTTCTGTGAATGTTTTGCCCTGATTTGTTATTGAATAAATAGAGTGTTCACTATACTGTGTAATCAGAACCTTGAAAAGCTGTTCACAGCAGCACTCCTCTGGAAAGCTGCTCATGTTTGACTTTACAATCCATCCATCCAGACACTTGGTAACATTTAAAGTGCATAGAAGATCACTCAGCTATTTTGCATGGCTCCTCTGTACTATGTCAATAGAATATCCTTTTAATATTCAATTGAGCAAACATTTATGAAGCATCTACTATGTGTAAGCCCTGTGCTAGGTCCTAGGGTTGGCAAAGACAAAAGCAAAAAGAGTCCACTAGCCTTACAGAGAGAATTTCTGTAGCACTTTATTATTCATTGATCATAAAGTACTTTACCAATATGAATTTATATGTCCTTCTTTATAGCAGAGATAACAAATGCAACACATTTTTTTCATGGATTCCATAGTGAGATATTATGATTTTACTTGATATATATCAAAAAAATTTAAGCCTCTTGTTATGTAATACTTTCCATGTGTTAAAAGCAGCAATAGCTTTTATCTATTATAATGAAAGCTTTTTTTAATTTGTGAATTAAATAATTTGTAAAAAGCATTTACCCATAATACTCTTAGAGAGTTTAGAATTTGAAAAGCAATTAAAATTCAGGGTACTCATTTTTCTGTGGGAGAGCAAATTTGCCTTGAAAATATGATAATCTGGCCTCCCTTTTTGATAAATTTTGTCATAGATTATGTTACTTATGTATTTAGTTGTGATAATTATGACCTGCATTGGAGGCAGGGTATTGTGGTTTATAATGCTGGGCTGGAGTCTGGAAAACCTAGGTTTGCCTATGATCCTTCAACAACTATGTGACCTTGGGCAAGTCACTGAAGCTCTATGTACCTAAGGCACTTCCCTAGGATTTACCAAACAAATAATAGGATATTAATATTCAGCTGATGTAGAGCATTTCTCATTCTAGAAGTCTTTGAATGTGCATATTGTGGCCTCAGTTAGTAGCTGTTCCTCCCCTATAAGTTGTTAGAATTTGTTTTTAAAACTTTAAATTTTTTTCCTTGATCTTGAAAAGGGAACATAGGCCAACCTTCTTTTGGGGTAAATGGCAGGAAATACAAATGATTTAGTCTTCAGGTTGACAAGTCAAGTTAACCAGCACTTTATTAAGCACCTATGCCAGGCACTGTGTTGTGGGTTTGAAGGAAAGGCAAAAATAACCTCTCCTGTCAAGGAGTTTACGATCTCACTCAAAGAGAGTATGCAAACAGCATGTACAAATAATAGAAAGATAGGATAAATGGGAGACAGTCTCAAGGAAAACTAGAGGAGAAAACCTCCTTTGAAGAAGTTTTTTTATTTTTGTTTTTAGTTGTGATGTGAATGAAGGGAGGTAGAGGAGGGAGAACATTTCTAGGCATGAGAGGCAGCCAGTGAAAATGAATAGATTCACAAGAGCCTATGTCTTGTATGAGGAACAAGGAGACCAGGGTCAAGGCATGGAAGATTATGTGGTGGGGTGGAGGTGATAGTGGGGGATATAAGGTGTAAGAAGACTGGAAAGGTAGGCAGGTGAGGGGCTAGGTTAAGAAGGATTTTGGATGTCACAAACAGGATTTGTATTTGATCCTACAGGAAAGGGCCCCGGAACTTACTGAATGGACATTTGTGGGGAGGGTGGTGATTGGGAAGGGGTTACATGGTCAGACTATACTTTAAGAAGATCACTTTTGATGACCGAGTAAAGGGTGGATTAGAGTGAGGGGAAGTGAGGCAGGGACACCAATCACAAGGCTATTGCAATAGTCCAGCCATGAGGTCATGAGAGCCTGAACCGGGGCTGTGTTAGTGTCAGAGGAGACAAGGGGACATATTGGAGAGATGTTGCTAAGGTAGAATTGAAAGGATTTCCGGTAGGTTGAATATAGGGGTTGAGAAAGTAAGGAATTGAGGATGACACCTTAGTTTTATGCTTGCGTAATTAAGAAAGATGGTGACGCACTCAATAGTAAGAGTGAAGATAGGAAGAAGGGAGAGATTTTGAGGGAAAGATAAGGAACTCAGCTTTTTATAAGTTGTGTTTTAACATGTCTAGTTTGAGATGTTCAATAGTCAGTTAAAATTGTGAGACTAGAAGTCAGAATTAGAGATTAGGGCTGGATAAAGAAATCTGAGTCATCTAGATAATAATTGAATCATGGGAGCTGATAAGATCACTAGGTAAAAATTGTACAGAAGAAGAGTGGAAGAAATAAATATCTAATCAGATGAGGTTTTTGGTAACTTGAATGTAGATAAAAGAAAATTATTCTTGCGAGTATTATACATATCTTTTCTTCTTCTCGATTGTCTTGATTTCAAGGTGTGATTGTTTTGTTTTGTTTTTTAAGTGTCTAGAATTCAATACTTAAGTGGATCTCTCATTTTCTTGTTGTGGTTCCTGTTGCCGATTTTGAAGACTACAATTCAATAATGCCCTCTCATCCTATACAATTCTTGTCCTAGTCTTGCACAGTCCTCCTTAGGGAGTCTACCAAATGTGTCAGAGGCTTTCTTTTGGGTCTTTTTTGTTGTATTTAACTACTTTGCATATATATATATGTTTGTGTGTGTGTTTGTGTGTATATATGTATGTATGTATATATATATGTATATATATATATATATTACTTCACTAAGTTTTTGTGTTGTGTATATGAACAAATCTACTTCTTGTCTCCCCCCATTAGAATATAAGTTCCTTGTGAGTAGGGATTGTTTCATTCATCGTAATTGTATTCCAGCACTTAGCACAGTTCCTGAAATGAATTTGTTTTGCATGTTTGAATATATTATGCATATTTGTTACATTAAATTTCTTTTTTTTAAAGTGGGTTGGAGGGTAGGAGGTAGACAAAATAGTTTTTGTTCATCAAAAAATAGAGAGGTGAGGGGACAGTACAAGTGTGAAATGTTGCATGTGCTTTCAGATAAGCTCGTTGTATTACTTTGTTATAAGCATTCTACTTTATCAAGTGGGAGTAATCTGTAAATGTTTGTAATTTGAAAGTAAACATTAATCAAAGTAAAAAATCCATGAGAAAAGCCCCATTGGACTAGATGGATCATGGATTCAGAGTGGAAAAAGGAAATTAGAGGCCTTCATTTCATAGAAGAGGAAATTGAGATCAACTGAGGTTGAAGCAGCTTGCCCAAGGTCACCTAGTTAGTAAGTGTCTGAGACAGGATTTGAGTTAATGTCTTCCTGACTCTAGATCTAGCAGTATGCTGAGGCTGTTGAAGTCCCTTCCCATTCTCAGCCTCTGTGTTTCTCAGATTCTGTATTGCTGGCATCTAGTCCAGGCTCTTACATAAGCTTAATAAATGAGTATACCCTTAATAAATGAGTATGCTCATCATAAATGTTTTTTGAATTGAAAAAAAAATATGTATTTCTTGATGGATTGATTATATGGATAACAATGCTACACATAGGCTGTCCATCTGTCTTCATTCTTAATGGAACACCAGTCTTTTCTAGTAACATATCTCGTTTGAAATTTTTTTATGTCATTCTTGTTCCTGATAATAAGCTAAAACCCTCTTATATCTCTCGACATATGTCTCTCCAAGATACAAAGCATTCATTGTTTAAAATAGTTTCTTGGCTCTTTTGCCCTCCTTTTGTAGAGATTTGCTGACAAGTTAAATTTCCAAAGATACTGTTAGTTCATGTCAACATCTCCTCATTCTATTTCCCATCTTCAGCATCTATAGTTGGATTGACTAGGTCAGGCTTGAGTTTCTATAATTTCAGAGTATATCATCTTTTGATCATTATTCTTTCTTATAAACTGATGCTGATCTGTGTTCTTACAAATCAGTGGTCCAATTGCCCATTCATAGATGTTTCAGAAATAATTTCCTTATCAATTACTAAAAAATTTCTGTCAACATTTATTACATTAGATTTTTTAAAAAATTATTTTAGCTCATGCTTGTCATGTCCAGTGCCTTGTTTCTTGAAAAGTTTTTGTGGTATATGCGTATAATATGTCTGTGTAGTTTACAAAACTTTTTCTTTATAAAAATTCAATATTAAGTTTTCCTTCTTTTTTGTCGTCCTTTTCTTTATTTTGAAGCAACCATACCCTGGTATAACCATCTCAGCAGATGGGCTGTACTAATCTGAGGATAACTGACAGACCTCAAACCTGTTGGTGAGTTAGGGGCATGTTTACCCCAAACATGTGATGACTTTTTCCCGATAGAATGGGTGGATAACAACAATTTCTTCCAATGGCCATGAAGATGACTGAAGCAGAAGGCCTAGAGTTTGGTCAAACATTGAATATACCAAGACCTCCCACTACATCCCAGGCCATTGTCAGTCATCCTGACTTTTGTCTTGCTGTTGGATTTTCATGAATCTGGAAGAGAGAGTGAGGTTAACTACCTTATGCAACTCTGTCTCACCTAAATCCAATTCATGGATAAGTCAAGACTTAATTGATGCCATCGATGACACCTATGATGTCATTGGTCCTCTTTGGAAACAAAGGATGAACAACAATAACAAAATAGAATCACTGAGTATTAAATTATAGATTATCTTAGGTTGGAGGGAGGACCTTGTCAAGATCTTCTTAAAGTGTTTCTACCTCCTAATCCTCTGCAACAGTTAATGTATCAGTTACAGTTATTTCCTTGGTAATCTTTTGTGTAATTCTCATCATGAGAACTGCAAGGCAAAATAATTTAAGTGTCCCATGAAATCAAGTGTCTTTTTGTCTTGAGATGCACCAGGTACACAAATTCCTTTAATTTCCTTTCCAAGGAGAACTTGTGAGGCGTTCCTCTATTTACCTGCTATTTCCTTTATCTTTTACTTTCATTTATAGCAAGAATGCAGATATTGTTATAGTTCTTATATGTAAATATGCCATTTTGTTAGTCATTGGACAGGCATCTCATTTAAAGTGCTAACAATTAAAGTACCAATAATTAATATTTTTAATCAATCAACTTTTAAGTGACTGGTATATATTGGGCACTGTGCTAAACACTCGTTTTTAGACTAAAAATTACATGATTCTTAATAGTTTCAGCCCCATTTCTGTCAACATGATTGAGAAGTGGAAAAGAACTATTTTACATTTTCCTTTGTACAATGACACATTAAATAACCAACCTATTGGTAGCATCCCTTCCCCAGAGTTAGTGAGGTTATCCTCACGCCACAAACACAATCTGTCACCCAAATCCTTTCTGCTTGGTAAAATCTTCCAGGTTTCAATGGGATTTATGAGAAGCCACCATCAGCTCCATGTCATGAAGAGGCCTTGGAGGAGGTCGTTTGTGGAGTGATGTAGTGACCAGTTCATTATAAACAGATGTTTAATAAATATTCATTGGTGATCGATGGAGGGAAAACATGTGGAAAAGAGGATTCCCAAAGGGTAAAATAAGCATTCATTTTACTCTTGGGCTTTCTTTAGATGCTTGGTTCTTCTAAGTCAGTGAGTTTTCCTATCTACTCTGTTCTTTCTCTTATCCGTCCAAACCAGCAATAGCACTTTTAAATAGAAAGTTTCCCAAAGGGTATGATTTGTCCAAGAGCATACAGGAAATCAGTAGCAGAGGAGGGACTTTAACCAAGGTCTCCTAAATCTCCGTCACCTGTTTTTCCATGATATCATCATGTTACCCTTAACACTACCATAAATATATGGGTACTTTGAAACACCTGTGAGTAGTATTGGTGAGTGTTTATCTTGACACTATGGCTTGCTAGCAAAACATTATATGCTCCAGGTATCCATATAGACATGTATGCATGCATGTACACACACGCATACAGACACACACTCACAGGTTTGATTTCTTATATCTCTTCATTTCCCTGGCAGCAAGAGCACTGGGTCTGGAGTCAGTAACATCCAAGTTTGAATCCTGCTTCAAATACTTCCTAGCTGTGTGATTCTGGGCAAGTCACTTAACCTCTGCCTCAGTTTCCTCAGCTGTGAAATAGAGCTAATAAAAATACCCACCTCCCAGGGTAGTTGTGAGGATCATATGAAATATTTATAAAGCACTTAGCATAGAGCCTGGAGAATAGTAGGTGCTTCGTAAATATTTCTTTCCGCCCTCCATCCCTTTCCCTTTTAATATGATAGGTTTGCTTCAAGAGGGGATATTCAGCTGTAATGAATGATAAGAAGGGAGAGGTTAGACAAGGATAGAAAGGTGGTCCTTTCTAACATGTCACACCCACGGAAGGTGAAATTTTTCTGTGAACCTGTCAGTCATCCTTACGTCAGTGACAACTCCTCATTAAGAAAACCAGATTCTAAACATATGAGAAATAATTAGGGATCAATTTAAAAGATAGAAGAACTGGCCATGTTTATGTCAGTTTGGTCAGAAAAGACCTTGGAGTCATATACTAAATATAAGACCATAGAGTTTAGCAGTGGAACAAAGTAAGATGCTATTGTTGTAGAAGGAAGAGGAGGAGAAGGAGGAGGAGAGAGCAGTGCAGATTCATGATCTTGTCTGGGTAGGGAACTCTTAACATGGAAACTTCCTCCACCAGTGCAGACTGGCAACAGTTCTGTGACTTACA
>CM053588.1:274678827-274705570 GCA_028646515.1 Pseudochirops corinnae
GGAAGAGGAGGAGAAGGAGGAGGAGAGAGCAGTGCAGATTCATGATCTTGTCTGGGTAGGGAACTCTTAACATGGAAACTCCCTCCACCAGTGCAGACTGGCAACAGTTCTGTGACTTACAATCTTAGAGGCACTTGCTTGAGGCACTGAGAGGTTCATTAAGGCAGCCTGAGAGGTGAGATTTGATCCCAGATTTTCCTGACTTTCAAGGACAGTTCACTGTCTATTATGCCATCCCACCTAATAACATACCAGCTGCTAGTAGGATAGAGAAATAGTAACTATGCAATAATATTTCCATTATTCTGTATATATTGAGATTTTATTTTTAGTGTAACTTGGCAAGAAGAAATAGTATATTAGAAATGAATCTGAAAAGTCAAAAGAATCATAGTCATTTATTCAGGAGAATAGAAGTCTTTCTATATAAAGAGATAACGAAACTAGGTACTTTGTGCTTGTCTTCTGCCCCTGTTTCAGGATACTTAACCCCTCCCCCCCTTCCTTTTCTCTCTCTTCTTCATCCTTCTTTCTATTGACTTTTTTTTTTCTTCTGACCTTTTCTTGCCTATTTTTCTGTTTTCTTACTTGTAATTGAAGTCCACCAATATTACTTGACAATACCCCCAAACAGTGGTGGCTTCAAAAAGATTGCAAGACATAGAAGGAAGATAGTGACAAGGAGTGAGCTTCCTTTTTGTTTGTTTGTTTTTGCTGTGTTTTTTTTTAAACCAAGGACAAAATAAGTTTATACTGCAACAGGTGTGAAGGGGGAAATCACATTATGAAGGACTTCCTGACTGTAATAGCTAAGACAATGAGATGCATAGTCCAGGAAGGCTACTAAGTCTTTTTCATGGAAAACAATGACATACAAATTTTAGTGAAGAAATAGTAGGAATACAGTCTTTGTTAAAACAGGGAGAAAGCAACATTTCCTTTTTGTCAATCCCCCCTTTACATGTGAGAAATTTTAAAATATTTATATCAATGCCAACTTTCAAATTCATCATAATTTTGTGTTTGGGGTATTTTTATGGTTGCTGTCTTGGGGTCATAGGGTTATATCTCGTTTTAGTATTTGGGAAACACTTAGGGTGCAGTTTCACTGTATTGTGACTAAAAGAGTGAATGCTTTGTTATGTTCATTTAGATTTCATTTATGTTCATTCAGATTTGTAACATTTTCTGTTTCTATGGGAACTATATCCTTCAGTTCATTGAATTACTTTGTGTTTCAGAGTCAGGAAAAGGATAGAGACTTCTTTAAAGCCATTGTTTTTGAGAAAAAAGTACACATACTCACAGCATTTTCCATTCTTTGAATTATGCTTTGCCTTCCTGTATGTTAAAGATAAACCCTCCAATTCCTTCGAAACAGCCTCACACTGAAATGTATTTCAAACCTTTAGCATTACCCTTCCAAAATCTGCTCCTTCGGTGACAAGCATTCCTTTGCTCAGCGATTGTCCTTTCACTCTATTTCAAAGTCCACCTAATGCCCTTACGAGTTACCTAGCTGGGTATGTAGAAACAAAATAAAGTACAGATTATTTGTAATTATCTAAACTAATGAGTAGGGGGATATTATAGCATATAAAACAACAAATGATTTCCCCTAAATACTTTAATTTGGCTCTGGGATTCAGTCACACCCACCCATTTGGACACTTTCCTCTCTGGCAAGGCTTCCTATGGTCCAAACACATTGCTGGTAGCTTTTAGATTTGCTCTTTAGTGGGAAAAATAAAATCCAAATTGCCGTGGAGAACTCACTCACGTAATCTTCTCAGGCCTGCAATGCCACCCCTCTTCCTCTTCTCCCTTACAGCTGAGACCCTGACTTGGGTATTTCTAAGAAATTAAAGTCATTCACTATAAGCTCCTTCTTTTCCGCTTTTTTCTATATATCAAAACTACATAGTGTCATCCCACATTCTCTCCTCCTTTACTATTTAATGAAAAGTCGACTGTACTCATTGACAAGGTCCATCCCCTTCCATGTAACCTTGATCCCATGCCCTTCAGCAGATAGCCCTACAATTACCCTGTCTCCCTTCCAATTTTCAGTCTCTCCTTATCTATTGAGTCCTTCCCTGCTATTTATAAATATGTACAACCAATCAAAACACATTTATTAAAGGCCTGCTATGTTCCAGGTATTGTGCTAAGGAGACACAAGTCTCCGCCATCCTTAAACTTCCCCTAATTTGACTCTATGATTCCCTCAAGCTATCTCTCCTCCCTTTTATAGCTAAACACCTTGAAATAACTGCCTATTATCACTTCCCTTACTCTCACTTTGCAATCTGACTTCTGACTTCATCACTTAATTTTAACCACTTTCATCAAATTTATGTTTCTTAATTGCCAAATCGGATGGTCTTTTCTTAGCCCTCATCCTTCATGACCTCTATGGCACTTGACACACTTAACCAACTTCCTCTCCTGGACACTCTGACTACTTGGGGTTTCCATTTGGTTGTAACCACATTTTTCCTTGCTCAGTAAACTCGAGGAGTTCTTTATTACCTCTAAGGCAAACTACAAACTCCTTTGTTTTTTGTTTACGGCCATTTGTAACCTGGCTCCACTGTGTCTTTCCAGACTTAACTATGTTTTATTCCCATTCATACACTCTTTGGTCCAGTCAAACAGGCCTTTTTATTCATACATATTCCTTGGACACAAAATTCTACCTCTCATCCACATACCTTTGCACAGTCTGTTTGCTAGGCCTAGAGTGCACTTATATCTTATATTCAACTCTTGGAATTCCTAGTTTCCTTAATTAGGATAATAGTAACAGGTAGCACTCATAAAACACTTCAAGACTTACAAAGTGCTTTACAAATATTTTATCCTCACAGTGACTCTGGGAGGTAGGTGCTGTTATTATGCCTGTTTTACAGATAAGGAAACTAAGGTAAATAGAGGTGAAGTGACTTACTCAGGGTCACATAGCTAGTAAGTATCTGAAGCAGGATTTTCACTCAGGCCTTTCTGACTCCAAGCTGATCACCCTATTCACTATGTCTTTTTGTTCCTTATCTGCTTCTTTCTACGTGAGGCCTTTCCTGATTTCCCCAGTTACTAGTGCCTTCCCCTTCAAAAATTATTTTGTATTTCTTTCTATGTATGTATATACCTGTATGTTGTTTTTTCTTGTAGAATTTAGTGTACATGGAGATGCAATTATATGTCTAGATCAAATATATGCAGATGATTGATTTTAAATATATACATAGCTACAGGTCTGGACCAAATAGGTATGTGTGTGCATATATACATGTGTGTATACATGTACATATGTATGCATGTATTTATACACATACAGACCTGTAACTGCATAGATGTATTTAAATATAATCATTTGCATATATTTGGTTTAGGTATGTCCCATATATGTTAAATTCTACCACAGTAAGAATACATACTTGTATGCATACATGCATCTTTATGTACATATAAATGTGTATCTATCTATCTATCTATCTATCCATCCATCCATCCATCCATCCATCCATCCATCTTCTTTCTCGTGCCTAAAAGATCCAGGAAATTAAAGGCAACAAACTCAAGCTGCTCCAGCCTTTTTTTTTTTTCCATCTTTGAGTAGTTTGAGTTAGTAGTCCAGGAAGCTGTTTAACAAAAGGTTTTTTTCAGGTATATTGCTTAGACAATGCATAATTGAGGAAAAGAACTAGTTACTTGCTTCCCCTCCCCCCCCATGATGAAATGAAATCTATGCTTGAAGGGAAATCACATTCTTTTCCCCATTCTCCAGCAAGGATAGATCTCCCAAAGGGAATCACATAATAACAGGTTTTTGTCAATCATTACACTAAAGGGTTGGTAATTGATTAACCTGTCTACAATATGGGTAAAACTTAGGAATAACACATTTCTCTATTAGAAAATAGACATCTTTATGGAGATTGACACTTCTATTTATGAAGTACAGTACATGGTATATAGGGATAGAATTTGCTCCTATGATTTTATTGGCATAGTAAACTCTCAGGTGAGGAAATTCCCTCTGCCAATGAAGATCAGTTCCTTCAAGTCTTAGAGAGTTTCTTAGAGCATTAAGCTAAGTGACTTGTCCAGGGTCACATAGTCAAGATATCATGTCAGACTCAAACTCAAATCTCTGCTTTTTTTTAAAAAGACCGGTTCTCTAACCCTGTTTCAGGTTTCATCATGTACTAGGTCCTTAATAAACACCATCTGATTGTTTGAATAGAAGTAGGTGGCTGTGTTTTAGTTAAATCTGCTTTTAAGCTGGTAAAGTGAGATCGCAGCTAGCTCCTTTGGAGGAATAAATAGAGAACTCTCCTGTTTACACTGACTTAAAAGTGCTATTTCTAGGTACTGGCTTGATGGATTTAAGATACACTAGGAATTGATTTACACTTTGAGATCAGCTCTTGGTCAAAAAGAATTTTACTATTTTCCTCAAATTTGAATCTTGGATAAAGAAGCAAAGAATTGACACAGAGACTCTCTGTCTCTCCAATCTGTTTTCTGGATCAAAAATATTCTAGTCCATGGGTAACTGTAGAAAAAAGTCTCCCTAAATGGCTTGAACAATTGGATACAGAGTTTTTCTAACAGTTAATTAATCAATAAGCATTTATTAAGTAACCATTATGTGCCAGGTGTTGTGCTAAGCACTGGAGATGCAAAAAGAGGCAAATGAAGTCCCTGCCCTCAAGGATCTCCCAATCTAATGGGAGGATGCAACAAACAAACAAATATATACAAATTATATACAAGATAAAAAGGAAAGAAAGCATAGGAAGAAGGCACCAGAATTAAGACAGTTTAGGCTGGGAGAGATTTCCTCTAAAAGGCATGATTTTAGTTGGAACTTGACGGAAGCTGGGGAATCCAAGGGTTGGAGAAGAGGAGGGAGAATATCCCGGGAATGAAGGACAGCCGGAGAGAATGTCTGGAGCAGAATTTTATTTGTGAAATAGCAAGGAGGCCAATGAATTAGAGAATATGTGTTACAGAGTAAGGTCTAAGAAGACTGGAAATGTAAAGGGGGCACACTAGGTTATACAGGTCTTTGAACACTGAACAGAGAATTTTGTATTTGATCTTCTAGTTGACAGGGACCTACTGTGGTTTATTGAGTAAGGAATGACTTGATAGGACTTGCACTTTAGGAAAATCAGCTTCCTGACTGAATGGAGGATCAATTGGAGTGGGGAGAGACTTGTGGTAGGCAGTTCCATCAGCAGGCTCTTGCAGCATTCCAAGGTGGAGGTGATAAAGGCCTGTACTAGGATGCAGTATCAGAAGGGAGAAGAGGGCATGTTCAATACATGTTGCAGAGGTGAAATCAACAGACTTTGCCAACAGATTGGATATGGGGGGATGAGAAGTAGTGAGGAACTGAGGATAACATCTGGCTTGTAAGCCTAGGGGACTGAGAGGAGGAGGATGCCCTCAGCAGTAACAGGGAACTTTGGAAGGAGGGAAAGTTTAGGTAGAAAGATAATGAATTCAGTTTTGGATATATGGAGTATAAGTTGTCTGCTAGACATAGAGTTTGAGACATCTGAAAAGCAGTTGGAGATCAGCAGAGACACTAAGGCAGGACAGGCATTTGAGAATCATCAGCTTAGAAGTGATAATTAAATCCATGGGAACTGATGAGATCATCAAATGAAATAGAATATAGAGAGACAACATGGTCAAAGACAGAGCCTTGTGAGATATCTATGGTTAGAGGGTGTGCCCTGGATAAAGAGCCAGCAAAGGAGACAGAAGGAACATTCAGATGGGTAGGAGAAAGAATGATGTCCCTAAAATCTAAAGAGAAGAGAGTATCAAGGAAGAGAGGGTGTTCAACAGTGTTAAAGTCTTCAAAGAAATCAAGGAGAATGAAGATTGAGGAAAAGACCATTGGATTTGCCAATTGAGAGATCATTAATAACATTGGAGAGAGCAGTTTCGTTGGAAAGACAAGGTCAGAAACTGAATTATAAGTGATTAAGAAGAATCAGAGGAGAGAAAGTGGAGAAACCTATTATAGATTCCTCAAGGAGTTTAGTCACAAAGGACAGAAGAGATACAGGCTGATAATTAGCAGGGATGGAAGGATCAATGAGGGATTTTGAGGGTGGGAGAGACATGGACATGTTTTCAGACAGTAGGGAAGGAGTCAGTAGGCAGGGAGAGACTGAAGAAGAGTGAGAAAGTAGAGATGACAGAGAGAGCAATCTGTTGGAGGAGAGGATGAAATGGGATTACTTGTGTAGGTAGACATGTTTGCCATGATAAGGAATCAGATCAGCTCTTTGGGTGAGACAGGGATTAACGAGGGGATAGTGGCAAAAAGCATCTGACTGGTATAAGGGGAGGAAGAGGGGAGAAGGAGGTCATATTAAATGGCCTCAATTTTCCCTGATCTTTCAATTTAGAGCTTTTCTCTAATCTACGTATGTTTGGTGTTGGAGCATATCTCTCATTTACCTCCTCTCCATTCATATGACCACTACACTGGTTCAAGTTTTATCACCTCTGGTCTCAATAATTGCAATAGTCTTCAGATTAATCTTTGAGACCCAAACCACTCTCTTATCTAACCAACTTTTACACAAATTGTCAAAGTGTTATTCCTAACCGCACATCAGTTAATGGCACTCTCTTTCACAATGAACTCCAGTGACTCACTAGCAGCATTAGGATCAAATTCAAATTTCTCTCTTTTGCAACTAAAACCCTCGATGCCATGGCCCCAACATACTTTTCTCCCCAGGCTCATTATACATTCCTCCCCTTTATATACTCTATAGTCTAATCAGACTGGCTTTCTTGCTGGTCTTCACACACGACATTACATTTCCCATCTCTGTGCCTCTAAGGAAGCTGGACTACATTCCTTCTTCACCTCAATCTCTTAGACTTTTTAATTTCCTGCAAAGTTAAGTTCAAATCTCATCTTCTGAATGAAGCCTTTCTGGTTCTGCATTCCGTTCCTCCCCACCCCGCTACTCTCAGCTGCTACCTTTTTCTTCCCCAAATTACCTTGTTTTCATATATATATATATACACACATATATGTATATATATGTATATATGTGTATATATATATATATATGAAATATATATATATTTCCTATAGTCTCAAGTTATTTTACATCTCTTTTCCCTTTCACAAAGTCCTTGAAAAAAACTGCTTAATCTCGTCACCTATACTTCCTCTCCTTTTACTCCTCAACCCTCTGCAAATTGGCTCCAAACCTTGTCATTTAATGAAAACAACTCCCTACAAAGTTTCCAATGATTTCTTTATTGCCAAATCTGACGATTTTTTCTCAGTCCTTCCTTATCTTTCTTGACCTCTCTCTGCCTTTTGACATAGACTACTTCTTCTCCTGTGCAGTCTGGCACATCTTGGTTTTCAAATTTAAGCTCCTTCCAGACAGGTACTGTTTCATTCAGGAGAATGTAAGCTTGAGGGTGAGACTGGCTTCATTTTTTTTTTTTTATGTCCCCAGAGTATGCTACAGTTCCTGGTAGACAGGAGGGGCTTAATAAATGTTTGTTGACTGATTGAAAATAAGGGATGATGGAGAAAGGAGGTTGATGTATTTTTATGATTCAGTCATCAGAAATCCCAGGAAGTAATGTAAAGAATCCATGGGAAATTTCTTCCCAGGTAACCCTCTCCACTTTATATTAAAGAGAACAAAGTAAAGAAGTAATTTGAGACTGGGATGGACAGCAAGATAAAGTGAATCCTTTTCCTTTTCCTTTGCTCATTGAAAGTAAATTCCCATATTGCCATACATAGTTTAAAAGGACAAGTTCTCCCAGCCCCATACTGTGATAAAGATATTCTTTAGCAGAAGTTTATTATGAAGCACTTCAAATTTCAGATTTCAAATCACTTAAAGTCTAATCCATTAAATGTGAGACTTATCTTTATACCTCCAGACACAGAATATAATTGCAGCTTGACAGTATCTGCAGAAAATAGAAACAAATGAGAACGTGATATTATCTTATAGAGTAAAAAAGCAAGTTAGAGCCATCGTGTCAGGGCAGAAGCTTCTGCATCCCTGGAGATGATTATGCAGGAATCCTTTTAAAAATAGAGAACTTTACTAGAAGCTTTTGTTGTCATCATCTGTTTGCTTTCTCTTTGTTAACCACTGAGCCAAACTTCACTTCATCTTCCTTTCCTCTGCCAAAACAAGGGTTGCGTCCAAAGGGAATAATATTCATTGTTCAAATTGCAAAAATGTGGGACTTTTTTTTATTGCTCTCTAAAATGCAATTTTTACTGGATGTGAACAACTTCCTGAAAATAAGTACTGACCTTCACTGCTGTGATTCAACAGGACATTCTGAGTATATTTCCTTGTTTATTTCTAATCACCCTGAAGAAAAATTGCATTTTATGTAGTCATTGTCAGGCAATTATGGCTAACTGCAATTTAATCTTCTGAGCAATTCTCAGAAAATTCTTAGTGAAAGTAGGCTACATATAAAATTCATATTATCAGAGATTAGCCACACTTTAGATTGATATTATATTTAAGAGCAGAATTTTCTTTAATTTTGCTGAAAAGGAAAAGGAAAAGTTTTCAGGAACTTGAAGGGATAAGAGGATCAGTCATTGAAACCCTATGACTTCATTGTGAAGGATATGATGAAGCAATCTGAAGCAATATAATAGTGTACATATTACCTGAGACACTGAGTACATCAGACATTCATACTGGCACAAAGCAATCAGAGATGGAATGAGTCGCCAAGTTTGAATGATATTATCTGTCCCCTAGCTAAGAAATATCATTTCACGCTCCCCTCTGTCTGTCTGTGTCTGTGTCTGTCTTCCTGTCTCTCCCTAGTATTGTCAGGTATTTGTTTTTTTTTTTTTTAATCCATTCTCCCTTTCACAAGTTTCAGTAGCTATACTTACTCAAATTCTAGCTGCTGTATTATACTTAATGGCAAAATGTCCTCCAGAGTTGCTGTGAAGAATGTGAATGCTTCACTTATATATCAGACAGGAACATGGAGTGCATTTCTGCATCCCTAAAGAGTACCACATCTTCTGATAGAAAATGATATTGTCATCTTCAGTTTAAGTGTTTATATAAATAGCTGACCACATGACAAAGTTTCATTATGAACTAATAGGACTCATTTTCACTAAATTATTTATTCTAAATTTAATATTGAATCGCTGTGCAATGAATTAAAGCTTGCCTTTAATGTCATTTCAAGTAACTAATTGCAAAGAGCATAATATAATAATTTCTTATCACTCCAAGTCTCTATCAGTATTCTTTGTCAATTTATCCTTTCCAGTTTTAATGTGAGTTTTTCTTTGCATTATTTCATTTAGATCTCCCCAAATTTCTTTATATTCCTCATACTTGTAGATCCTATTGTATTGTAGATGTTACTGTACCCAAATGTATTGAACCATTCCTCACCATTTGAAATTTAATTGCTTTTTGTGCACTCAAAAATAATGCCACTATGACACTATGGTACAAAAATGAAACAGTTCAAGCTTTCAAGGAGTGTGTTTTACTTAATACATTCATGCATAATTAAATATAGGATATCTACAAAGAAGTATAAGAGTGAATTCAGGGATAGGTGAGACAACATATAGAAATTCAAATATAATTGTTCAACACATATCAATGACACTCTCAAAAGGAGATTTGTCATCACTGAGAATATGCAAAAGATGCTCTGTAGGCTCTCAAAGCAATTCCCAAAAACGTGTTCCAAAGGTTTATTTATTTATTTGTTTGTTCATTTGTTCATATATATTATATATGTGGTTGTGGATATGTGGATATGTAGATATACATACATGTGTAGATATAGACATCTATACTATACAGTACATATATAACTTCATGTATGTATCGTATAGATCTATGTAGAGAGATCTATATCTATATCTTTGTTTCATAATTCAGTCAAGTCATAGATACATCCATAGCAAGAGGTTGCTATTCTTTACAGGTATCTAAAAGTTTGGACTAGGCAAATGACTACTTGAATGACTAGGTAAAGTGTATCACTCCCATGCCACCAGATTTGGCAAGTCTTATACCTAAGACCAACTAAAATAATAAGAAAAAGGATGAAGAAGATGAATAAGACAAGAAAGAGAAAAGAGAGTAGGAAGAGAAGGAAGAGGAGGAAGAGAAAAGGAAGGAGGGAGAAGGGGGAGAAGGAAATCAGGAAAATCAGACAGAATACACTATATTATTTCCAAAACCTGGCTCTCCTCCCCACTTTCCTTTTTCTGTTGATTGTAACACCATTCCCCCAGTCACTGCAATGGTAATGGTAATTTGAAAATTACCCCAGTCCCTTAATAGACCTAAGGGAATTTGAAGATCTTCCTTGCTTTTGAAGATCTTCCCTGCTCCCTAATGGGCTGAATATAATTACATGGAGGCTGTGGTGGGAGGAGTTTGCTGAAGGGTGGAGTAGATCTCATAGGAAGTTGGGAGTCAGAGCAGCTAGACAGTGGGAGAGAGAAGACACTCCCAGGGAGACAGCTAGGCTTGTGAATGTTGGTTTGTGGGAAGTCTAAAGGACGGTGTGGTTCTCTGCTGCATTGTGGTATATTAACTTCTATGTTGCTATGATGGATTTGGTTTCCGGGTCTTGAGATTTGGTTTTCTAGTCTCTGGATGAATGTTTTCTTTCTGTCTTCTATATGGAGAGTCTTTTATATTTTATGATTGAGCACTATGATGGCATAGTTATAGTTGCAATTGGTGCCGTGAATATTGCATTGGTGCTACAATCACCCAGCTAAAAACCTTCAGAGCTATTTTTCACTTTTACATCTCCCTCACCATCTATATATAATTAGGTCCCAAAAGCTGTTGATTTTGCCCCCATAATATTTTACATCCAAGCCTTCTCTGTAGTCAGTACCCTAGTTTAGGCCTTCATTCATTCTACCTGTCTTCCAACTGGTATCTCTGCTTTTAATTCTTTTCCTCTCATTCTTCCTTCAAGAAATTATGAAAATCATTTTCCCACTTCACAGATTTGACCAAGTTTTCATCACTCCTAGGAAACAATCCCAGCTTTTCTGCTGACATTGAAGACTTTCCACAGTCATCTCCAATCTAGCCTTTCAGATTAATTTTATTCAACTCCCTTTCATGCTTTCTATGTTACAGTCTAATTGGGCTACTAGCTGTTCTCCAGTTCTGTTCTACCTTCCTCTACTTCCATATAGTCCCATGGGCCAATTCACCTGATGGCACAGAATCCCTCCACATCTCTATTGAATTCTTTATTTTCTTTTAAGACCTAAACAAGGTAATATCTCTTCCATTAGACCTTCCCAGGTCCCCTTAGTTGAAAGTGATTTTTCAGGCTGAGACTGATTTTTGTAGCACATTGTCTAGTCCTCTCTCTTTCACTTATCAATCTACCATGAATTTCTTTTTGGAGGCAATTAAGGTTAAGTGACCTGCCCAGTAAGTGACTGAGGCTGAATTTGAGCTCAGGTCCTCTTGACTCCAGATATGTGCTGATCTTCTATGCAGTGTACCACCTCCCCATACCTCTGCATTGCATTTCTGTATATGCTTAATTGATCCAATTAGATTGACTCTTGATTATAGGACCATGTCATGTATTATCTTTGTATCTTCTCACCTAGAACATGGTAAGTGCTTAACAAATGTTTGATGAATTGAATTCAGATGCCATCTACTTTTCCCCTCTCCCTCAACAATTGCTTACTCCTTAGACATCCTTGGAATCTGGAAGACACAAAAAAAGTTGAAAGTCACTGGAATTGTTTATCTAGAATCATACTTGCTCTTAGAATGGTTTTAATGTCCCCTAATTAGGAAAACAGATCTGGACCTTGTTGAAAACTATAGTCTGTTTTAAGACCCATAATTCCTTTTTCCAGTCCTTTATTCAAGAGGCTAGGATAACAAAAGGAGATAGGAAAATGTTGACAATCTCAGATATTTTTTCCAGATTTAGAAGTTCAAAGAGAAAGGCTGGTAACTACTACCACCACTGTTCAAGATGAGTAAGATGTGGAACAGGCAAGATACGTGGACCCAGAGTCACTTCCACCATTCCATTTTGGACTCTATTGTCAGGCAGATCTATAAGAGAGAAGTTGGCTGGCTATGACAATTTATCTCTATAGATATAGGCATGTCTATGTTTTTCTATTGACCTGTGACTCTGTGGGGGTGGGGGGCAGAGAGGGGGAGACAGACAGATTATAAAAGAGCAAACAGTGATGTATATCAAGTTGGCTTGGGTATAATTTGTCAGACGAAAGATATAAGTGGTAATTTCCGTGAGAAAATGAACTTTCAAAAATCATTTCCACACTTACTACAACAACAAAAACACAACACACACACACACACACACACATACACACACATATACACCACATACACTCACACCCCTTACTTCTGCCTCTGTCTGTGTCTCAGAAATAAGACAGCCCCAAACCATAGTGCTGGGAAGGAGCAGCTGCAGTTATACCCAAGGGACAAACTGCGTATAGCGTGAAAAGGACTGTTCATTGTACGTCAGTAGTTTCATTTTTCTATATATAGGAAATATTTGTCAGTCGTAAAGCATAGCTATCTTTCTATAAACTGAATATTCAAATGCCTGCTGATTCATATCAGTTCAATACATTTTATTAAATAACATAAAAGTAAAGAGAGATGAAAAATTAGCATCAGAAATTTAGCTTGTAGTTAACACATGTAACACTGACTTAAGTGAACATGAAAGTCTTACATTTGTCCAGAACTTCTAAGGTTAATATCAGAAAGTTAGCTTGTGGTTAACATGTGTAACGGTGACCTGAATGACTGTGAAAGTTCCATTTGTGTGCTCTGGACTATAGCATTGTATTTTTCAGGAAGAGACTTACATGCTAATTTCACCAAATTCTCCACTATTAGACTCTAATTGAAAGAATAGAAATGTATTTTAGAAGCTTGATTAAATTTGGAGTGAAGGATATTAGTTATATAACATTCATCTGCATGGTAATCTCATCATCTTAGCCTGTCAATAAGGGTCTTACTCCAAGAATAAATATGTTGGATGTCAATAGATAACTGAAATGTCCATTGGTATTAAATTGTATAATTTCATTTAACTTTCTCTAACACAGTGTTTGGAATTGTTCTCGAAATGCCTCTTTCCAGTGAGGTACATAGTTCTAGCTCTATTTTGTGAATGAATGCATGCCTTTCCCCCCAGGAACAGGAAGCAGCAATGACGTTCCTAATCAGGGCATGGTTTTTTTCCAGACAGAACTCCCAACCATGAGGATGAGCACGTCACTTGGCAGTCTGATCCCCTTTCCATTCCGAGGAAATGTGACACTCCAGGAAAGAGCTTTACCTTTGCTTCCAGAAGCCTTATAAGGGCATGAGATCTTGTTGTTGAGCAACACATTTTTCACTGGTTTGGGATGTAATGTCTGCCTATGGTAAATGCCATCATGTTCTTCTCACAGTTTTTTCTAGGCTCTCAGGGGAGATAAGAGAGGCAGAGTTTGCCTCTGAAATTAATGGAATTGAAACCCACTAAACTCAGTGCAATTTGACTTTTATCAATGTTTCTTACTATTCAAATTGTCCAATACTTGTAGCTCTTTGCCATTTCTTGTCATATTTTCTTGTCATATAGCTCTGAAATTAATTGCCTAGTTTGCGGTATTTGTACTTAAAACTAACTGGGAAAATTTGGGGAGAATTTTTTTTTTTTTTGGTAAAAGTTCTAGAAATAAATTTCAGGGTGTCTGCAAGGAGAGAAAAGCTTCAACTTGACAACTTTTTGTGGATTGTATTCAAAGGCCCTGCTACTTGCTTCTAAAAGCCTAAAAATCTGCCAGAACTGTCTGTGGCTGTTACTACACAGTGTATCTTCTGGATCCCTTCTGGTAACTCCATCTGCCTGATTCACTCAAAATAAATGTCAAACCCTGACTTATCACCCTCCATAACCTAGGAAAACCACAGCACAGCAGGACAAAAGACAAGTGCCATGTTATAAATAGCAGTCTCTTATTTTACAGTGCAAATGAGACATCAGTGATGAAAGAGTGATTTAAATTAATGATGGGAGGTTTTGAAGGGAGTAAACACTTAAGGACACATTTCAGCAATAGGGCCACTGGCTCCATTGATGCCTTATGCAATTTATTTATGCCTTTGTAGAGAGTTTTTTAGAAAGCTGTTGTGACTTAAAGTATCATCACTTGATAACTCACCTTTTGTAATCAAATTCTCTAAGCTTGGCCTCCCAGCTGGTCTCTGCCTCTAGTTTTTCCTCCAAAAAAGGAGAGATGCTATCTCTCTCAGAACTCAGATTTTTATAGTACATTGTCTAGACTTCTCCTTTGCCTTTATTACATTCCATCTTTCATCACTTGTGTAAGCAATCCTTGGACAACAAGTAGTCAGTCAGTGTGGTGTAGTGGAAAGAGTACTGGGTCTGGTGTCAAAAGATCTGGGTTCAAATCCTGACTCTCCCTCCTATTACCTATGCCACTTTGGGCAAGTTACTTAACCAGTGTTGGCCTAAATTTCCACATGTGCAAAGAGAGATATTTGGACAGGTGACTTTAAGGTCTTCTTGTATTCTTTTTTTAAAATCTTAAACTGCAACTTGTTTAATGCCAGTAGTATTACTTTACATGAAAAGTTTAAGCTACTCTCTATATATACTCTCTGCCTTTGGGGGTTCCTCACTCTGTACCACTCAAATCACCAAGAATTCCACATGTCCAGTAAGAAACAAAAGAATTGAGATTTCACTCTGAAAAGTAAAAATGCTTTTCTTAAAAGCAGTAATCAAATAAAAATTAAAAATAAAATTTGGTGCCCAGATTCATTTACAAATGATGCCCTCTTTCTTTTCCATTCAAAAGAATGACAATTTGAAAAACCTTGTTTCCTTTGACAGCAAATCCAACCCAATATTATCTCCCACTTAACTGGATGTCAGTCTATGCTGGCTCTTATTGCCCGTTTTGATTGTTCTTTTCAGTAGACTCTTACCTTACCATGTGTTCTGAGTCTATGATCCTATGTCATAGTCATCACTGAACTCATGTTTGCAAGTCTTTCCAGCTTGGTAGGATTGGGACATCTTTCCCTGTTTTTTTTTTATCATGCCCTCTGAACAATCTTAGGATCACCTTCACAGCACAATGAATCAACTTTAGTATAGGAAATAAGTACAAAACTGAAAAAAAAAATCAATGAATTAAACAAAAAAAAGACTAGCATGAATACCTACCTTTATTTTTACTTTGAAAAAATCATCTGATTGAATGCTTGGAAAAATACAGGTGTGTTGATTATCATCTGTAAACTTTTATTGAGAATGTACTATATATAAACCACTTTGCTCAGCGCTAGGAATTCAGAGATTTTTAAGGCCTATGCTTGTTTCTTGCAGAGATGATTTGGAGCTCCAAAGAGGGGTTTAGTCGCCAGTCATGGCTATCTATTCTCTTGAAATCATCATTATCAGTAATACTTAAGTAGATAGGAAAAAAAAAGAATTCAAACTCTGAATATTCTTCTTCTATCATACTACTCATAATGCTTTTATGTCATCCTATCTCATACTACTATGGATTATGAAAAATGGGAATCTATCATATTTTAACAAATAGTAGTATAGGTGTTTAATATTTGGGAAAACTTCATTTTTGCTCTGAGTAACACTACCTGCCTTATTGAGTTTTGGGAATACTGTTGAATTTTCGTGCAATTGTTTTCCATTGATGTCCTAGTTTGTTGCCTCATGGTGGCGTGGGGGTGGCAGTGTTCTAAAAGACTTTGTAAGTCAAGTGGAGGCTCTGGCAGACTCTGCCATTCTGGGAAGTCCATGAGGATGGTCCAATGATGGACTATGATATTCCTGCTGTCCAAAGGCCGCTTTAGTTAAGATGAAGAAGCTTCTCCCCAGAAGAAGAATATTAGTGAGTTCTTATATAAAGACTTAAGGCTTACAAAACACTTTACAGATATTCTGTCTCACTGGATACAACAAATCTCTGAGGTTAAGTGGTATTATTACCCCCATTTTATAGATGAAGAAGTTGATCCTAAAGTTAAGTGCTATGGTGATTAAAAAACTCTGAGAGACAGTTTCTACATAATTTAATTATTTTATTAATAAGGCCAGAATATTATTAATAAAACGGTGGTCACTTGGCTATCTCTCTTAGACCAAAGACCCTTAATGGCAGTGGGCTCACAATTTATATGGTCTTTGAAGAGTGGGTGTTGTTGGCAATCAACTCTGATTGGTTAACTCAACGGGAGATAGGCTATATTAAAATGAGAGACCTGGAATAAGTGACCTGGATCACCCAAATCTTGATCAAAGAGACATCAGTTTCTATATCACCTATCTTGACAAAAGGAAGAATCAACATTTCTCCAGACCTGAGTAAATACAGTGAGCAATAATACATCATTAGCCCAAACTTAGAATTTCTTTTACTGTCTGATTAGATCTTGGTCTGGGTAATTCTTTAAGAGAGATTTCCCACACTGGTTGGTTTCTAAATGAGGAAGTAGAATAGGAAAAAAAAACTTTGGTTCCAATACAATAATTAGTTATTAAATACAAGAGAGAAATATTCATTTATCACAGTAACTTACCCAAGGTCTCACAGCTAGTAAACATCTGAAGCAGAATTTAAACTCAAGCCTTCATGAGTATAAGGCCCACGCTTGCTCTGCCATACAGCCCTGCAGCCTCAGAAGTTTGCTATCAAGTTATGAATATTTTGGGCCATGGCAATTCTATTTAGGTGTGATCTGCATTGGTAGAGGCCACATGTGAGCTCAAGGCTGCAGGTTCCCCACTGCTGGTATAGTATGTCCCTTACCAAAGAAATTGTGGTGTTTTTTTTATAAAGTATATGGAACAAATAAGTGATTTTTTCATACTAGGGACAAGGAACAACATTTGGAATATAATATAGTTTTCTTTTCATGGTTATGTCAATATAAAATATGATTTCTATTTTTTTTAAACAATATTGTTCTTTGAGCAGTAAATGGGAGAATATTGCTGCTTTTCATATATGAAAACACTGTTGCTGGAAGTATAACAGTGATGTGTAATTGGACCTGAGAGGCCCGATGCCCTCACTCAATTCATGTTATGGGTTTGTGAGAGTATACCTCTTAAAGACCATATGTATTCTGACTTCAAATTAATTTCAGTGGTTGCAGTGCCTAGAACCTGTCTCAGCTAGGCTCCTACCTTAGGCTAAGCAGTGCCTTTCCTTATGTCCTTGAAATAAACTCTCAAGGCTTTGATTTCTGAAAAGCCAGCAAGGTCTGCCGTAACTACTGAGCTAATATCTAGAATCTGAGGAGCTGTTACTTACTATCAACTTTTAGTTATTCAGAGGCTGATTATCCAGCCTCCTCCCCCTGGCTGACTGCCTTCAGACAGTTTTCTTTTTTTTTTTTTAGCACTTTCTCCATAGACTTTGCAGGGAGGAAAACAAAAGAAACCAGCCAGTTCTGTCTCTGGTAAGAAGAGTTTTAATGTAGAAAAAAGCTGAGACTAGCTCATATGAAGTATGAGGGATTATCTGTGGATTTATGTTATCCATACTATCACTTAAAAAGAGGACTTTAAGTCAATAAGACCCTGATCACCAAAGACCTCCCAAAGTTTGAGAATTGGAAGTAGAATGGAGGGAGACTTGACTCTAGCTCATTAAAATTTAAATTGAAGATGTTGAATAATGCCATCTACCTTGAAGGTTCGTAATGCTTTCCAGATCAAAAGAGAGATTCATAAAAGGGTATTTATGTTAAAATTCAATTCTCAAATACTGTAAGACTTACTGCCCACAAGTAGATACATAGTGCTTGAAAGATGGCAAAATGTCACATGTATATTATCTCATTTGACCAACTAGAAATGTCTGTAACTGAGGTAAGCAGCAGAGTCAGGGAAGGAGCTTTTAGTATATGCTTCACTAGGGTGATATTCAAGGTGTGTGTGGGCGTGTTGTATATGGCAGCAATGTAGCTGCTGCTATATGTGGAGGGTGAGGGGAGGAGGAATCACCTGTGGAACAAGGATGTTCCAGCTACAATCATAAGGGTAGGGCAGAGAAGAGAGGAAGTGTACCCTGGGAGAGGCTGCCATAGCCGTGGGTTGGGCAAGGGAGGAAGTACTGCCTGTTGGTACTCTAAATTTCCCACCTGAGGTAATGCCTCAAATTGCTCCACCTCAGTTAGTGTTCTGACTAATACCATGAATTACACAGAAAGGATATTTGTATGGCAAAAAGTTTGATTTTATTTTTATATTCAGAAATGGTAGCCAGGTCCATAAAATGCTGGCACATTTATATTCTTAATAACAGATAAATTACATAATTTTCCATAAATCCTCCTGACTTTTCTGATCTTAGCCTTATTGTAAAGTACTATTTAAATGCTATGACATTCTCAACATTTTATAGGTATTAACTAAACAGGACTTCCCCAAACCTTCTAGAGTAGGATGTTCAGAAAAGTTGTTTATAAGGACATAAGTTATTCAATGGTTTGAGAGAAGAAGCAAACACATACTACTCACTGAGGCCAATTTAAAACTACTTAGTAGACTGCAATGATCTGACATGGAGTTAGGCCAACATATTAATATTCTTTAACATTTATAGGGTGCTTTGTGTTTTCAAAGCTTTGTGCTCATTTGTTCTTTCATACCTTATCCATCCTGGTTTCAGTTAAATAAAAACAGTTATCTTTGTTTTACAAATAAGAATTATTGAGGCAATGGGAGAGGGTAAGTGACTTGCTCAAGGTCACAAAGAAGACTGGAGAAGCACCAAACCTAGAATAGTTAATTCCTAGGTCACTTGTTGGGAAATCAGTGAGGAAATCTCCATTGAAAAACTGTTTACATTCTTCAAAGATGTTCTCTACTATGTAAAGGATGCTGCTTTTTTCCCAAAAAGCAGTGTCTGAAGAATTTTCCTACTGGGCCATTTTATAAAAGTGGCGGGTTGCTAAACTGTTGTTATAGTATTGATAAGAGAAGTGTGTTGGTTCTATTTAAATTTCATGATTTACCCAGCTAGCAGCAAAAGAAGCAAACCACTGATAATAGTGGTGTCGTTTCAATCTTTCCCCATGAGTAAAGTTAAAAATTATCTTCTGATTGGAGAGAATTTAGTAACTTTTGGCAAAGAGGAGTCTACTTAACTTCTTATGGTTCAAGGAAGAGAGGAGAGAGCATGTTTTCCTGGTTTTTAACTTTTATTTTCTATTTCTCCCTAAGTTCCTTCCCCTTTGCCAACAAATATTGTTTTTTAGTAGATGTAAAAGTGATGTGGTGTTGTGTTCGATAAAGACATCTATATTTCCTGTATTCAAATTTCTTCTCTCAACTCTTTTACTCTATGCAATTACAAGTCATTTTTCTTCTTCCTTTTCCTTTCTAGCTTCTTAAAAGATAGGTACGTCCTCAACACCTTTACTTTCTCATCTCCTACTCGTTTGCCAGTTCCTTGCAGTCTGATGTCTATTTCTATCATTCTATAACAATTGTTCTCTTAATGTTAATCATTGACCTTTAAATCGTTAAATCCAGTGAGCTTTTTTTCAATTCTGATCTTTCTTGACCTCTTCAACATCTGACATGCTGGACCATGTCCCATCTTCCAGTTATCTGCTCTTTCCTTGGCTTTCAGGATATTGATTTTTTTCAATTCTCATCTTTCCTCTCTCATCACTTCTCTGTTATCTTTGAGAAATCCTTTCCTTCCTCCCACCTGAATATAAGATCCCCACAAAGTTTTACTCTAATCATTTAAAGAGGCAATTAGGTATAGAGCAATGGTGTTGAACCCAAATTGAACCAGGGCCACTGATATGTATATAAGGGTTCTGGTGGGGTACATATTGACACAGTTTTAAAATGTCATGTTATTTATGTTTTACTGTATTTTTGTTTATTTTATTAAACATTTCCCAAATATATTTTAACCTAGTTGAGACCACACTAGGGGATATTGCCATATGTTTGACACCTTTGCTGTTGCTGCTGCCAGATAAGTAGCAGTGTGGAAAAGTCCCATCAATACTGGATTACAATAAGCAATACCAGATTACAAGGACCAATGTCCATCATGGTATGCAGTTTTCAAGAGTTAGCTCTAATACTACCTAGTTCATTAAATCTTCTCTATACCCCTAGCCAATAAAGATTTCTCTCTTCATTTCAACTTTGAATTTACATACTTATTGATTGATAGAATCTCTGAGTTTGAAGTGCCCCTAGAGGCTATCCAGGCAGCCCCTTTCTTTAACAAGAATCTTTCCTGACCAATGGGTCTTTGCTTTAATTTCCCTCAGGAAGGAAAACTCGCTACCTCCTGAATTTATTCCATTTTAATTGCAAGGAGACTTTTTCTTACATTAAGCCTAACTTTATCATTGCAATTTCCAGGTTCTCCTCTTAGTTTTTGCATTCTGGGGACAGAACTGCCTCTTTCATTTGTCATTCTTTCAATTCAATTCACTTTAATAGAATTCAATTCAATAAACATTTATTAAGCACATATCTTGTATTGAGTACTGTATTAGGTAGGTTCTGGGAAGAGAGAAAAATTGGATGACAGTGTCCCCACTCTCATGGAATTTATGTGCTAATAGAAGGACAAGACAAAAGCGATAATAACTGTAACAGAATAAATATACTAGAAAGGCACACACAACGTGTGATGGTGGGCAAAGGTCCTATCCCACTGGGAAGATTAAGGAAGATTTTATGCACAAGGTAGCATCTTATTTGCTCTTTAAAAGAGAAGTGGGGATTCATCTGATAAAGAGGGAAAGCATCAACAGAGTCCTAGAGAAACTGGAAAATGGAGAGCACGCGTGAAGAATGGTTAGAGGTACAGTTTGCAGCAGTTTAGAGTGAATGGAGGGAATGATATGAAGCACTGGATTGTAAATGGTTTTGAATCCCAGGCAAATGAATTTCAACTACTTAGTAGGCAATTGGGAACCACTGTGGGATTTTCAGCAGGAAACTAGGGAGAGATGAAGTAAGGAAGTCAGGCTGCAACAGCTTGATACTGGGCAAGAAACAGGGTGTTGAGCTGGACAAAACAGGATATTAATTTGCTGCACGGTTTGCCTATGGGTGGGTGTGTGGTTTTACAGTAGCTGTGAGCAGTCATCCTTGCACGCTGAAGTCTCTTTAGCTGAAGAGCTCTCACTACTGTTCTCATTTTTCTCCATGATGACTGCATCGGACACAGAGGAATGACACGAGCAGATGTACTAGGCAGTGGCATGAAAGATCATTTGAGAGCTGGGGAAAAAGTGGAGGCAGGTAACAATGAAGGCCCATGCTAGGGGAGAGGCTTACTAAGCATGAAATTCTTCAGTGGGATGGTAGAGGGGGCTAAAAGAGCTGATGAAAGATCTGTATAGTCTTCCCTTCAAGGGGGATGCTTACTAACTACAGTAATCCTCTTGCATATTAGACAGGGAGATCCTGAAGGTATCTAAAGCTAAAGATCAGTTGGAACAAAAACATAATGCCTATCTGGTAGGGAGTAGCAGGTAGGGAGTGGTGGGTCACTACAGAGACCAGATGAAATTTGGTGTCTGGTTGGAAGCATCAGAGAGCAATGCCTACAGGGGCTCAGATCCAGTAAAGAGCAGTGGGACAGCTGCAGTAGATGATATTAGCACCTTAGAATTGTTGGAGGTATGAGTGGTCCTTCCAGTAAAGTGCCCTAGTTACATAGACAAAGGTCTGTCTATCTATCTATCTGTCATCTATCTATCTATCTATCCATCCATCTATCTATTCATCCATTGATATCTATAAATAGATATCTATAGAGATATGGATATATGTATACACATGTGTATTTATATGTATACATGTATGTCTAGATAGATGTTCCCATATGTATATGTGTATATGTGTTGCATGTATGGTTGTATATTCCTTCATGCAGGTGACCTGGTCACATGTTTTTCCGTATGTGTGTATGCCCTACACATTATTTCTATGCAGATCTGCTCTTCCTCTTTGAGTATATTTGCATTTGCGGGAGTGTCAGATCAAGATTTCTGGGAGAAATGTCTTGCTGTTATTATTTTGCTACTTAACTGACTTTTTTTTTTTTAGTCAGGTATTTCCTATAGGTAACTTAAAAAGTAAACAAATTGGTATGGACTTATGAGTTATGTCTTAGGATTCTGACATAGATAATACCTGGAATCTGAGGTAGTTTATTGGGGAACTAGAGTAAGGAGAGCCCTGACTGCTACAAGTAGTAATATATGTAGTAGGAGAACCAGAAAAATATAGTCTTTCTGAAACCTAGAAAGGAGAAAGTATTTGAAAAAGATGTAATAGTCGTGTCAAATCCTGTAGAGCACTCGAGGAAGGTGAAGATCGAAAAATGACCGTTACATGTGGTCATTAGGAGGATGTAGATGAACCCCTGAGAGAAAAGAATGAGGAGACAAGTTAGATTACAAGGGTCTGAGGTGAGGGTGAGTGGTGAGAAAGTGGACATTTTGAATATAGATCGCTTTCTAGAAGTTTGGCAGTGAAAGGAAGGAGAAAGAGATGGGATGGCAACTGAGTAAAGGAGAAGAGTAGGAGGGAAGGTTTCTTTAGAATTGATGCAAGCAGTATATTTGTAAATAATCTGGGAAAGAATCACTATAAAGTTAGAAATTGAATATGTACAAAAAAGAAGAAATATTCACAGGCAAGGTACTGAAGGAAAGAGACGAGAATGGGTTCTAGAGCATAGATTGGTGGATTTGTCTTAATAATGGCTAATAGTAAGATATCTTTCTTTACATCATGGAGGGAATGAATATGTGAAAATATGAGGAATGGAGCAAAGTTGAAGGAGACTCAAATGGATGGATGAATTAGGAGCTGTCATCTGTGAAGAGTGTTGGGGTTGAGATGTGTTTAGAGATATTTGCAGTAGGGAATGAGATAAAACATCAGCAAGAGGAGAGTGGAATTTCCAAGAATATGCAAAGGCCCAACTCAGTTTATTATGTTCTGAATTGTGTAGTTGCATATATGCCTAATCAGCTTCATCAGATTGCTAATTCCTTACAGGTAGTATCTATATCTTATTTATCTGTATAACTGCTCCAGACATATTATATTATATTCTACATAATAGGTACTTAATAAATGTTTTATGAATGAATCAATGTAAAAGCCTCCAACTTATCCTCTGTTCAGTTGCCAAAGAGATTTTCTTAAAGTGCAGGTCTGTCTATATCATCCCCCATTTACTCAATAAACTCCAGTGCCTCCCTATTACCTCCAGGACTATATACAAAATCCTCTTCTTGGCTTCTAAAACTCTTTATTACCTAACTCTCTCATACCTTTCCAAGTCTTCCTACACCTTACTTACCTCCATGGTCTGATCACATTAACCTCCTTCCTATTCCTCATAAAGATACCCCATCTGCTAACTCCCTGTCTTTTTTCTGGCTGTCTATCAGTCAAAAGACATTTATTAAGTGCTTAGTACAGATCCAGGCCTGTGTTAAGCTTTAGGTATACAAAGAAAGGAAAAAGACCCTGCCCTCAAGGAGTCTACATCTTAATAGGGGAAGAATACGAAAATAAGTGATCTTGAAGGCTGAAGAGGTTCTAGAGCATGATGGCAAAGTTAGAGAAGTACCGCTAAGTAAGAAATGAAGAGAAAGCTGTCCTGGACACTCTTCTTTAAAGGAGGTTCTGGGAGGAGCTCTTCACCTTCCATTCAGAGGGAGGGGCCCCAGGGGCCCGTAAGGCTGGAATGCTTTCACCACCAATGCTAGCTGCTGACTTCCTTCCAGATTTGGCTTAAATCTCACCTTCTATGGACTTTTAGGACTCTTTCAGGACTCTTCAGTCCTTTCTTCATCCCTACCCCAAATACTATATCCTTAGATTTGAGATTTCCTTCAGTTTATAGCATATATATCTTATATGTACAACATTTTGCAAGTTCCTCTCTCTCCATTGGAATGTGAACCCCTTGCAGGCTAAAGCTGTGCTTTTGACTTTCTTTGCGTTCCCAGGGTTTAGCAGTGCCTGGCAAATATTAAATGTTCCATAAATGCTTGTCCATTGCTTGCCTGTCTGATTGCTTTGAAATCTCGGGAGAATCTTTCCTCAAAGAAAGGATTGGTGAGTTAGAAGAAAGGAGCATTACAATTAATATCTGTTTTTAAGATTACAGAAAAGTTAAAGATTAGTGAGATTTCCAAATGGTATATTACTTGTATATTCCTTTCTAGAAACTTCTTCCGTAAGAATGATCCTCAATTTATAACTAACTAAAGCAACGAGAAAATTTGGGGATTGCTAATTTTTTTATGTATCTAATTTTGCTGATGCATGCCCACAATGGAAATCAATATTTATACTCTCCATTCAAACTGGCCTTCTGCTTTCCTTTATTAAAGAATGGAAATTAATTTGGCTACAGTTGCCATTGCCTGGATGGGATGGGGTCATGAAATTCTTCTAGGTCCTAAAGCATAACTAACCTAGAATGAAACATTTTTTTTTTTTTTTACTAAAGCTTTAATCAAATGGTATGCTCAATCTAACTCTGGTCTCAGGAATTCCTCTATTTCCTCTCTCTGATTTGTGCCATAAGCTCTCTTCTTCCTGGGCTGGTCTTAACTTTTTTGTATCACCTTGACTTCTGGTATCATTAATCTATTTTTCACTGGTACCTCCCAAATAAGAAAAATGTGTGATATAAGTATGCATGGGTGTGTGGATGTCCCTGCAAGTGCAGGCTTGAAGAGATACCTCCTTTACCAAAATTCATTTCCTGTGATATTTTAATACACATAATTTCACCACCCCCATCCAGGGTGCTTCCATTAAATTTATGATCACTCAGGGGGCATTTCTTCATAAGCTATAAACTCCGTGCTAATTACAAATCATTTTAAACTTCAATGAAGCAAACCTTCTGAGGATCCCAACTAGTTATTTACTTGTCCTAGTTTAGATTGTATGTCCTTGAAAATAAAATATCTTTTCACTCAAGATATTCTATAATTTTAGATGTTTTATTGATTCATGAAGGCATTTGGTCCTTTTAAATCTGAATACTGAAGTAATTATTTAAGACCCGTGGCCCAGAATCCCAGCTCCAAAAATACATTTTTGGATTTGATATTATTTTCACTTCTCACCTAAATTATTTCTCTTTGGTTTGTGCTCCCACTCTGGATTTCTCTGGGGAATATAAAAATATGACTCGTGTTTAGGTCTTTACAGAAAATGCAAAATGTCCTTTAACTCTAATGCACAAACCCTCAGGCTGACAATACATTAAATAAACAACAGACTCTGTTTCACCTGCCAGAAAAGACAAGGCACAAAGGACTTGAACCCAAGTCCACATCAGTCAAGACAACCCTTCTTCCTTTTCTGGTGAGTCCCACCTTTTCTGGGGGACAATAGGATCCTATTATATCATATCATATGACATCTTATCATTGAGACTTCCCCACAAGGGAAAAGCACTAGTGATTGCTATAGTCATCCTTTTTCCACCTTCCACCCATCCTTTTTCCAGAGGTTTATTCAATTCCTCACACAAGCAGGACTATCCTATAAACCTTACTCTATAACTTTCCTTCCAAAGAGGAAAGAACTTGAGATCACTAGAAAATTGATTTTTCTTTCTTTGGAACTATTTTGTCCAAGATATGACATAGTGAATAGAGTGTTGGCTTCTGAGTCAGAAAAACCTGAATTCAAATCTGCCTTGACTTATACTGGCTTTGTGATCTTGGGCAAGACACTTAACTTACTACTGTTCTAGTCTTCTCTCTAAGACTATGCATTTCAGAGAAGGTGCTGATCTGCATCTGGGAGTTAGTTCCCTGGGTTAATGAAATCACACTTTCAGTCCCTATCCCTTAGTTCTAATGAAAGACAATGTCCAGATTTGCTCTTTGACATCATGACTCGAATTCCTGCTGGGTCTTCAGCTTGTTTATATAATTTCTTCTCTTCTTTCTAGGAGCTCTTCTATTTCTCTGCTTCTGTCTCCAGCCATAGCCATCTCTGTGGCTACATATTCTTCCCTTTCCTTGGGCCCTTTGGAAAGGTTATGGGCCTAAGCAGATTTCCCTTCAGGGCAACTGAATTTTTGTCTTTGTACCTCCTAACCCTCATTCCCTCTAGATCAGCGGTTCTCAACCTGTGGTTCAAGCCCCTTTGGGGGTCAAATGACCCTTTCACAGGGGTCACAGGGGTCACCTAAGACCATCAGAAAAACACATATTTCTGATGGTCTTAGGAACCATGACACTGCTCCTCTATCCATCTCCAGGTGGGTCCACCCACATGCAGATACTCTCATATGCAAGTATTAAAGGGTTGTGGCATTAGGAAGGTTGAGAACCACTGCTCTAGATCATGGATTCTTAACCTGTGGTCCATGGATTGTGGTTTAAATATGTGGCTAGACAGATAAATAGACACAGATACACACACATAGATATACACGTATTTCACTATCATTGATTTCCTTTGTAGTCCTACGTATTTTATTTTAGGTATTTAAATACGTTGTTCTGAGAAGAGTTCTATAGACTTCACCAAACTGACAAGGTGTTTGTAACACAGAAAAAAATTAAGAACTCCTACT
>CM053588.1:274706070-274726450 GCA_028646515.1 Pseudochirops corinnae
GCTTATGTACACACCTCAGCCAACCTCCTTCTTCCACATCAACAGGGGCTCAGCCAATCCCCTTCTTCTACATCAACAGGGGAGTTCATGCCTTCTCAACAATGGGACAGAGTTTGCACCTTCCACACTTAGCACTTAGTACTGTCCCTCCACTTAGTACTAAGTGCTAAGTATCCTGCTAAACCAATTACTATTACAAGGAGAGGACAAGGGAGGGATCTCTAGAGGGGAGGTTGAGGGACTAGGTTAAAGGAAAGTATGGAAGGATGTTTAGATCAATTGGAATAGGAAGGAGGGGGAGGGATTCTTGTGGGGGGGGTTGCTAAGTAATAGTAGGGCAAGGTGAACCATACATACATACATACATACATACATACACATATATTTCAAATAGTATAAAAGTCTTTTAATTCAGAAGAAATAAAACAGTAAGGGGATGGCAGGAGAGGATAAACGAGGGATCTCTAGAAGGGAGGGTGAGGGAAGAGCTTATGGGGGTTATAGAAGGGTATTTAGATTTATAGAAATGGGAGGATAGAGGAGGGATCCTTTGCGGGGGGGTAGGCTAAATAATAGCAGGGAAAGGTAGCAGGAAGAAATAAAGTAGAGGAGTCAGGAGGGATAGGAAATAAGAGATGTGCAGAAACTAAAAAACAAAGATTAGGAGTAGAATTTGTTAAGGAAAGTATATGTCTATATATGTGTGTATCTATATCTATCTATCTATCTATCTATCTATCTATCTATCTATCTATCTATCTATCCATATTTAATTGTAGCCTTGGAGAGGCGGGGGAGGGGAGTAAGGGAGTAAAGTAAAAAATAAACAGCAGAGAACAAAAGAAAAGTTACAAGGAAGCAAAGAAAAGATGGACAGCTGTCAACCAAATGTGTAGTATTTATCATACATGCTTTCTTGAAGTGAAAACTTATCACTACATGTTTTGAATCCTCTTTCTGTTCCGCTATGCACATAACATGATTCCCCCCTTTGCATTTGTTTCAATATTTAAGTTTATGATATGATTTTTCCTTTTCTCTATTCTATATTTGTGTGCTGGTGTTTGAGTCTAAAATAAAAAAAAACAGAAAAAAAAGAAAAAGCATGCAAAAGAGAATCCCATCATTTAAAAAAAAAAACAACTATTAATGTGACAAGAGATGCTCTCAGAATAAAAGAATGACTCCCAAACATCTATAAAAAAAGCCCCAATAAAAATACAAACTGAATTTGATTTCCTAGAAGAGATAAAACAAAATTTTAAAAATTAGAATTTTTTTCCTTTTACAAATGAAATGACAGCTTTAGAGGGAAATAGCAGAAAATAAATGTTATTTATGAATGAAAGAATTGGAAAGGGAATTAACAGCATAGAACAAGAGGAACAAAACTTTATCCAAGCAACAAACTCACTGAAAATTAGAATATATCAAATAGAAACCAATGACTCCACAAGACAATGAGAAATATTAAAATCATGCCCAAAAACCCTGAAAAAAGAGAATAAAATATGATATTATTCAGAGAAAAAAGTAATGACCTTGAAAACAGATTGAAGACAAAAAAGGTTAAGAATCAGTGGACTACCAAAAAAAAAAGCAAAAAAAGAAAGAAAGAAAGAAAGAAAGAAACCATACATACAAAAAAAAAAAGCAAAAAAATCATTGAACTGGCCAAAAATTGAGTCTAGAAATCCTATTTCTAGAAATCTTAAAGAAAAATTTTTTAAAATATCCCAGTTGTCCTAGGACCAAAAGGCAAAGTAAAAATAGAATGAATCTACCAATAACCTCCTGAAAGAAACCCTAAAATGAAAATTCCCAGGAATGTGATAGCCAAAATCCACAGTTTCCAGGTCAAAGAAAAAGTACTGCAAGCATCCAGAAAGAAAGAAATCAGGTGCCAGGTAGTCACATTCAGGAAAACACATGATTTAGCAGTTACAATTATAAAGGAGCAGAGAGAACTTGGGAGACAGTATTATAGAAGACAAATGAGATTACTGCCAAGAAGAACTTACCTAGCAAAACTGAGTATAATGCTATGGGGGGCAGGGGAAAATAAACCTTTCATGAAATAAGAGGACATCCAAGCCCTTCTGATGGAAAAACTAGATCTGTGTAGAGATTGTAGTTCAAATATAAGAGTTAAGAGAAACATAAAAGATAAATGTGAATGGAAAATTATAAGAGATTAAACAAAGAAACTACTTATATTTCAATATAGGGAGATGGTTAATGTGTACTATGATAAATGTGATCTCTCTCATCATCAAGGTCATAATTTGAGTCTAATTAGACAGAAACCTTGGGAGTTGCTTTGCTATGTCTTGATATCTTACTTTATTCTCTCAACAACTCTGAAAGGTAGATGATACTATTATCTCCATTTTTCATAGGAGGAAATTGATGTAGAAAGAGGGTAAGTGACTTGCTCAGGGTCTCAGAATTACTGTGTTTGAGGGTGGATTTGAATTCAGGATTCTCTGACTCTGACTTTGGTTCAGCATTCTATCCATCTCACCACCTAATTGCCCTCCAATTGTATGTTTGCCATTTGTCTAATTTCCTCTGGTTATCATTAGGACATAACACATAAACTATTTAAAAGTAAAGGTCCATCCATTTTTCATATATTTATTGACTATTAGGTATGTCTTTTTGTGACAATATTGTAATAAAAGCTCACATTTCTACAGTGGTCTAAGTTTGTATAGTGTTTTACGATATCTCATTTCATTTCACAACAGCCCTACGGGTGTGTGTGTTATGATCACCCCTATTTTATAGACAGGGAAACCAAAGTTGAAAAATTAAGTGACTTGCCCCAGGTCACACAACTAATAAGGATCTAAGGCAGGATGTTTTTTTTTCTTTTAAATTTTTTTTTCTATTTATTTTTTCCAACTACATTTAAAAACAATGAACTTTTTAAAATTGAGTTCCAAATTCTCTCACTCCATCCTTCCCTTTTCCCTTCTTGAGAAGGTAAGCAATTTGATATAGGTCATACATGTGCAGTCATGCAAAATATATTTCCATTTTAACCATGTTGTAAAAGAAAATATATACCCAAAGGAAAAAAAAAAGTCAAGTCACAAGTATGCTTTAATCTACATTCAGGCTCCATCAGTTCTTTCCCTGGAGGAGGATAGCATTTTTCATCATAAGTCCTTTGGAATTGTCATTGTATTGCTGAAAATAGCTGTCATTCACAGGTGATCATTGTATAATACTGCTGTTACTGTGTACAATGTTCTCCTGGTTCTGCTCACTTCACTTTGTATCAATTCATATAAGTCTTTTCAGGTTTTTTGAAACCATCCTGCTTGTCATTTCTTATGACACAATAATATTCCACCAAAATCATACATGCCATCTTGTTCAGTCATTTCCCTGTTAATGGGCATCCCACCAATTTCCAAGTCTTTGCTACTACAAGAAGAGCTGCTACAAATATTTTTGTATGTATAAGTCCTCCTCCTCTCCCCCCCATTTTAAAATCTCTTTGGGTTACAGATCTAGTAGTGATATTGCTAGGTCAAAAGGCATGCATCATTTTATAGCCCTTTGGTCATAGTTCCAAATTGCTCTCCAGAATGATTAGATCAATTCACAACTCCTCCAATAATACATGAGTATCCTTATTTTTCTACATCTCCTCCAACATTTATCATTTTTCTTTTCTGTCATATTAGCCAATCTGATAGGTATGAGATGGTACCTTCAGAGGTGTTTTAATTTGCATTTATCTGATCAATAATGATTTAGAAGAGTTTTTCATATAACTATTGATAGCCTTGATTTCTTCTGAAAACTGCCTGTTCATATCTTTTGACTATCAATTAGTGAATGATTAATATTCTTATAAATTTGACTCAATTGTCTTAATTTTTGAGAAATAAGGCCTTTGTTAGAGACACTTGCTACAAAATCCCAAACCCCACCCCCTCCCCAGTTTTCTGCCTTCCTTCTAATCCTGGCTGCATTGGTTTTGTTTGTGTAAAATCTTTTTAATCTAAAGTAGTCAAAATTATCTATTTTATATCCCATAATGATCTCTATCTCTTGTTTGGACATAAATTCTTCTCTTATCTAAAGATCTGACAGTAAGATGTTCCATGTTCCCATAATTTGCTTATGATACCCTTTATGTCTAAATCAGGTAACCATCTTGCCCTTATCTTGTAGATGATGTGAGTAAAGGTGAGATTTGAATCCAAATCTCCCTGAGTACAAGTCTAGTGTTAAATCCAGTGTGTCCTATGAGCATGGACACATAATGCTTTGTATTTATTACTGTGAAGAGATGATGATAAACTTAAAACCTAGTTCTAGTAGAGGTATTTTTGCCATAATAGAAAAAAACATAGCACTTCTTTCAAATAACAATATTATTGAAAAAAAGCGACAAACCAAAGGATAGCTTTACGTTAAAAGGCAGTATGTGTAGATGTACGTAGATATGCTTATGTGTATACTATTCATGTAGGTTGTGTTGCTCCTTTTTTTCTTTTTTGGAGGGGCAAAGGCAGGGCAGCTGGGGTTAAGTGACTTGCCCAAGGTCACACAGCTAGTCTGTGTCAAGCATCTGAGACCAGATTTGAATTCAGGTCCTCTTGACTCCAGGGTCTGTGTTCTATAGTCCTTCATTTTTGGAGAGGATGATGTTTTGACTTGCACAAATTAGTTTTAAGCAAGGCAGAGTTGTGTAAAGTCACCCATCTTACTCTCTTCCAGAGTCATTAAAGTCTAGTGGCAGGGTGAAAGTCCAGATGCCTGATGATGGCCCGGGATGGAGTGTTTAATCAAATTCTAAGTTCTCCCTAGCACCTGCTTCAGCTGCCTTCATGGCCATTGTTACAAATTATTTTCATCTGTTCATTCCGCTAGGGATAGTCTTCACATGCTTGTGGGAGACATCCCCCTAGGTCACTAATGGGTTTGAGGCCTGCTGGTCACGCTCCACCTAGATTAGCCCATCTGTCAAGACAGTTTTATTACAGTATGACCACTTCAGGTGCCACAGCTTCTTGGAGCCACAGGTGAGAGTTGGGTGACAGGTGGACACCAAATGTGGATGAGCAGCCCTGAAAAGGGCTCAGTGAGTCTTCATGGAAACCAGAGGTGTTAGTCCTCCCTGAGCACCCCATGCACCCAAGTATACATATGTATGTATACTTATATGTATATGTACATATGTGTGTACATTATCCATCTATCTACAAATTTTATCATCAGATAATAGCTTTTGGGGTTACACCAATGTAGTATGCAGGCCATCTACCAATGCCTGTGATCTCTATCCAGGAAGGACTATGCACACTGATGAAATTACATAGCTTTTGAAGTATTTGAAAAATAAACACAGATGAAATTGAGCTCTTCTTAGAACTAGAATCCCATGTTTTAATAATTCATCTGGGGTCCTTGTTCTCAAATTCACAGACAGTTTTTCTCTATGCTTACTATTTAACTCTACATCAATTCTAGTATTTCATCCATTCTCATTCACAGTCTCAGTGGGAGTCACATTTTCAGAGTGACTGCGGGAGAGAAGTATTATAAGATGAAAAAAATAATAGTTTGGAAGGAGAAAAGTATATTTTCTGGAAATTTGCTGTTATAAGTAGTATTATCCTTAGGCAATCTTACCTACTCTCAGAACTTCCAAGGTCAATGTGGATTTTAAGCGGAAAAAAATGAAATTATTGTTCTGAGTTCATTTCTATTAATCTGATTAAAAGTTTTGAGCAGTTAACTTAGTCATCAGCCAGAGCATGTATCCATTTTTAGAACTTTATTGACTCCATTTAATATCTGAAAAATGAAACCATGTGTGTGTGAAGACGTCTTAAAAAATTTTTTTCATTACCACAACTTTTTAGTGGGCTTCATTTTACCAGGAGGCCCTCATGAGCAGCATGTGGTGAATTTACAAAGCAATACTGGGGAATTACACTAAGTACACACATCTTTACTTATGAAGTAGGATCTGTCTATCTCTTTGAAAATGCTCTCATGTATATACACAGAGGAATGCTTGTGTAACTCTTAGGGCCACTGAGGCTGCCAACTGCTGGGAAAGAAGGTTACTTACTACACTCAAGAGACTAGGTGTGGGGTGGGGAATAAGACAAAAAGGAAGTCATTTCCCAAGTACAAAAGACATCATCAGCCTTGGGAAGAAAGGGCTTTGGGTAGAAAAATTGGGGGCATTATTAGAAACACTGCTTTTTGAATTCAATTATTTCTGAATTGAATGGGAAATTTGAGCCATCATTCTCCATTCACATGCTGAAACAACATGGCCATAGACAAAAGAATGCTGGGCTTGGCAGTGAGAAGTAACTAGGCTGTTGGACGACATCATCCTGAAGGACTCATACATTAATACCTTGATAAATCCAACACTCTCACCAATGTGAGACCCACCTATGCTTTATTTCATCCTGTGGTCAGTGCTTCTGGAAATCCCATATAAGTGATCTACCCATTGTACTAAAGACCTTTCTCTCATTTCTTTGACATTCTGTGGCTACAATTGTAAAACTTGGGTAGCTCTTCTTTTATTCTGTCCTCTCATCAAATGGCGGACCCATGTCCTTTTTCAACATACATTATCTTACATGATGTCTTATACTGCTTGTTGCATGTGTAAGGGGGGGCATCCAAGGCCAAAGGGCATTATGGGTATTAGTCAGACCAAGCAGTCTTCTCCTTTTTTTTTCAACATCTTTGGGTATCTGTTAACTAATCACTCTTTAGTTTCGCCTCTGAATTATCTGGCAGAACCTCACCACCTTTGTGCTTGACATCCTCCCCCACACCTCAGCACTTTCGAATCCATTTTTTTTCCCTTTGCTTGATCTTGACAATCTGAGTATCATTGAATAAAGTTACCATCTTAGATGCAGCTATGAAGGAATCTCATATGACTTTAATCTATATGTGGAAAATACTTTATCAGAAGAGAGTGTTTTAAGATTCTTTTCTGATCAACAAATCAGTCAAAAAGCTTTTTTGTAACTGAACAATATGGAGCGATCTAAAAGTCTTAGTACTGTTTAAAGCTTTACTAGGAAAGAGATGAAGAGAATAAGCATTTTTTTAGCACCAGCTTTATGCTGGACACTGTGCTAAGTGTTTTTATAAAAATTATCTTATTGAATTCTCCCAATGACCCTATGAGGTAAATGCTGTTATTAATCTTCATCTTATAATTAAGGAAATTGAGGAAACAGAGGTTAAGTGACTTGCTCAGGGTCATACAGCCAGTAAATATCTGAGGCTAGATTTAAATTTAGGTTCTCTTGACTCAAGGCCTCACATTTTTTCTATAGGGCAACTGTCTGCCTTTAACTAACTTAAAATCTTTTGAAATTCAGTATGCTCATATTCCCTCTAGTTAAAATTAAGCCTTTTCATTGTAAATTTAACTTGTGTCAATTTAATGAGTGTGAAGATGTGATGCGCTCTTCTATATTTAGCAGTTGTTGTGGCTGGAGGTGATCAGCATTAAACACAAACCAACTACTCCCTCACTCCATTGGGCCTCACATTGGGGATATGGGTAGCTTCAATCTATGCCCACTCCTCTCTTAGCTGATGGGAAGGCCCTCAGTCAGAAGTTGATGGAGTCCTTTAAACCGTCTAGGAGAAGACAATGGAGAGAGCAAAATTACCCAACCCTACCTGCTTCTGAGGGAGGCATCCTTCTACTTACCAAACCTCCTTACACCATTACTTGCTCATGGCTCAGACATTGCCTAAGATTAATGGCTCAAATTCACATGGTTTAATTTATCTCTGCTACTGGGAAGCTTATACAAATTATTAATAAGTCAAAATCATTGTGATTCTCTCTCATTTGGCTCGAGTCCTCAACCAGGAGAGAGGCCTGGTGCTTCCAACCTTGGTCTTCTCTGTATCTCTGAGCCATCCACTGGCTTTCTTTTATAGTCTGCTGTGTTTGCAGATAAGGAACATGCAGATCAAAAAGCAGTTAGGATGGATCAGATTTTATCTAGTCAGGGAAAATTCAAACTACTTAAATAGGAACTAAAAGTTTAACTTCACAGAACCAAGATAAATAAATATAAGTATAGCAGAGGGAGAACAGAGAAGCATGGTTAAAATATCTCAGCATTGTTCTGCATGGCTTCTAGGAAAAAATAATTGTTAAGCAATGACCTCAGTTCATTTCAGTCATAACTTTCATGGGGGAAAGGAAGAGGACCAGGCTGAGTCAAAGCCCAGCCTCTAGTCCCCCTATGGAGTTTCTGTTCCTCTCTGGGCTCTTCCTCATTGGACTTGCACTTTTGGAATGTCTTTCTCCAGACTGAAAGTCCCTGGTCCTCTGCTTTCACAAGCCCTTCTCAGAGTACTCTATAGTTTCAGTCCCTTTCAAAATGTAAAGAAGCGGTTCTGAATTACATTTCTCAGGAAATTATGGAGCCAGCCCTCAAAGCCTATAGAGGTCTACTTCCAAAAGCCTCTTATAGCTACAAAATTATTCACAAACCCTTCTTACTCACTTCTCATATTTTCTTCAAAGAAACCCTTGATATGGGCATAGGTCATTCTCAAAGACTTTATAGAGATAAGAAAGGAGGCCTGCGATTGGCTGTTTGCTAATGTCTTCCCAGTTGTCCTTTATTGCCTATCTTTTGGGTAATAATACCATTTCTCAATACTTTGAATATAGGATCACTTCCAACATGAATTTCTTCTTTGTATTTTTTTTTCTGGTACAGATTTTCTCTCTGACTTTGTATTCTTAAAAGCCATTTTCACTATCTCATACAGCACATGAGATACTAAGATTTTAGAGTCCAAATATGGCAGTTTCAACTGTCATAAAAATTGAGGATGAGTAGCTGTAGAAACTGAGAGGTCTGCTACATTTCATGTCTGTTTACAATCTTTCTACCAGTTTCATCTATAAATGCTGTTTGGATGATATGACTTAGTAAGATCTCACACTCATCTTTCTGCAAGATCATTTTCCCTTTCATTGCTTTTGAAATGTTCTTCATAGTCTTCAGTCATCTTCCTCTTGTAACAGCTTGCCACTGAATTTGTGCTCTGATAAGTGTTGCCCTTGACCTGCCATGTCTATTTGCTAGGCAAGGAAACCAAGAGTTTACTGGCCCAAGAAAGGGGATGTGATCCTGTGGCTTCCTCACTATAACTACTCGAATCAATTAAAGTTTTCTAAGAAATAGTGATAATCAAGATTAATATCTTTACTTTCATTCATTTTTCAACATCAACAGCTGATTTCAAGAGACTGACTGAGCTGTTATAAGTGTAGTTCTAGCTTTTCTTTAATTTAAAAAAAAAAATAACTTCAGTTTGAACTTGTCAAGCTGATTGCCAGAGATAGCTGATTTAGAAATGCTCACTGTTAGTCATTATCTGGTGAGATACAATTGTTTAGTAAGTCAGTTTTGTGGGTTTTTCTTTCCCTTTTTGTCTGTATCACATCCTACACATTGTAATACTCTTTTATTTATTTTGAATGTGAAAAACACCAAAAAATAGCATTTCTTTATACATTGTAAATAAGAAATAGGGGCTTTTACATGAAACTACATAGAATTAGCTACACACATAATTTAACATGCAACTTTCAAAATTGTCCTTCTTGTCAATGATTCCTTCTGGTTTTCCTTCTGTTCTTTTCTCAGTTTTTTTTTTCTGAACCCTATCCTTAACCCTCCCCCCTTCTATGTCCCCTCCCATTGAAGAAAAAAAATTCTTATAAGGAGTGTAATGGGGGTCTGGCACATGTACAGACCCCATCAGCTTGCTCAGATGGCATCTCCACATGGAGGATGCTAGAGAACAGATGATGTCTTTAAATGGAGGACATGAGTGTGCTGTTGCCAGGAAAATCATGGTGACATAAGGGAAGTACCTTGGAGACATAGGAGATGGTATAGATATTCTAGTCTCAGCTCACTGGCTAAGTGGCTGGAAAAAAAAAAATCTTTTTTTTTTTTTTTTTCTATTGGCTTTATAGTCACAACTGTTGGCATCTTCAAAAAGACCCAAGTCAACTTTGGTCGTATCTTTGTCACATTTTCCCATAGGGTGATGGGGTCTGATGAGATGCCATAGTGTAAGAAGAAGGACTACAGGGTCTTCCCCCTCATTGCTGGCCCCCTAAGAAATGGGGCTTCCTTTCTTTCTTTTCCCCACCATTCTATATGCTAGAAGTAGAGCATCTGGCCTTGGGAGTTTCAAAGGCCAGGAGAGCAAGGCACAGGAACCTGAGAGTCAGAATCCAGGTCATGTTTTATAACCAGTACAGCCTTAATGGTCCAAGGATCAAGCAGCAAGGAAAGATTTTCAAAAGTGACATTCAGGACCCTAGCCCAGCAGAAGGACTTATCTGGCATTGTTGCTGCCTTTGGATATGAACTTGGTGGGACTAAAGCTAAGTAGTAACTGAGTTAAATTTAGTCAGCTTAATTCTTTGCAGATTGTTTTTGCTGGGGAGGGGGGTTATGCCCTGATATGTTGTGGAAAATACTTCTTGGTTTTTGACATATTTTTGAAGTAACTATCCCTTGGTAAAAGCCACCTAATATTAAAGAGGTTAAATGAAATTGGGGAGGTAGTTACTGGCCTCCTAAAATGAGGGTAAGTGGGAGCAGAAGATAGAGGTTTGAGTAGGTAGCAAAGAAAGAAGACACTACAAGCCTTCAAGATACCTGAGAACCCTAAAGGGGGAGATGTGACAGGTCCAGCACTGGGAGCGTAGGGGCAGAGTTTATTTGTCTTACAAGGAAAATGAATTGCAACATTGGTTATATCCAAAAACATATCTCATTTTATATCTTAAGTCCATCACCTCTTTCAAAGGAGGTAGGACATGTTATATCATTGGTATTTAGTAATTGTGGATGGTCATTACATTGATTAGAATTCCTCAATCCTTCAAGGCTGTTTTTCTATACAATGCTGATATTACTCTATAGATTGTTCTGTTTCTGATCACTTCACTCTGCATCAGTTCACATAAGTTTTTTCAGATTTCCCTGTGACTATCCCTTTTGTTATTTCCTGAGGCCCAATGATATCAAATTATATTTCTAAAATACAATTTGTTTATCTGTTGCCCAATTGATGAGAATTCTCTTAACTTTTAATTCTTTGGCCGTACTAAAAGAGCTGTTATATTGTTGGGTATATAGGTCCTTTCCTCTTTTCTTTGAGCTCTGTGGGATATTAACCTAGTTGTGGCATTGCTGGGTCAAAGATATAAATAGACTACTGACTTTTAAAGCAGAAATTCAAATTGCTTTCCAGAACAGCTAGACCAATCCACAATTTTTCACCAACAGTGCATTAATGCCCCTATTTACCCTCTTCCTTTCCAACAATTGTCATTTCCCTTTTTTATCATCATGAAGGGTTTGAGGTGAAACCTCAGAGTTATTTTAATTTTTGTTTAGCCTACTATCAGTGACTTAGAGACCAGTAGCATTTATTCACATGATTTTTAAAAGCTTGCCTTTCTTTTTTTTTCTTCAAGTATCCTTTTACTAATCCTATTAAGGAAAGGCCCATTTATTCCTATGCTTTTAGAAATGATTCTTTTCTTTTCTTTTTTAAAAAGTGTTTTTACCTCTTCAAAGAATTTTTTTTGTTATTAATATTGTAATTTTTATGTTTTTGTTATTAATATGGTATGTTATGTTATATGTTTATTATCTTCCTAATATTGAACTAACTCTGCTTTTTTTTTTTGACATAATTAACTTGCTAACAGCATATACTGTTTTAAACATGTTTTTATAATATATTTGCTTGTATTTTATTCCATATTATTGTGTATTTTTACCCATGATCACACAGCCAGCACATGTCAGAGGCAGGACATGAAGTAATGTTATCCTAGCACCAAGGCCAATTCTCTTAGCTATCTCAAAAAGATAAGAAAAAGAAATTGAGGGAATAAGCACCCACAAAGAAAAAAAACAAATGATTGATTTTCACAGAAAGTATGATCATTTACTTAAGGAACCTTAGGATTAACTAAAATAATAACATACACAATAAAAAAAATTTATTCAGGATATTGGTATATAATTTTCTTTTTCTGTTTCCTTTCTTTCCAGTTTCTGATGGGGAGGGTAAGGGTCCAAATGCCTGGTTCCTAGTTAGCTAGCTCTCTTGTGGTGGATAGGTAGAATAAGTACTCCTTGAAGGACTATTTGCTACTAGAAGATTCTATCCTAAATTAAGGTATAGTCTCACAGCAGTTATTGGCTGTTCTCTAATGTTACAATCTTTGAGCTGACAAAAGGCACCATTAGTATAGTGTGGGTGTTGGCAAGTCTTCCCTTGTAAGGATCACCTAATGAAGAGTGCATAGCTCCTTTCATATCAGAGGGTACTTGGAGTTTTAGCTAAAAGCTCTTAAATATTTTAGAGATCATTTCAAGAGATACAACTCTCTTACCTAGTCTCAAATGTGGCTTATGATAAGGGTTTTAAGTTTCCAATTTACAGTCATGTCAGACATCAAAGCTATAGGGAAGCATTAGCATAGATAATTCCAAAACCATTGATGGGTCATTTTCATTTGATCTTAGAGTGTGATATAAGGTGATGAGGATGATGACTTTCTTATTACAAGCAGATTTGCCTCTTAAAACCCCTACTTGGTCATTGACACAAGCTACATTTAACATTAGAGGAACCCCGTAGCACAATTCCTAGCACATAGTAGGTTCTTAATACATGTTTTTTTTTGTTTGTTTGTTTTGCTTTTTGGAGGGGGAAGTCAGGGCAATTGGAGTTAAGTGACTTATCCAAGATCACATGACTAGTAAGTGTTAAGTGTCTGAAGCCACATTTGAACTCAGGTCCTCCTGGCTCCAGGGTCAGTGCTCTATTCACTGCACCGCCTAGCCACCCCTTAATACATGTTTATTGTATCATTAATCATTTATTGTATCAATAATCTCTTCTACAACATTATTGACAAATACAGTCTCTGCCTGAAGATCATGCTGGGTGGTTGGGGATAAGGATGGGGATGGACTCATTACCTCTTGAGGCAGTCCATTCCACTTTTGTCTGTCTCTACTAGGAAATGTTTCTTTACATCAAGGCTAAACCTACCTCTCTGCAACTTTTATACAATGTTTTAGTTTTGCTTCCCGGGATCAAGCAGAACAAATCTAATCATTCTGCTCATGACAACCTTTTACATCCTCAAACATAGCTTGTTCAGTCTTCTCTTCTCCAGGCTAATGATCCTCAGCTCCTTTAATTGATCTTGATATAGCATTTTCCCCAGGCCTTTCATGATCAAGGTTGCCCTTTTCTGATTATGTTACAGGTTACAACCAAATTGTTCCTAATTTGTGGTGCCCAGAACTGACCACAATACTCCACATGTGGTCTGAATAGGGAAGGTTACCAAAAGACAGCCACCTTCCTCATATTTGATACTATATTCTCCTAATGTAGCTAATTATGTCATTGTTGGTTTTTTTTTTTTTTTTTTAGAGATACCGTCACACTGTTGACACTAAGCTTGTGTGCCTCAGCAGCCATTTATGGCTTGAAGTGGGCAATATAGTGTAACAGAGCGTCAGAGGCATAAGGAAGACCCAAGTTTAAATATGATCTCTACTCAAAAACCTAGTAGTTGTGTGGGTACTGGTGAACCACTTAACTGCTCTAAGCTCTAATTTCCTCACCTGGAAAATTGGGCATAAAAATGCCTGTAGTATCTACCTTACATAGTTGGGTGAAAATCAAATTAAATGATACATGTAAAGAATTTAAAAATCTTAAAAGTGCTATCCATGTATAAATGGCACTTTTTTATTATCAACTTTGTGAGGTAGTGTATCAGCAAGCACCCTAGCATACCCAGGATGGCTGCTAGCATAGGTTCTTAGATATGCTTTTCTAAAGGAAAGCAACTCAAAATGGGTTAACAGTTTCACTTTAATCAATCAAACAAATACCTCTTACCTAGTTCAGGGGAACAAGTCAGCACCCTGAACTTCAGAGAATACAAACACAAATTATAAGCACAAGTTACAAGCAGACAGAGAAACAGATCAGCAGACGGCTTCCAGCGCCTGACCATTACATCAGTTTCCTATTCAGTTACCAGAGAGGGAAGCACCAACATCTGGGTTTTTCACAGCCGGGGGGCCCAACGGCTGCCCAGAGTCTCATCTGGCCAAATCACACAACTCTTCTCAAAGTGAGCCCCAAAGCAAAACCTCACATCGGGGCATATGTATAGCCTTCTCCTGGCTCCAAGAACATCACAGCCCTCTTGACCCACTGCCCAATCACAAAGCAACAAGGCTGTGGGCATTCCCAAAAAACAAGCCTCCCATCATAGGTTCCACATGATGACATCCAGCCTATTAGGGTACAGAGTATACTTTCAAATAGGGGAAGCTTCTCAGAGTCAGGTAGCCACTTTAGCAAAGGGCCTAGGGGCAGGGAAGATCATCAGATTCCCATAACAGGTAGTCAATTTGATACATTATTCTATTTTGTTACAGAAATCACTAAAACCAATAAACTTTGAAGACTATAATATTTTTTTACTCCTTTTGTTGTTATTGTGCCATTAAACGCTGAGATACTCATTTCTGGAATACTAACCTTTATTATGGTATCCTAAGGTTGTATGTATCATGTGGACAGAAAAATTCAAAACAGCATCACAAATAATCTCAAGAAGGCAGGAAATTCTTACTATTGAGCAAATTTAAGCAATTTGAGATAGCAGGAAACCTCTTCAGTTAAATTTTGTGCCATCCTTAATGATATGACCATTTGGTAGCTCTTTCATCCCAGACAGTATAGTTAAGAAAAGATTCAGGAAGGTAACAAATTAAATCTGCACTTTAAAATGTGAAACATACATGAAAAGTAAATTTCAACAACAGTGATTTACTCCAAAATGTTCCCTTGACATATCACCATTCCTTACACTTTCTACCTTCACATTATAGAACAATATCATGGCTTGTATAGGTTATGTTGACACCTACTCACCCCCTTACTGACTTATTCTCTCACTAGCAGGTCTAGATTTCTCAGAGAAAGACTACTACCACATAATTGCATTCTGTTTCTCTCAGGGTCCTAAAGGTAAACCTGCTGTTAACTCAATACTCTAACTCTTGAGACCCTATTGATGTGTTTCTATTTACATAGCCAGACACCAATAATAATGCCATTTTTTGATCTTAAAAGTAGTCGTTAACTTAGTGATAAGGCAAAATAAATATTGCAATTATTTATGTATTAAAGGAAATGCATAATTAATAAAATTCATCACAATGCACATATAAAACAGGATCACATTTTCCCACCAATTTACTAAATAGAATAGGTACATACATAAAGGCATCTGGCAGGAAAACACATAAGGGAGGAAAACTCATGTGTTTGGGAGTAAGTCTTACCTCTGGATTTCAGACTTTGATAGCCCACCTACATTCTGGAATATCTGTACACCAAGAAACTGATTCTCCTTTGCTTCTCTGTTGCTACCTGCCATTCTTCACCTTGGCAAATCCTCTTTTCTCCTATAGTGAAACAGTGTTTATAAGTTCTTTCTTTCAACATATAATTAATCTTAAATGGGCTTTTAGAAAATACTACCTTTTTATGTGAATAGAAGTTGTCTGTAAGTCAGTGAACTTCAAAGTCATTAGAATGCCTATCTCTGGGCTACATACACTAGTCAGTTATGTACTCTTCCTGATGGCACATTGTTCAATCAGAACACAGATCAGTTTCCTTCATTAAGTAAGCTATACAAGCTTAGCCAGCTCCCTAGGATACAAAGTTTCTGCAAAGCCTGTCTTTCCTTATCTTTTTTTGTTATCAAACCAGAAGTGGCAGCATAGAGCAATAAGCAATAATAATAATTAATAATACTACTATATTAGAAGCTTCACTCTCTCTAACTCTAGTTGGAGTTGAAAGGCCATAGATACAAATGAAGATCAAGTATTTCTCCAACCAATAGGGAATCACTTAACTGAAGTCTTTGGTCAGTTGACTTCCAGCTGCCACAGCTTTGAGCCATATTTCAGTCCTCCCTACTGTGTCTTCAATTCTTGTCTTTAAGTTCCTAAATCAGTCTCCTCTTTCAAATTTCTTTCCCTTCAATAGCTTAAATGAAATCCTTCTGACTTTAAGTGAATGACTTTTCACTTAAATAGTAACAATTCACAAATTTCCTCTATGAAACCAATAGTCCTCTTAAAATCATGCCTCAGTCTCCAAATATTGATATATTTCTAATTTCACTTATTTTTTTTTTTACTTTCTTTAGTCATAACAGTTATATACAAATGAACTGAGGTGTCATAATTCTCTGCAGCCATAAATCTTCAACATGGTCCAACATCTCATTTTACGTCTTTGAAACTATATTTCTTCATGTTAATATTATATTTTTAATAAATAAAAATTAATTCTGTGACTCTTTAAAATATCAAGACATTCACATATAAGTGAGGCATCATTCTATATGCTTCACAAAGTGATTTGAATCTTTATATTTATTTTTCATTTCATTTTTTGTTCCAAATTGCTCAAAACTCATCTCAAAACTTTCTTTATGCATATATATTTTACCATTTTGATTAAAATAGTTCTATTCCTACTTTTTTTTAGGCATCACAATTGTTACCTTTGATACAGCAATATCTTACATCCTTTGACAATTGAAATAATGCTTTCTCTTCATGTAAAAATAATTTTTCTGTGCCTTTCATCACTAGCTCCATATGAATGGCTTAGTATCTTGAAATGACATTACATTACATGCATTTACTTGTCAGTGTCCTTTATACTAGGATTTCAAAGCATTTTGCAATCAGTCATCAAGCTTCACAAGTTCCAGTGAGGACAAGGACTCTTGTTGCATTTTTGCAATTTGAAAAGTAAGTGAGGACTTTAAATGATTGTCCTGTGAACATGGTCAGTCAGTGTCAAAATGAGGGGGAAAATGACTGAGTTTGATCTCTTACTCTTCTGTGTTAACAAAAAGAAAAGTTCCTGTTTTGCCTGGATGATATTTAATCCTGAGGTTCTACTAAATGCAGATTGTGCTTTGCAACCTCTGAAATAGCTTTATCCGACTTTTAGTGACCCCCTTTGTTGTTGGTTTTTTTTTTTTTATGGCAAAGTCACTGGAGTGGTCTGCCATTTCCTTCTCCAGCTCATTTTACAGATGCAAAAACTAAGGCAAATAGGGTTAAATGATTTGCTTAGGGTCACACAACTAGGAAGTATCTGAGGCCAGATTGATGAGTCTTCCTGACTCCAACCCCAACTCCACCTAGCTACCTCTTTTACTGCTGACGCCATTTACTCCCTTTTAACTAGCACTCCTGAGAAGAATGCTTGTTTCCTCTTAAGAGATTAAAGTGAAACACCCTCTGTGACCAAATGCTTATGGTATAGGATCATAGCATCCTAGCTCCAGAGCTGGAAGGGACCTTAGAGGCTTTCTAGTTCAATCCCACTGTTCTATCAATAGATGGGGAATCTGATGGCCAGAGAAGTTGAATGACTTGACTAAGATTATAGAGGCAGTTAGTACTTGACCTCTTCTTCCCCTAAAAAAAGTCTGATGTTGTGTTTTGTCAAAGTTTTTTTTTTAAATCAAAATGTTTGGAGTTCAGATTTATTTTAAAATTTTGTCCTCATTTCCTTGATTTTTATCCTTGATTGAATTATTAACTTTACAATTAAAATGACTTTTTGAAAAGGTGGCTATGGAAAATATACATTCCTCCTCCATTTTTATAGCAGTGAAAAATTGCCATTTATGCAATTTTATTTGAAGTAGATGTTTATAGTATAATGCAAATTGTACACATAAATTAAAATCAAATCATTCATGTAACTGGAAGGAAACATTTTATACTTAAATCTCACAAGGAATTTCTATTTTTATAAAATGATAATTTTGGAAAGTCAGCACATAAATATGGACTATCTCTCTCTGCCTTATGGAAATGAGCAGAATGACTATTCAGGACCTCATTTTCTTGTCTTACTTACATAGTATATATTTTCAAAGAAACCTTTGGGAATGAAGATAAAAGTACAAATGTCCTGAAGTCAGTAGATACGTTATTTCGATGGCAATCTTCTGACAAGTTAAAAGTACCCTTCACATAAAGGTCTTGTCATTTCTCAAAATGCCTGTATTTGAATGGATATCAGAATATTTGGCAGGGCCAAGTAACTACTGATGATAAACTTTAATTTATCTTAAAAAATTAGCAGTATTCAATTTGAATTTAAGAACAGAAGCCTGATAAAAGATATGTTCCCTTAACCCAAATCTAATTGAAAGGGCAGTAAGAGTTACGTCTGAAGTATGAGTTGAAATGGGAGTCTTGAGACCTAAGTAGTGAGACCTTTCTTTCCTGTTCTGTCTCATCTTAGGTAGGTCATTTATGTGCTAGACTTCCTAGCTTCCTGTGAAATGATGGTCCCAGGATTAGATACTTGCCTCCATCATAGTTAAATGTTACATAGTTGAAAGTTAATGTTGGGAAATGCTTTGATATTCTGACAAATGAATGCTTTTAAAATATGCTATGGAATATAAACATTATTATATGCTAATAATATCTCCAGTGAGCCACTTAAGGGTGAAACATTTATACTAATCAGGTAAAAGAAGGTAAATGGGAGAGAATGAACCCCTAATCACGAGTTTAAATTATACTGGTTTTGGTACAATTCCTTTTTTATTTTTTGCTTTTTGGAGGGCAATTGAGGTTAAGTGACTTGCCCAAGGTCACACAACTAGTAAGTGTGTCAAGTGTCTGAGGCCAGATTTGAACTCAGGTCCTCGTGACTCCAGGGCCAGTGCTCTATTCACTGTGCCACCTAGCCACCCCAGGTACAATTCTTTATAATAGTGTGACCACTGTTTTGACAAATATGATGCTGAAGATGGCTGCCAACAATGTCACCTCCACGGAGAAGGCAAAGTATCTTTTTTGGGAAAGAAGTGAGTGTGGTTGTTGCATCCAGAGAGAGCAATGGCATTTCTGCCCACATGAAAGCCAAGCAGTAAGGCAAGAGAAGGAATGTGTCATTACCATTGTATGTGAGACTGGGCTTCTCTTCATGCTCACGAAGAGAGAGGGAGCAGAATACATGTAGAGCTGGGTTATAGTTAGACGGGGTAGCTGTAGTTAGTGGTCTTCATCACCAAATATTGGTCTCTTTCTCTGTGTGCTTTTGGATGGTTTTCTGATATGTTTTGCCTTTTTTGGAAGGCATTCATAATGGCTGATGAGCTTCTTTCTACTCAGAGTACTTTACACAGCTGTGGCCTAGTTGACATGTTTCTGCAGTGTCCAGATATACCTATCTCTGATTGGTAGTGGTTTGTGACAAGTAGGATGATTTAGGGGATGCTATGTGCCATGTTGAATTGGCTGGGATGACGGTCTTATAGTCAGAGTCCTAAGCCACCTTAGAGATCATTTAGTGTATCCCTTTTATTTTTTTCAGTAACTTGCCTAAGGTCATACTGGAAGTAAATGACAGAACCGAACTTCAGACTCAGGTCCTCTGACTGCCAAGAAGAATGTTCCCATTAGGGGATTGGAACATGGCAATGGCAGACAGTGATTTTCAAAGCACCAGGGCCTTAACTAACATGTCAAGGTCAAAGCTTGTCTTCACCTTCTTCCTTTTCTACACCCCAGTCCTCTAGGTGGAGGTTGCCTTTCCTCTAAGTGCTCTAAAGTCCAAAATGACTTTCTCCTCTTCAATCAAAAGTCATATTACAGAAGTATCAGGCTCTCTGTGCATCTGATAAAAGTTATTTCATGCTCTGGTAGAATATATTTCCAACTCCTAATGGAACTCTGTTTGCAGATCTCCTAACTCTCTGTAACTTGGAAGATAACTTTTGAGAGCTGGCATCATTCAACATTTTATTTTTTTATTTTTGGAGGCAATGGGGTTAAGTGACTTTAATGGGAATTAATTTAAATTTGAAGACTCCTTTTTGTTATGTCAAGTAAGCAGGTATTTAGCCTTTAGTAACTAATCAAACCTCTGTGAAAGAAACAGAAGGTGTGAACTCTATCTCTGTGGCTGACATAACAGGAAAGGGTTGGCTGAAACAGGAAGCCAATGTGTGCGTGTGTGTATATAAGAAAAGCCCCAGAGAGGCACATTCAGAATTTTCTCCTGACAAGATCCTGGTGGAAGAATTGTGGAGACTGAAGCCAGCTGAGAGAGAGAGAGAGAGAGAGAGAGAGAGAGAGAGAGAGAGAGAGAGAGAGAGAGAGAGAGAGAGAGAGAGAGAGAGAGAGAGAGAGAGAGAGAG
>CM053588.1:274726550-274788507 GCA_028646515.1 Pseudochirops corinnae
GCTGAGATTTCTTCTGGCCCTAGGGCCAGCCAAACTGCCAGAGGACTGAGGAAGCATGACCAGGATGCTAAGAGTTTGTTTGTTTGTGGCTTGGTTGATCCTTGAGTTTCCAGCAACAGAAGTTGTGAAGGTTTTGAGATGTGCTGGACCCTGTGAACTTCAGTGTGTAGCAGGAACTGCCCCGAGGTCTGGACAAGGTCCTGGGAGCTGTCTGCCTCTGAATCCAGGTGACTTTGGATTCAGGTAGGAGCTGGGACCATGGAAGGGGATCCAGGGAATCTGAGAGACTACTCTGAGTCAAGATGAAGAAAATATCTCTCCTTGGATATTGAATGCTGTGATGATAACATGGTTTACTAGTGACCTATCATTAGTAAATACTAATGATAGTACTTAGTGCTTAGCGATACTTAGTAACTGATTGCTAAATAAGTGACTGATTAAGTTAAACTAGTTGCCCCAGGAGTGGAAGACTGACTTGTATTCTGAGATGAATGAATGACTAAGTAAGGAGGCAAACCTCCTTAGGGATACTAGATGATTGTTCTTTTGTCCTTTGTTCTAAATACTGTGACCACTTTGGTGAAAACTATGTGGCCATTTTAATGATAAGCTGTTGTAAACACTATATTGTGATTTTGTTATGATAAGATGTAATGTTGTGAATACTGTATCTTGATTTGTTGTGAATGTTTTCCTTTGATTCGTTCTTGAATAAATAGAGTGTTTACTACACTGTGTGATCAGAACCTTAAGAGCTGTTCACAGTAGCATTCTTTTGGGAAGCTGCTCATGCATGGCATTACAGTGACTTGCCCAGGGTCACATAGCTAGTAAATATCTGAGGCCGGATTTGAACTCAGGTCCTTCTGACTCTAGAGCTGGTACTCTGTCCACTGTGCCATTATCTGTCCCTGTTCAATACTTTAGAACCTCAAAGCCAACCTGCTGGTTAGCTAGGCTGGTTCTCTGAGAGCAGACATGCAGTCCATCACCATGTTCATACAGGAAACCTGTCCTTGCACTCCAGTGACATGGCTTTTGAGGGTCCCCACTAAGGTGTCAGAGTCAAGACTTCAGCAAATATGAATAAATAGCTCAAATGTATGAAGCATTTATAGTTTACAAAGTTTTCTTTAGAACAATCCCATGAAGTAGATAGCACAAGCTCAGTATTCCCATGTGAAGAAAGTAGTGCTCAGAGGAAAGTCACATGGCTAGGTAGCAACAGAGCAAGGAATCAAACCCGTCTTCTTATGTCAAGTCTAGCACCCTTTTCATTAACCCATGCTGCCTTTGTATGCCATGTTGCTAGTTTTCAATTCTTTTCTAACACTGGGCTCATTGATATATCAAAGTTTCAATAAGACTAGTTAATATCTCCATTTAGAGCTTTATGTGCTTAAAATATCCTTTGCAATGAAATAAAATTATCTAATAGTGTTAACAGATCTCTAGCCCCCATTTAAAAAATCAATTAACATACATTCATTAATGCTATAACATTCCAGGTACCACACTGAGCATTATGAATACAAAGAAAGGCAAAATTAGTCCCCCATCCCAAGGACCTCGCATTGTAGGGGGGGAGAATACGTGTAAGTAAGTATATATACACAAGCTATATACAGATTAGATGGAAGGTAGTTTCGGAGAGGGAAGTACTGGAAGGAAACAGAAAAATTACACCTCCAGAAGTATAATTTGAGTTGATCCTTGAAGGAGCCAGGGAAACTAAAAGGTGATGGTGAGGAGACAGTGCATTCAGGTATGTGGGACAGCACATGCAAGGTCATGGATAACAGTGATAGAGTGTTTGGAAGGGGGAGCAACAAGTAGTCTAGTATATCGGGAAGAATGTGTAGAGAGCAGTATAGTGCACAAAATCTAGAACTTTGGGAAGGGGCCAGACAGGTGTGCCAATCTTTATTTTCTTTCAAGATTGTATCTAACTCTCTTACAATTCAAAGTTTGAAAATATTCAAAACTGGCAACATTAGCGTATGGGAATTTTAGCTTTAAATCAATTGAAGCCCACGTTTCATGATTTTAAAAAGATCCCTTTCTAAAGAGTACTTCCTAGTTATATTCAACTCAACTGACCTCCAAAGAGAGTGTACTCAGAACTAAACTGAATTTTCTCATAGTTCGCTAAATGGTGCACTGATTGGTTGCTTCAGAGAAGTGTCCAAAAATGACCTTTAGGATAGTTTGGGGAATGAAATTTACTGGATGACAATTAATCTGTCACCATCTTTGCATGCCAAAGGACATTCAAAAGCCAAGAGAGAATCTTGGTTTCTTCCCTCTTCTCAGCTTTCCTCACTAATCCTTTGATTGGCTCTAATAGTGTTCTTTCATAACAAAGCTGTCCTTAGCAGATGTAAATGGTGATGGAGTGGACTCTAATTTCAATCAGCTGAGTAATTCTGGAAAGATTAGTAATGGACCACTGCTGTGAATTAGTAAAGAGAAAGAAAAGAAGTCCCTTCCTCAGAAATATGTGTGTGTGTGTGTGTGTGTGTGTGTGTGTGTGTGTGTGTGTGTGTGTGTGTGTGTGTGTGTGTGTGTGTGTGTGTGTGTGTGTGTTCAATCATTGACTGCTATGAATAGGGAAATCCAGACCTTGGGATATAGGCATAAATACAAACATATAGAATACATATAACTATATGTATGTATGTATATTTCATGGCGTAAAAGCTATTTCCAAAGGACTCTTATTCCGTCTTCCTTTTCTGCCCCCTCTCTCCATCCCACACTTGGTATATATCTTCCCTAGAAGATCAAAAAAAAGAAAGCCTTTCAATAAAGTCCACTCTGGGTAGGTCAGTCCACTTTGGAGCCAGCAAGGCTGCTTTTCTGAACCCAAGGGGGTGATGGGCCTTTTTACTCTTCTTTTTATTGGATCAGGCCCTTGGTGTTGCTTATACAGTGTTTCTGGCCTTAAAAGTGTCTGGAACAGAATGCAGGCTGGAGCATGTTGGCAAGTGTATGTAACTCCACCATCTGCTTTGCTTTCTCCCATTCATCAATCCCAATACTTTCCTTTTCTTTTGGGTTACTCCATTCCTTGATCAAGTTAGAGAGGATTTACTGAAAAATACATAATCTGTATTTCATTCTTAATTACTTTTATAATTGTCTACAAGGGAAATTGCTATACATTGTAAGTGGTGATAAAATCATCAAAGGGGAATAAATCATAGATAAGATATTTAAGACTTTTAAATATATAAAAGGATTAATTAACTGCTGATTGGCACTTGTGGGCCTGGCAGCCTAACAACTTGTTAAATTAAGAAAAGGAGGTTAGGTATTGCTATCTATGACAAAGGCAGAAGACTCTTTGTTACTCTAAGACAAGATCTCTTTTCTTGTTTTTAAAATGTGGCTTAGATTGATGTTAAAAATTCTCTATGAAGCCATTTCCCCTACATATTTTCTTTGAAAAGGTCAAGGCCTGACCTGCATATCTTTCACGTAGATCTACACCAATGGACCTGCTCTGCCTCTCAGGGATGCAAGAGAATGGTAGCTCCCCCGAGAAGAAGCTAGCATCATTTACAATGACTAACATTATTGAAAAAATGTGTCTGAAAAAATCACCTTGGGAACTACAAAGAAATATACTTCTATTTACAGTAGCTCTATCCCTGTCAAATAGATGCTTTGCATTCTTAGAATTTTCTAGAAAAGGCATTAACTCACTCCCAGCCTCCTCCTATATCAAAAAAGGAAAAGGAAGAATATTAAATTATGGGTCCTCTTGCATAAAGTTCACAGGCATGGGAGGGCTACGTTTTGAAAGAATATTATTATATAGCTAATAAAACAAAATTGACCAACATAATGCAAGCTAATGTGTTTGTGGAAGGATGAGAAATACAATCCCAAAATCCCAAGAAGGGGATCACCAGACCTTTATCTCCCCTGAATCATTTTAGTTTTATTTCAAAGAATGCCTTATGGTCACAAAAATAAATTAAATTACAAGGCAATGAAAATACTGGAAGTAGTTTAATTTGTCCTTTTTGATTCCTCCTGCAAGCAAGAAGGAAAATAAGAAAAATCGCTGGTAAATCCTTTAACTATCCTCACTATTCACTGGTAATTGTGAATAGAGCTTGCATTTCTGGGTCAAAAGCCCAAGGCCCTACACAGATCTAAATGCAATATTAATAGTGGAAAAAAGAAATCACTCTTCATGTTAACATTAATATTGCAAAGATCTAAGCCTTTTGTCTAACAGTCTTAGTGAAATTATACAGTTTTAAAGCTAGTTTATTCTCCAGTGGGAATTCTCCAGTTGGGAAATTGCAAAGTTCTTCTAATGGCAGCAAGATTTTCCCTGAAACAAAAACCCGTCTTAGAATTGTGGGATAAAAGATCCAGATAAGGACACTGGGTGCCAGGGTAGTTAAGTGATATTAATACCAAGATTCTTCTGGGAATGTTGTAGGACTATGAGTTGTGAAACACTACCATACCCAGAAAACCAAAGTTGAAATTCACTCAAAGGGCAATGGAAAACCACATTGTACGCATGAGCAGATCATAACACATTACAAACAAGGAATCAGGGAGGAAAAACTGTGCAAAGGATGCCATCAAAGAGATGTGTGATTGAAAGAAACAGGTTAGTCACATGATTAGATCAAGGAACAAACCCATCAGTATGTGTTCAATGCTAGGGGAATGTGTGAAAAGCCCACTCATGGGAGGACAGGGATAAGACTCATCCAAGGAGAGCTGAGGTTTGCATCACTGGGGAGAATACTCACATCATGGAGAACACAATTTATTGGAGTGTTGGGCTGTTATTCTCCGGTGTCACTTATTTGGATGAAGTGGGAAAGTGATAAACTTGGAGTCGGGAAACCTGAGTTTCAATGCCAATTCCAACAACTACTCACTGTGATTTTTAGGAGAGTTACTTAGCTCTACTTTGAGCCATAAATTGTTCATCTGTAGAATGAAGATAATAATACATTTACTACCAAAAACGAGATTTATAAACCATTAAAGTCTCAAATGGTCACCATAAATGCTATGATCCAAAGAGACCAAATATCCTATGAAATGACATGGCAAACCTTGAGTTCCTTGGTCCTCCTGTACCCTGTGACAGTACCACGGAGGCCAGGTTCTACATCAGTTAAGAGGAGATAGCTTTGAGCAGTTCTGTTTCTACTCTCTTTTGTGGCAAGTAGAGGGTTTTCTCTCTAGAGTACCCATGAAGGTGGGCTCTGTTGTTCATCTCCATCCTGCCGTGGCTTCCATATGGAGCATGGTTTCAACTTGGCAAACTATTGCCTGGTCCCCTGATTTTCATTTCAGTTTTTTTTTTCCTTTCTTTTGCTGAGTAGGCAATCGAAAATAGTTCTCATTGTGGGCATGTCCAGACACAGAGGTGATTTTCTGAGTTAAAGAAGGGTCTAATTAGTGGACTTGACTAGTAGTATCAAAGGAAGCTTCTGCTTGGAGAAGCCAGCCATCTAACAAGAGGAGGAACCAGATCCCTTGCCAGAGGCTGTGGACTTTGTGTGGGACTGCAGAATTGTGTTATGAAAGTGCCCCAGTAACTGCTAAAGCTAAAAACTAAGGGAGTAAGTCTCCTTAAAACACCATACAATTGTTCAAGAAACTGCCGAACTGCATGTTAATTTCCCATCTGAACTTTGCTTTTATCTTGCATAAAGTAATATCCAACTTTGCCTTTTCTTTTGGTTTTTGAACTTAAATCCACCAATCATGGCCATTTATAATATTAATCAAGGAAATCTCTATGGAATTATGGTGCTTGGGATCTATCATGAGGACTGCATAGAGACTTATGGGGCTCGGCATTTTTAGCTTACTCTGCAAGTGTCTGGGATTCCTTAGGTACCAACTTCTCATTTAACTTCCTTTTAAGCTTTCCTTTTATTAAAAAGGTACCAGTACATATTTGGATATGTATAATTTAATGAGAGACAGTGGGACATAATGGATAAAGAGCTGGCCTTGGTCCAAGTCTAACTTCTGACTGGCTTTGCAACTAGGGAGAAGTCACTTAATTTCTTATTGAGCTAGGCAGATTTTTAAGACTGTATGTTTACAGAGAAGGACTGATAGGGGAACTTTCCTTAATGAGGTCTTCCCTATTTCAGTGAAATTTCAGTTCTAGTCCCCATGCCCTATAATGTGCTGATGAATGGTTTATTGTCTCACAGTAGATAAACTTGGCATGTTGTGAGTGTCATGATTCCTTGAGAACTACTATAGTTTGTAGAAGTTACTGTCATCAGAGTGTACTTGAGTATTTAGTGTTGATATTGATGTTAAGAAGAAGATGTATTTTTTTTTTTTACCAGATTTGAAAATCAGTAACTTTCTGGGTTGATTCTTTTTTTTGGTCAAACAGAGATCACAACTGGGGACACATATCTGTGAATAACATGTAGAAAAGAGAATATTATTATCAAGGAATAGCTGAATGCCTACCCCTGCTAAACATTATATGCTACAACAGACAATGCAGTCTTTGTTTTTACATTTCTTAAAGTTTAAGGAAGATTTCTGGTTCCTTTTTGATGATCAAGTAAGTACTTTGTAAGAAAAAGAATAAATTAAGAAGTGTTTCTATTACCACTTCATTTTATGACCAATGCTGGTACCATTGTTTATAATTTATTTTTTTCATTGTCTGGATCTGTAATTTCATTGACATAGGGATCTCCTAGTGTGAAAATTCCTTCTCCTAATATAGGTCTCCAACTTGTGCATGTAAAGCTTCTAGTCCAGGAGTGGGTAACCCGCAGCCTTGAGACCACATTTGGTTTTCTAGGTCCTCAAGTGCAGCCCTTTGACTGAATGTAAACTTCACACAACAAGGCTTGGATTTGTTCTGTGAAGTTTGGATTCAGTCAAGGGCCCACACTTGAGGAACTAGAGGGCTACATGTGGCCTTGAGGCCATAGGTTCCCCTCCCCTGTTCTAGTCTTTGAGAGATGGCTCATCTTAGGGAGGAAAGGGTGTTGGGTCCAGGTAACACAGGGACTAAATGTTAAACTTAAGCCCAGGTCATCCTGACTTTAGGGAGGACCCTCCATCTACTATGCCATGCTGTTTCTCATTTTGTTAAATTAACGAATTAATTTGTATACCTTATTTTGGAGTAGGAATAAAGTCAACTTAATCTAAAGTATTTCTCTCAGAAATACCTTCTGTTTCTTGTCTACTATTTAAAAATATTTAAAAAGTGATGGAATTTCAGAAAGTCAAATTGGGAAACATTCTTTGGTGGGTTCTCATTCATATGAATCCTTCTAGTTGGTACCAAGCAGTTTTAGCCTAGAAAGCAACTTCTTAAAGTCACATATTTCTAATCTTTAATATATTTACAGAGTTTAGCACAAGTGCTTAATGAATTATGTATGTATATATCCATCCATCTATTTTAATTGTAATTTTCTGTCCATTCTATTAAAATTGATTTTCTGACTCCTAACTAGGCAAGTTTGAATTGATTTTGTAAGTTTTTTTGCAAATGTGTGGGTGTGCATGATTCACTTCAGAAGGTACTTTCTAAAGAAAAAAAAGAGGTATTTGAGAATAATCCTTTTCATCTGCTACTTGGTAACTCCCCTCTTCCTCTTAAAAAAAAAAATCAAACTAGTTGTCAAGGCATGACTTATTCTCTCTGAGCCTGCTTACTGTTCCATTGACTTCAAGAAATCTACTAATTTTTTTGATTACCTTTTGCTCTCCTCTTTGAAGTTTGACTCACTTGTCCTTTCTTTTTAAAGCCTGCTACAGCTCTTGCTCTTCTGGCTTTCTCTGTTTAGCCCCTTTTTGCTCCATGACCTTTCTAAAACATTCAGTTCATTTGATAACCACTGTTCACTAGTAGTCACTTAGATCTGGAAATTTTTAGGTGTTAATATTTTCCAAGTCCTTTACTTTTCCACTCCTTCCTATATCACGTAAATCCCCTACTTCCCCCACCTTTAAAAAATTATTCCTCAAGATTCATAGTTCTTTCTTCAAAAGAAACTTATAATAATTATTTCTCTTCCCCCCTTCTGGTCTTCCTCTTTTATTAATGGGACTATTTTAAGAAAGACACCTCGACTTCAGTAGAAGGTTGTCTTTTATAATCTCTGCATTATTCCTCTGAAGTTGGCCTATATGATTAGAAACCATTATGCCAATCCCAGGACTTTTGTTTTGATTTACTAAACATTTATTAAGTGTTTAGTATGTGCAAAATATGGTGATAGGGATTGAGAAGAAAAACAATATTTATAACATAGACTCTACTCTCAAGGGTCTAGGTGGAAAAATGACATGTAGGCAAAAATTATTATATGAGTGCAAAGAATGGGTCTGGATAAGTGCTATGAGAAAATGGAAGACAGAATAATTTCAGGTGGGAACAAGGGGAGGAGAGGTGATGGTAGTGAAGAGAGGCAAAGGAAAACCAAAGAGGACTTCAAGGAAGGGGTGGAATTCAGGTTGGACCTTAAAGGAAGAAAGAGACTTCAATAGGGAAAGAATGATGATGTGCTTGCAAGTGGGGATGGGGGTGGGCAAAAGAAAACCAAAGAGAACTTCGAGGAAGGCGTGGAATTCAAGTTGGACCTTAAAGGAAGAAAGAGACTTCAATAGGGAAAGAATGATAATGTGCTTATAGGTGGGGTGGGCTCAATTCAGGCAAAAACTTATAACCCACATATATTAAAATAACTGATCGGAAGAACTATTTGGAAACTATCTCAAAGGTGTTATATAGAAATCCACCATTAGTTCCTTTAAATAATCTCTACTATTCACACCTATGTGTCCATAACATTTCTTCCTCTTCCTTCCTGTCCACTTACAAACCATGACCACTGCTAATCATCTTCCTCATCTCTCTCCCACTAGACCCTCACATAGCAAGTCATTAATAAATGCTTGTTGACTGAATGACTAATTCTGCCACTAAGAACCAGGCTACTTTCAAGCCATGCTAGCTCTGTCCCACCCCACTTTCTTTTTTCTTCTTTTTAGTTGCATTTTATTTTTCCCCTTTTTTAATTAAATCATTTATTTTTAGTTTTCAACATTCACTTCCATTGTTTTAAATGTTAACCCTTTCCCACCTTTTTTGGGTTGTCCTTCTACCCTGGCCCATATTGTTGCTCAGTCATTCAATCCTATCTGACTCTTTGTGATGCCATGGACCATGTTAAGTCAGGCCCTTCTTTCCTCTAGAGTCTCCCAAACTCTGTCTAAGCTCATATTCATTGCTTCCATGACACTATTTATCCATCTCATCCTCAGCCATCTCCTTGTCCTTTTGCCTTCAATCTTTCCCGACTTCAGGGCTTTTTCCAATGATTTCTGTCTTCTCATTATGTAGCCAAAGTACTTCAGCTTTGGCATCAGTATTTGACTTTCCAATGAATAATCTGAATTAATTTAAGTATTGACTGATTAGGACATAGAATGTGCTTAATAAACAATTGTTGACTTGCATTTGTGTCCCTTAGCACAAACTTAGCACATGTTGTTTAGTTTTTTTTATACATTTGATTCCTCACGAATCCTTTGGGGGTTTTCTTGGCAAAGATACTAGAGTCGTTTACTATTTCCTTCTCCAGTTCATTTTATAGATGAGGAAACTTGGTAAACAGGGTTAAATGACTTGCCCAGGGTCACACAGTTAATGTGTGTCTGAGGTCAGATTTGAACTCAGGAAGACTCCAGGCCCAGCCCTCTATCCACTGCATCACCTAGCTGCTCCTAACATGGAGAAGACATTTAATACATTCTTTATCATCAATACTATTTTTAGCAAATTTCACATACTAGATATATAGGAACACATATACACACATGTGGAGAGAGAATATAATCAATGGAGAGACATCTGGATTTAGAAGTGGAGGCTCCAGATTTGACTCATGACTCTGTTGCCTACTCCCTGTGTGACCACTTCTCTGGGCTCCCGTTTCCTCAACTGTAAAGAGAAGGGGTTGATCTCCATGGCCTCTCAGGTCTTTTTTGGTTCTGACATTCTGTGGTCCTATTGACAGGGTGGTGCATTTGTGAGGAAACGTTGAATGAGACTTGCCTTTCATTTGTGACTTCTGCTACCCGAGAGCTGCTGGAGGCAGTCCCTTCGAAAGGAATTGGGAAGTATTGGGATACTTTTATGCTTTCTTATTTGACTCAGTTTTGTCTCATTTTCACTGGCCAAAGGGTCTCTGACCCCTTCCAGCTCAGTCCATAAATATTCGGATAGACGTAATGGTGTCTTGATGCTTTTTAACCCCAAAATAAAAAGAGTAGAAACACAAAGCCAAAATCAGCAATACAGATCCATTTCCTTTGAACTCACAAATAAGTAAGAGTCCTCAAAAGAGAGAGAGTCCTATCATAACAATCTGAAGATGCCAGTGTGCAGGAAAGCAGTTGGGGCATAAAATGCTTTGGGACAGAAACAAGGTATATCCTCAGAATTTGGGGGCACAAGAAGAAGAAGAAACCAGAGTCGACAAGGAAAGGAAGTTTCTCTGTTTGCAGAGATAATTGACTTTGCCAAATGTGGGAAATTTGGTTGCTGAAGAGACTAAGATTTCTACCAAACTCCCTTCAGGAAGAATATAATTTAAAACCTGGTTACTGTAAGATATGCTGTAATCTAATTAGCCGTAAAATGCCGAGATAATACTGAGCATTTATTTGGGTAGAGTCTAGGAAAAAAAGAAGAACCCAAAAGTAAGAGTTTGGTAGCTTTTATCCATCATTGTCTAAAGAAGAGAGTCATTGTAGAAATGCAATTATTGGGCGTTCTGGTCACTACAAAGGTATACCACGAGATATAGTTGAACTGGGAAAATGAGCCAGGAGCTATCATACATAGCATAATATAACATTGTGATCAATTAAATTCATTAATTGGCAAGAATTAATCAATATCTATGGGCAGCTAGGTGGTACAATGAATAGAGCACAGGCCCTAGAGTCAGGAGGACCTGAGTTCAAATTTGACCTCAGACACTTGACTAGCTATGTGACCTTGGGCAAGTCACTTAACCTCAATTACCTTGCTTTCCCCCCTCAAAAAAAATAACTACTATGTGAAATGAGGGCAACTAGATGGGAGTGCTAGGCCTGGAGTTAAGAAGACTCATTCTCCGGAATTAAAATTTGGCCTCTGAAACTTGAGTAGCTGTGTGATCCTGGGCAAGTCACTTAACCCTGTTTACCTCAGAGTCTTCATCTGTAAAATGAGTTAGAGAATGAAATGGCTAACCACTCTAGTATCTCTGCCAAGAAAACCCCAAATGGGTCACAGAGAGTTAGAGAACTGAAAAAAGACAGAACAAAAAAATATGACAGGGAAAAATGAAAGAAAAACTTACTCCCTGCCCTCTGGAACTAACAATCTAGCCAGGATACATGGCTAGATACAAGCCACAGACACATACACATATATACATGTGTGTGTATGTGTATGTGTGTGTGTATATATGCTGAATATAATGAATAATATACATACATAAGCATATACACTATAAACACAAAAAAGTGACTCGGGAAGATCGCCAGCAGGCAGGGAGGATCAGGGAAAGAGTCCTGGAGGAAGGACTCCAGGGCTTCAACCCAACTAGAGTTTGGGCCCCTAAAGCCATCAGGGTACCTGAGGGCAGTATATTGACTTAGAAAACCACACATTTACATCGTCTAGGTTCTAGCGCCTTTTTATTTATTTTGCTAAATGTTTCTCAATTACATTTTAATCTTCAAGTTGCACTGAGTTTTGAAGAAAAAGAGATTTTGGGGATGCTGAGGTGAAGGAAGGATCATAGGATCATAGATCCCTACCTGGAAGGGACCTGTAAGGGAGCTGATTCATGCCCTCGTTTTACAGATGAGGAAACTAAAGCCCGAGGAGGTTAAACGGTGGCCCCAGGACATGTGAGTATTAAACATGATAGGAGGGATTCGAACTCAAGTCTTCTTATTCTGAAGTCAGTGTTTTTTGCACTATGACATGTGGCTTAAACCGTACAAAGACAACAGATGAAGTATTGCGTATGAAGAAGAGTAAGCAGGCCAGCGTAACTGAACAGTAGTGTTCATAAAGGAAAATAACGAATAATAAGACCGAAAAAGCAGGACCTGGGCTGTGTAGGACCTTAAATGCCAAACTGAGAAGTTACATTTGATCCCAGAGGTAATAGGGAGCCACTGAAGTTTATTGAGTAGGGGAATGACGTGGTCATGGTTGCACTTCAGGAAAATTACGTTGGTAGCTGAGTGGAAGATGGATCAGAGTGGGGAGGGACTAGAGGCAGGGACACAAAGATCACTACTGCATAGGCAAGAGGTGATGAGGATCTGAACAACCATCGATTCTGTTGTCAGATACCTTGAGAGCAGGACAGAGGTCACTTGGAATTATGAATATTCTTATCACTAGAAAGGTTCTCCCATTGTAAATTTAAAAGATTAGTGTGAATTCCCTGGGGGCCGATTACCCTTGGGTGAACTAATAAAATCAAGTCAGACTCTGAACCTATTTTGAGTCTGCCAAAACACAGACATCCCATGAAATCCTTCCTGAGCAGCCAGCCGGTTGGCCATTCTTTTTTCTTTTACCACCATCCATTTATTTGTAATAAAAGCTGAATTAATTTCTGAGGTAATAAAGGCAGGCCCCAACTTGCAAAGGAGTCATGTAGTAGCTGGTCTAAGCTTTCATGTTGCTCATGGTAAATCTCAGCTTCAAGTCCCCAAGCACCCTTTGACCTCAAGTCCTCAGAGTGTCCGGTCCTGATAGAATCTTTTTCTGAGACCGGAGCTCTGTGGTACATTGAGCATCTCTGGATCCTGAAAGGATGGGGTAGGAGGATAGCTATAGTATAATCTGATGACTGGGCAGTGTCTAACTCTCAGAACAGCTCCCAGGAGGGCTCAGACAGAAGGATGGTTAGAGGGATAGAAGGAGTGGGGTGGTGCTGGAGTGTCAGAGGCCATTCACATGGAAGGCCTTTTATAAATGGAGTGGTTTTAAATAGGGCATCCCCTGTATTCATTTCCCTGGACTTGCCGATCTAAGCAGCTGCTATTCATTATCCTCTCTCTACTCATCTGTTCTACCCACAACAAGTACAAGTTTTTTTCACTCTGCCCAGTGTCCCTTCAGATTTGTTTTGGCTCATTCAGAGACAAGATAAAAGGTTAGAAGATGATCAGAACCAGTGGTGTTTCATTCTGCTACTATTTGAAGACAGAGAGGAGCAGATGAGGTGAACTTGAGCGATGGGAGGTTCAAAGCTAGAGAAGGCAGGGTTACCAGAAAATATACCCCACTCCCACCCCAATCCAGGATTATTATTATTTTATTTTTCTTATAGTGTCCAGGCAGGATAGAGGAACAGCCTGCATATTTTATAAGGCATAGAAATGGATAGTCTGTGAGTATCTGTCACAATGTAAGGAAAGTGGAGGCATGGTAACAAATCAGGGTGATGCCAAGCAGCTGGAAATAGGAAGGGAAAGGCACATTTTTTAAAAGGCACAGTTAGCAGTTAGAGAAGGGAAATCTGATTAGACCATCAAGAGCAGGAAAAGGTCTATCTCCCAGTGGGATGCTGCAGAGCCTGACCTCAGTCTTTCTTAACCTCAAGCTGGCCAATGCAAAGCTGGTTGGCAAAAGGGCAGAGGGCAAGGTAGCACCTGAAACACTTTAATGTGCCTTGGATTTGTCAAGAGTTAGGTTGTGTCTGATTTTGTTTGGAAGGGCCCCCTATGAATCTAATCACCTGCCTTAGACTCTATTGCAGTGGCCTCCAGTTCTATAACTGCATTTGTAGGACACCCCATTAGCTGATAAGAGCCTCTCTTAGCCTTAGGGTCAGATAAGTAGCTCCTGAAGGAAAGTTTATATTCCTAGGTTAGTGGTCTCAAGTAGCTCAGATAAAGTAAACAGGGCTTTCCACCCAAGAAAAGGAAATTAAGCTTGGAAAGAATCCCAAGCATTTTAAAGGAGACTCTTTCTTTGCTGGAGCATAGAGGCATGATCTTTTCAGCTTGCCTTTTTGCAAATGTGTCATCTGCATGCAAGATCTTTCAGTGTTTGTATTATTTGCACAGAACCCTTTGATGTATGGATTTCCTCCAGCCCCCTTAAGGATAATTTTAAAAACTGGATGAGACAGAAGCAGACGCAGTACATTCCTGCTCTTTTCTGGCCCTCAAGGAAACATAATTCCAACCTGATTTGCTTATCTATGGGAACCTCTGCTTGCCATTCACCTAGTGCTCCTGACCCCAAGCCCATTTATTTACTACAGCACAGGAAGCCTGTCTGAAGGCTGTCAGCTTAGGTTTATCCCAGGAGAGGAGGCATCATTAAGATCCAAGGTCTGCAACTGGATTGTGCATAACTGACTGAGACTGAACTAGCAGGCAAACCATAATTGCACAGATGAAGTCACTGAAGAGATGAATATAGAGACACATTGCTCCAGGTTTCTGGGTCTTCCCCAGGCATTGATACAAAAGCTTCAGTCGTTTGGCATATATCTCCAGGAGTTTCATAGGCAAGAGAGATGTGTAGCCAGAGTAGGAATGTCATCATAAGATAATAGAGTTAGACTTGACAGGATCCTTAAAGATCATCTAGTTCAGTGGTTCTCAACCTTCCTAATGCTGTGACCCTTTAAAACAGTTCCTCATGTTGTGGTGACCCCCAATCATAAAATTATTTTCATTGCTACTTCATAACTTCATATGTGTTATCCGATGGTCTTAGGCGAGCCCTGTGAAAGGGTCTTTCGACCCCCAAAGGGGTCGCAGACCACAGGTTGAGAACCGCTGATCTAGTTCAACCCCTTAATTTTTATTGCTGAAGAAACCAAGAGTCAGAAAAATGAAAGGGCTTGCCTACAGTCACACAACTATCACGTGGGAGGCCAAGGATCTCACCCCAGGTTCTTGGGTTCCAAAGACATTCTTCTCCACTGTACCAGGATACCTCTAACTATCTTGTGCTGACTGGGCAATGCCTTTGTTTTGAACAGCTTACTAGTCATTTCAGAGAGAACTTTCAAACTCCTGGTAAGGCTTTTTAGTTAGCAAAATGCCTTTAATATACCTGTGTTTTTTTCTTATGTGCACTCCCCAAATTATTGCTGGTAATTGGGGAACTCTACACCAAAGGGGCAGATGTGACAAAAGGAAAATGAGGAACTCTATATCCATTATCAGTTTCAGGGAAGGAAACTATTTAGGGCATCTCCCATCAGTGTGCATGGGCTGGATGGAAGCTTCTTGAACATTCTAATGTGTATCTGGTAGAGGGGGGAGGGAAGAAGAGGCAAAAAAAGGAATAAAAGAAAGTTTTATAATAACTTTATTATATAGTTAAAAGGAATAGCAAGTTGTACATAATAGATTTGCAATCACCTTCCCCCCCATTCTATTATGTTATGGAAATGCTTGTTTTATTTCTTAAGTTCAGAATAAAACAAATAGAATTTAAAAAAAGATGTTAGTGTCTTGTGGAGATGGGAGAGAGAAGAGGAAGGAATTGTAGAAGAGCTTGGGGCTTCAAAAGGAAAGCGGAATGGAAGGAAAACTGGAAATAACGAAAAATATGTCCATTGGGATTGGAAACTTAGATTAGGGAATCTGAACAGGGTCTGCTGGGTCCTCAGAATGGAGAGGGCCTAAGGATGCAGAGTGGAGAAGGGGGAGTCAGAGTATTCTGTGGGTAGGCTACAAGACATTTTAAAACTTAAATTCAGCTGAATTTTGGAAGGTGGGAGAGGAGGCAAAAGGAATGTTTCAACCTGAAGCTGAGGGGTGGACTTGGGGTCCAGATAGAAAAGGATTCAATCCCTCCTAGGACCAGGGTGGTTGAGCAATGAACCTGGGAATGTGGTTGGATGTAATTATTTGATTTTAAGTTTAAAGAAGAAAAACAGAGCTCATATTTACAGGGAATGTTACAAACTGTCCTATATTCGGCTATCAAAGTGATTTTCCTAAAGTGCATATCTGACCATGTCATTCCACTACTCAAGAAATTCCAATGGCTTTCTACTACATCTAGGAACAAATAAATACTCCTCTGCTATTTAAAGTCTTTCAGAACCAAGTTCCACTCTTAATATACATTATCCCTTTCCAACACTCTATGGTTCAGTTAAATGATCTTTCTTACTGTCTCCCATATTTGACTCTCCTCTCTTCTCCATAGGGGCAGTAGTGGTGCAGTGGGTAGAGTGCCGGGATGGGAGTCAGGAAGACTCATCTTCCTGAGTTCAAATCTGGCTGCAGGCACTCACTAACTGTGTGACCCTGGGCAGATCACTTAACCCTGTTTGCCTCAGTTTCCTCATTTTCAAAATAAGTTGGAAAAGGAAATAACAAACAAACAACTCCAGCATCTTTGTTAAGAAAACCCTAACTGAGGTCACAAAGAGTTGGATGGGACTGGAAAATGACTGAACAACAAAAACCCTTCTTCATGCCTTTGCTTTTGTAACCCATGCCTGTACTCTACTCTCAGCATATTATTTCCTTCAGGATTCAACTCAAGTACTACTTTTTACATGAAGCCTTTCCCAATGCCCAAGATGATTGGTGCCCTTGCTACCCAAATTATTTTGTTTAATTTTTACATGTTGTCTATATATCTTGTCTCCTTCAATAGAATGTAAGATAATAGAATATGAGGTTAAGGACTGTTTAATTTTTGTTTTTGTGTCCCCAGTACGTAGCCTAGTACCTGGCATGTAGCAGGTACTTTATAAATGCTTATTCACTGATTGATTGCTGTTAGAACATAGGCAATGGTAAGGATATGTGTCAGCCTTTGGCATAGTTGTCTGAGTTCCTCTTTTCCTGATCTGGGACATGCCGCCATATTTTGTGAGGTCCAACCAGGAGCTGGTGAGCTCTGTCATAATCATGGATTGGACTTTGTAAGGCTCTGAGACACTGGGGATTATATTCTTTTAAGCTCAGGATTGAGAGGTGGCAGGAAGTGGAGTGAATATGGAGCTTGTCTCAGAGTCAGGAAGACCCAGGTTCAAGCCTCAGTTCTGATAAACACTGATTTTGTGACCTGGGCAGGTCAAGTCACTTATTAGAGTCCCTGGCAACTTTCTAAGCCCAATTGCCAATCTGTATTAACTAAGGGAGTTTCCTCACTGGGCTTTCACTATAACAATGAGATAAAGTCAAGCCTGAGTAGTCATTAGTAAACAAAAGGGAAATGGTGTATATGTTTTTAAAATACACCAACCTAGGATAATGGCAAAAATAACAATCGACATTTATGTAGCACTTTAAAGCTTGCAAAACACGCTTCATGCATTAACTCATTTGAGTCTCATAACCTTTTGAGCTTGGGGCTGAAGGTATTAATATTTCCATTTTGCAGATAAAGTCACAAAGAAGTGACTTGTCCAGAGTCACTCCCTGCTAGTTGTCAGGCATGATTGAGATGTGGGCATTTGTGACTCTAAGTTAGTGCTTCATTCACTATGTTACATTGCTTCGTCTCTTTTTTTCAGTTGAAGAAATAACTTTATTAAAAAGAAATAGTACTTTTGGGGTGGCTAGGTGGCACAGTGAATAGCGCACCAGCCCTGTAGTCAGGAGGATCTGAGTTCAAATCTGGCCTCAGACACTTAACACAAAAATAGCCATGTGACTTTGGGCAAGTCACTTAACCCCAATTGCCCTACCTTCCCCCCTCCAAAAAGCAAAAAAAAAAAAAAAAAAGTACTTTTTCCAATTACATGTAAAGACAATTTTAAACATTCATTAAAAAAATTAGCTCCAATTTTTTCCCTCCTTCCCTCTCCCTCCTCCCTAAGATGGTAAGCAATTTGTTATAGGCTATGTATGTGCAATCGTGTAAAACTTATTTCCTTATTAGTCATGTGTGAGAGAAGAAACAAGCCAAAAGAAAAGAACCAAAAATATACAGAAATTGGAAATAGTGTGCTTTGCTCTACATTCAGAGTCCCTCAGTTCTTCTCTGGATGTCAATATTATTTTCCCTCATGAGTCCTTTGGAACACCATGTTCCTAAGCAGACAACTTGGAACGCACCAATCAGAAGTAAGTAGGATAAAGATACACATAGGGACTGATTGGTACAGTCCCCTCTGTGTCTGGTGGCTACATTTAGGATTTCACCTGTCACTGTTTCTGTGTATCCATCCTTCTTTTTCTTTCCCAGGGAAGGGGTCCAGTATTACTGGACTACCCCAGTGGAAACTAAGTAAACTTGAAATGATTGCAAATGTCTACCAGAAGCAACCAAATGACTGAAAAGGGAATAAAACATGGAGAGTTTGGGAAAGGTTGTTGACACTACTCATGATTTACCATAATCCACATATAGTTTTTAATCACGAAATTCCTTCACATTATAGAAAAATGTATTCTTTACTGACTATGTGACTGACTATTTGGTGGACTATGGGAGGACAAGGTAGGGGAAGGATATCAAGGGATAAGTTAAAAGTCATGAAACTTCTGGATATGAATGAATAAAAAAGCATCTATTCAGCCCTTATTATGCATAAAACAGTGCTCTGATTATAAAGACAATCAAAACAGTCTCTTCTCAGAAGCTCACATCCTAGAAAAGAGATACAATCTTTGGGAAAAAAAATCTACCCTTTTCATGATTCCTCTGGTGGTGGCAGTGAAAATGGCAGTAGGATGGAAGCCTTGAGGGGTTCCCATTTCACCATAATATTTATCTGGTAACTGAAGTGTGAGACTGATAAATACACACAATTTAGGGCATTGGGTATGGATTGTCCTCCTTCTTACTCAGTCACTGTAGAGATTATGAAATTCCTTTAATTTCCTTCAAAGAGTCACAGAGTTGTACCTGGTATTTGAGCAGGAAAACAAAAGAGTTGTACAATGAATGTGCTCGTGAACCATATTACCTTTGTAACACAATGCCTGGAGATTGACTCTTGTATTTACCGCCGCTGTTACAGACTCGGCCTCTTTTAGAAAATCACAATTCACTGCTGAGTCAGTTACGTGCCTGTGATGTTGCTGGTCCTCCTCCAGAAGGAAGGATGCACAGCTACATATTCCTGCTCCATAGCTTTGCCTGCCGTATTCACACGTCTTCTGTATCTTGGACAGTAGAACACTGGGAGAGGTTTCCTTATTTATTTATTTGTTTATTTTTTATTTATTTTTTTCTTACTTTGAGAAATTTTTTTTCTTTAAAGAAAAGATTTTCAGGTTAATTAGATTTTCCTCTTAAATCTTGAAGTTTATTTGTTTATATGCTTGTCAAGAATTGGTTTTTCTCTTTTATTTCCTTTTTCCTTCCCAAATTGAAAATATTCACCTTTCTAGTTAGAAGTACGCAGAGGTACTCTGCTACGTTTGGAGTCTCATTATAAATGACTATGAAGTAGGGAAGACTCAGGGAGGCAACTAGGTGGTGTAGTAAACAGAGTGCTGGACCTGGAGTTCAAATCGAAGAGTTCAAACTCAAGAAGATCTGAGTTCAAATCTTGCCTCCAAAACTCACTGTGTGATGCTGGACAAGTCACTTATAACTCAATCTTTTTCCTCATATGTAAAATGGGATCAATAATAACACGTCCTGGGTTTATTTGTGAAGATAAAATGAGAATATTTGTAAGATGTTTTGTAAACTTGAAAGTGCTATATAAATGTGAACTCTCATTTTCAAGGCAATATTAAGCATTCCTTGTCCCAGGCATGCTCGAAACCACTCTTCTCACATCTTGTCTTTCTTGGAAGCTGCAATATAGTTATAGACTGATCAGGTTGTAGCAACACTAACCTTGCATCCGTGCGTGTGAGTGTGCATGTGCATGTGTGTGTTTGCATATGTGCACATGTGTGTATGTTCGCATGTGTGCATGTGTATGCATGTGCGCATGTGTGTATGTGTGTGTTCTAAGTCTAGGGGAGTGGTAGGAAGGAAGATTCTGTATTCCACTTTCTTTCCTTGTCACACAACATATGAGACACTGAGGCGTTCCTTATGTGAAATGGTAGAAGAATAAAAATAAAAAATGTTTGCTGCCTCATAAACTCCTTGAGTTGGAAGTCATTGAACGCCGTGTTCTGCATAGTACAATGACTGCTTCCACAGGTGGTCATTCAGTCTCTATTTGAAAACCTGAAGCACTGCAGGGAAACTGTTCCTTTCTTTTTTGGACAATTCTAAGCACTAGGCAGGTTTTTCTTACTCCTTCCCTCCTCCAGCTTTAGGAACAGTAGGTGATGCAGTGGATAGAGCACTGAGTCTAGAGTCAGGAAGACTGGAGTTCACATCCAGCCTTAGATACCAGATGTGTGACCCTGGGCAAGCCACTTGACCCTTGTTTGCCTCAGTTTCCCAACCTGTAAAATGAGTATACTAATTGCCCCTATCTCCCAGGGCTGTTGTGAAGATCAAATGAGAGAATCACTGTTAAGCCCTTAAGTATGCCATAAAGTAAATTCTAAAGGAATATTAGTTATTGTTATTATTATTATTATTATTATTAACCATCACTGCTCCCTTCTGAGTTCTGCCCACTGTTATTGATTCTATTTCTCAGAGAAAATCAGAATAAGTGCATTCACTTTTTTACATAATAGCCTTTAAAGTGTTTGAAAATCACTATCTTGTCCCCCATCAGATTTCTCATTCATACTTGGAATTTAACTATAATTTTGCTTTAGCAGACTTTTGAATTACATCTTCTGACACAAATAATTTATCATAGTAGTACTACTCAAGCATCTGAAATAATTCAATTATGATATAGTCTAATAGATTAGTTTTTCTACCTAAACTTTATTTTGAACCATGATACAATGGTACCTACAATGGTACCTATGTTAGCTATTTGGTTTTTCAGGTTTAAAGAGTTTCAAAGGATGAAACCTTTTCTCTCTCTCTCTCTCTCTCTCTGTCTCTCTCTCTGTCTCTCTGTCTCTCTCCCCTGTGAAGAACAGCAGACATAAGGGCTACTCCAAACTCTTTCAAGATGACTTGGCCTTCATAGTTCAGAGTGGACTGATTGTAAGGTTTTGCAGCTGTCAAAAGTCATTTACTTGGTCCATGATGGCCTATAAAAATGTACTAAATATCCATTGCTGAGGTAGGAAAGCACCTCAAGTACTTCTGGAAAACATTGTAAAGTTTGGTCGTCAAATCTTTAAAGATGTTCCATACTATGGATGGAAGTATGCGTTAGGCAATTTTAAAATGTAAAATTTATGTGATTCTAAAGGCATGAATTTCAAAAGAAATAGAATTTTTGAATGTGTCACTTCCGCGTTGGACTGGTGTTTATTTAGTCTCTCTGCGAAGAAAAAAAAAAATTAAATAATCTGTGTTGCTGTACTAGGTAAATTTTATTTTGATGTCTCTTATTGTCATGAAACTGCATGAATTTTGCAGTCCTGAAGGCTATTTTGAGGTCTTGCTGAATCGCAAGGGGTTCTGCAAAAGGAAATTTTGCATCTATAGTACTGGAGCACATCCTCATTATTGTCCAAACAAAGCATGATTGAGAGAACATTTTGGTGACTTCTTAAACAAATCTAGAGAGAATGGTTGGTTGTCTAGTTCTTCAAAGAATTAATATGCTGAATTAATTAAAAGCAAACCTGACATGTGACAAGATGGCAATGGCTTCCCTGACTATGTTTTCTGTGTAGGTGTTTTGGTTTTCTCTTCAGGTATTTTTTTTAAGTTGTTAACTTTTTATTACCAAATGTCACCAGATTTGACTATTCCACTCTTCTATTCCCCTTGCTTTCACCACAACCATCCCAAATGTTTATTTTTACAAGTATATGTCCTTCAGTTAATATTTCTTTTAATCCCACGTCACCCAACAATTTTTTTTTGGTTTCATACATTCAGTGTTAACCATCGTAAAACTAGGTAATGAATTGTTTGTTGTTCTGTTGTGTCTGACTTTTAGTGATCTCCCTTTGGGGTTTTCTTGGCAGAGATACCGGAGTGGTTTGCCATTGCCTTCTCCAGCTCATTTTGCAGATGAGGTACCTGTGGCAAACAGGGTTAAGTGACTTGCCCAGGGTCACACAGCTAGTAAGTGTCTGAGGCCAAATTTGACCTCAGAAGTATGGCTCACCTTGAGTCCAGGCCTGGTCCTCTGCTCACTGTGCCACCTAGTTGCCCCAGATGATGCACAGACATGTTTGTACACTGGAACTGAGGTAAGGAAAGTAGAGGCAGGGAGATATGAGTTAGAATTCTCCCTCATCCATTTACTATCTGTGTCAGTGGTTCTCAACCTCCCTAATGCGTCGACCCTTTAATACTTGCATGTGGACATATCTGCATGTGGGTGGACTTGCCTGGAGATGAATAGAGGAGCGGTGTCTGTTCCTAAGACCATCGGAAATATGTGTTTTCCGATGGTCTCAGAAGACCCCTGTGACCCCTGTGAAAGGGTCGTTCGACCCCCAAAAGGGTCGCGACCCACAGGCTGAGAACCACCGATCTATGTGATCTTGGGTAAGTAACTTCTCCTCTGTCTCAGTTTCCTCATAAGCAAAATGGGGACCATAATGACATCTCAGAGATTTGTAGTGGGGATCAAATGAGATGGAATGTAAAGTGCTTAACAAACTTTCATTTGCTAAATGCTAGCTATTCTTATTAACTTTACTTTATGTATTTTAAGCAACATAAGGCACAAAAGAGAGACATTTTAAAGTGCTTATGTTCTCAGGGCAGATCATAGGACGTGATACAACAGAACTGGTCTTTAGAAACCCAGGACTTCCTTTCTTCTTCAAGAGTACCCCCCTGTCCCATAAGTAATGACTCTTTTGGGAAGCCTTCATGCGGAAGGTCTCACCAAGTACTTCTGTTCTCTCTTCTCTCATCTCCATTATTTGTTGTCATTTGGAAACAAAAATAAGGCCAAAAGACAGCAGATCCCTCCCTCTCTCTCTCTCTCTCTCTCTCTCTCTCTCTTCTCTCTTTCTCTCTTCTCTCTTTCTCTCTCTCTCTCTCTTCCTCTCTCTCTCCCCCTACCCTTTCTCTTCCCCTGTCTGCCTTTCTATCTATCTGACATATTTCTGATTATATAAGCAGGGTTATATTACTAAGCCAAAGTTTGCAGATACTAATTAAAAAGTCATTTTATATCCCATTTTGTGGGATTTTAATTGTTTTTTCACAGGACTCCTTTAGTCCAGGTGGTTTCTATAAAGTTTTGATGATTGTGATTTTGACTGTCCGCTACCTCCCAAATCTATCTGAGAAGGGTCAAAGTTTCCTGTTTTCCAGGAAGGGGGCCTTAGTTATCAACCTGGATGATGCTGGATGATTCAGAGCTTGCCACTTTTATGCCAGTTCAATGGCACTGATTAAATGAGTAGGAGGAAAATGTTCACGCATGGGTAGCCTAGAGCAGTCATTGCTAGGAAGAGAGAAAGGTTACTGAAAGCTTCATGCCTCTGATGTGACCATGGTACAAAGCCAAAGAGTGAATGATACTTTCAAGAAACACATGGCAGCCAGCAAGGCCAGTCAGCATTGACAGAGCATGCCTTGCTATAAACATGCTAAGGCTATGATTTGCCCTCATCCTGTGACTCCCTAGGGATCTGCTGACTCTAAGAAGTGTTATATTACTGAGCCAGTGTTTACAGATACCAATTAACAAATAATTCACATCATGCCTTATGGGATTTTAATTGGATTTCCCCAATTAAAGGTTTTCACGAGACTTCTTTACTCTAGGTGGCTTTTATAAAGTTTTGATGATTATGGTTTTGACTATTCTCTGCCTCCCATATCTTTCCAGAAGAAGGAACCTGGGGGAAACTATGAAATAAACTGGCAAAATTTATTATTATTGATGCATTAGTGTTTATTTCATAGAAGGAAATAATCTTCTAGAGCAGTGGTTCTCAACCTTCCTAACGCCGCGACCCTTTAATACTCATATGTGGGCATATCTGCATGTGGGTGGACCCACCCGGAGACAGATAGAGGAGCCGCATCTCGGTTCCTGTGTTTTCCGATGGTCTTAGGCGACCCCTGTGAAAGGGTTGTTCAACCCCCAAAGAGGTCATGACCCATAGGTTGAGAGCCACTGTTCTAGAGGAAAGGAACTTGTGTGTGTGTGTGTGTGTGTGTGTGTGTGTGTGTGTGTGTGTGCAGCCATTGTGTTAACTTAGTGGCATAGGGGATAGAGCTCTGGGTGTTGTCAGTGAAGAGTTGAATTCAAATCTGACCTCAGACACCTGTTACGTGGGTGACCTTGGGCTAGTCACTTAACCTCCTTTTTCCTCAGTTTTCTCAACTGTAGAATGGGAATAACAGCACCTTCCTTACAGGGTTACTGCGAGGATCAAATGAGATATTTATAAAAGTGCTTAGCACAGCTTAGCATGTAGGAGGAGCCATATAGATGCTTATTCCTTTCCCTTTCTCCCCCTAATCACAGAGGCTGGACTAATAAATGATTGTTGAACTGAATTCGGTTGAATTTTCATTACAATACACTGAACATTTTAAAAGCACATGTTGGGGGGCAGCTAGGTGGGGCAATGAACAGAGCACTGGCCCTTGTGTCAGGAGGACCTGAGTTCAAATCTGGCCACTTCTCACTTACTAGCTGTGTGACCTTGGGCAAGCAACTTAATTGCCCTGCCTTCCCCCCTCCAAAAAAAGACAAAAAAACAAACAAACAAAAAAAATCACCTATTAGTTGCTTGTGTCTGTGCTAGGCCCTTGGGGAAACAAGATAGGAAAAGATGACAGTCCCTGCAGAACAAGAGCTTTTAGCCCTTGTAGGGAGGATATAGCAAATAAATCATCAGACTTAAGATGGAGGTAGAATCAATCAACCATTAAGCAGCACCTACTATGTGCTTGGTACTGAGTTAGGTTCTGGGGACATAAAGACAGAAGTGAAATAGTCCTTGCCTTCAAGTGGGGCTTCTGTTCTATTATATATTCTATGATGCAGGTGGATGCTGTATGAGAGAGAGGTAGACTTGGAGTCAGGAAGACCTGAATTCAAACCCAGCCTTAGACTCTTATTTAATTGTGTGACCTTAGGCAAGGCACTTACCTTCTTTCAGCCTTCATTTCCTCATCTGGAAAATGGAGATAATAGCACCTTCTTGACAAAGGCTTTATTTTATTTTAAGACCAAATGCAATAATACATGCAAAGCACTTCGCAAACCTTAAAATTGTATACAAATCTTAGTTATTTATTAGAGGGGACAATACTTACATATATAACTACAAGTTTAAAGGATAGTGTCTGGAACCAATTTGCTTGCTGGTGAATAAGGAGAGGCCCATTTCTTTTTTTTTTTCTTTTTTTAAAAAATATTTATTCATTTTTTGCGGGGAAGGGGGAAGGCAGGACAATTGGGGTTAAGTGACTTGCCCAAGGCCACATGGCCAGAAAGTGTTAAATGTCTGAGGCCATATTTGAACTCAGGTCCTCTTGACTGCAGGGTCAATGCTTTATTCACTGCACCACCTGGCCACCCTGAGAAGTCCATTTCTAACCCAAGTACTCAACAAAGTAAGAATTCTTCTGATGTGCCCTCAACCTGGGGGTAAAATTTTTTTTCTGTGTTATATTTATCAACATAGTATTGGGTAAAGTAGAATTAATGCAATTGTAATTTTAAAATTTGTACTAATTTTTATAATAGCTTATAATATGTACTCTTTTTAAAAGAACATAGGTACTTTGCTTTATCAAAAAGATATGTATATATATATATATATATACACACACACATACATATATTATGCATACACATATATGCACATATATGTGTGTGTGTATTTCTGAGAAGTTCTGTGTTGATTGGTTTTGTCAAGTAGGGAGTCTTTGGGGGGGGTTTATAGGATCATTTAAAATGTTCTAGTGTTGCTATTTAAGTGAGTCATTTGGTGAATCTTTTTGTAGTCAAGGATTATTTTCTAAAGAAAATACTTATTTCCTAATTTATACTTTTTGGAAGTTTGAATTTTCAGGTATTGGATGTCCTTAAAGTAATATAAACCTGTAAAACAACTGAATTAAAAAAAAAAAATCCAACTCCAGATGAACAAACTCCTTCCACCAACACAAGTCAACAAGTTCTTTGCAGTTTATGGTCTAAACTGCCTAGAGTGCTGAGAAGTTAAGTGACTTGTCCAAGGTCACACATATGTATCAAAGGTAGGACTTGAATCTAGATCCTTCTGGCTCTAAGGCCAGCTTTCTATCCACTATGTCACGTGGTAAAATAAATACAAGGTAAATATACTAGTGCTAGGGTAAGCAGGGAAGGCCTCAGACAGAGCGTACTGCTTGAGCTGAGGACAAAGGAGAGTTATAGGCAAATTGGAGAAGGGGCTGAGATTTATTATATTTGGAAAGGACATCTTCTCTATCCTCCATCACCAAAATTATGAAAAAAACTAGAACATCTCTGAGGTCTGTAAGCACTGAACCTGCTGAGAACCAGCCTCTCACCCCCAAAACCCTGACCTGCATTGTGGCATCATTCACTTAGCTCCGCAGGAAGGCTGAGGCCAGAAAACTCAGCCTTCTCTAGCGCTTGAAGTGCTTTCCTGGAAATCATCTTGCCAAAGTGTAAACAGCGTCAGTCATTTGGAAGATGAGGAAATTGTGGCCCAGGGGAGAGAGTCAGAGTGACTTGCTAAAGGTTACCAATGTAGTGAATGTCAGAGCTGGGAAGCCAGTACATGTCCTCAGGACTCCAAATCCAATGCTCTTTCTAGTATTTGGCAGCACTGTTTCTCGGATATCATGAAATGGATATTTTGTGGGAGTCCCCTGGGGTGGAGTGAGGAGAGAGATTGAACATGGAATTTTATGAGTGTACCTTGTCAGTATCATCCTCTGCCATCCAATGGGTATTATTGGTGCCAAGCATGAAAGCAGTCAGGTCCCTGGGTACGTAATTAGCAGATATTTATCAACCCAGATGCCCACCCTGATCCCCTTTATGTTTCCTATACTAACTCCCCAGTGCTTGTCTGGAGAATGGGTCTGTGCTGTTGCCCTGGAGCACATATAGCCTTCTATCCACAACAGATCCTGGAGAGGAGAGTAAACTTGCCCTAGTAAACTTGCATTTTGGGGGGGACAGGGTCCGTTTTATTTTTTTACCTTTGTATCCCCATTAGGTACACGCACACAATACCCATACACCCATACCCACACCCACACCCCCATCCACACACCCTTCTAGCAAAATCTTTTGTTCATTTATTTCTTTTACAGGCACCACCATCCTTCCACTCACCCACATTGGCAACCTCAAGTTCATCCTCAATTCTTCCAATTCTTTCATGCTCATTTAATCTATCAGTTGCCTACTCTTGTTTGATTTTTACTTTTACAATCTCTTTCATCTATTCCTTTCTCTCTACTCATATGACCTTTAATCTCTCCCTCCTCCACAACAGCTGCCAAAGTCATTTTCCCAAGGTGCTTTCTAATAATTTCTCTCTTCTGCTCAAAAATCTTCAGTGGCTCCCTGTGGTTAATAGGACGAGAAAGACACTCCATAGCCTGGGTACAGCCTACCTTTCCAGAATTACTTCTTATTACTCCCCTTTAACATGCTGTGTTCAAGGCAAACTGGATTACCAGCAGTTCTAGGTCAGCATTCCATCCTGTGTCTGTGCATTTGTCTAAGTTTCACCTAAAATAAGCCTTCTCTGGGAAGACTTTCTTATTAGCCCAGTTATAAAAGGTCTTTCCTCTTTTTTTTTTTGGTGAGGTCATTGGGGTTAAGTGACTTGCCCAGGGTCACACAGTTTAAAGGTCATTCCTCTTTACATTATCTTCTATTTACTTATCTGCTCGTTACTTATTCCTCAGTTTCCCTGCCTTCCCCTCCCTGATTCTGATCTAGAATACAACCTCTCTGACAGCAAGGACTACTTCACTTTTGTCTTAGTTCCTCCAGTGCCAAGAAGATTGCCTTGTGCATAATAGACTTTTAAAATATATTTATTAAATGGAATTTAGTGGGGTTATTATTCATGTATTACATATACATATACATATACATATATGTTATGAAATTTGAGATTTTGCATCTAATTTTCAAGACCATTGCCAGCACTTCAAGACATACATGGACAATTTTTTTCTCCTGGGGGGGAGGACACCCAAGTATTAAACATCCTTTTTATTGTCTATTTCTCACCCCTTAACAAATGAAGAAAATGGCAACTGTCTTTCCATTGAAACCCCAACCACGGCTACATCTGAACCCACCCTACTTACCATCTGCAGTCACACATGAACATTTCATGTCTATAATTCTGGGAAACTTCAAAAGGCATTGCCTTTCTAAGTATATCAGTTTTACTTACTAACAGGGTTTCCTTTTTGTTCTTTTTCTTTTTCTCTTTTAAACTTCCACTTCAGGGAGGCAGGGCTGCAGAAAGCATTAGGGGTCTGTGGACATCTCTGATCGCTTTGTAGCTGCTCAGAACTCTCTTTCAAAAAGTTTCATCTTCATGGGCAGAATAATTGGTTAGGCTAGTTTAAGACACAGTAGGAGCCATGACAGTGTTATAATCAGATGCTCATTGCTCAAGTGCATCCTTTCACTAAAAAGATCTACACAGACTTCGATGGTAACTCCCCTCCCCCTCTTTTCCAAAAATAGCTCTGTGCTGGTATTGTACACCATAAACCAGCTGCCCCTTTTCACCCTAGAGGAGCCTCTATTTCCTCTTAGCTCTTGTTATTTTGGCTGAGGCAAACATATTATCCAAAGAAAACAAGTCATGGCTTGGATGACCTAGTATAATCCTGTCAACATTTTTATCACAGCTGTGGGACAGGGGCATTCCATTCTCTTTTTCTCCATAGTGTGTCTACTCACACTATGTTTTTCTTTCCAAGGATACCTTCTCTTCCGGTCTTTGCCAGCCTCTAAGGCTTCAGTAATGTTCCAGTTTCACAATTTGACAAACATTTATGAAGTGGCTGTTATATGCAAAACCCTATGTTAGGTACTAAGGTGAGTATGAAGGGAAGATATGCTCCCTGCCCTTGTGGGATTTGCAATCCAGTGTGCCTCCAATGCCTCTGAGACTTCACCATGTTTATACTTCTCTAGTACAGCTTGCAGCAATCCATATCTACTCTTCATGTTTAATTCTTATCTGTGTACTTTCATAAATACAAGTTTTCCACAGAAGATCTGAGCAGTGCTAGGGAGGTCTTCCCTTATCTCTTTTAACTTTGCAAATACTGGTGCTACACCCAAGCTGTCCATTTATTATCCCTCCCTTTGACTGTATGACCAGCTCACCTCTTTATTCCTTCATTTATTCTTTATTTATTATTATTATTATTATTTTTGCTTTTTGAAGAGGGGAAGGTAGGGCAATTGGGGTTAAGTGACTTGCCCAAGGTCACATGGCTAGTTTTGTGTTAAATGTCTGAGGCCAGATTTGAACTCAGGTCCTCCTAACTCTAGGGCTGATGCTCTGTGCCACCTAGCACCCCTAGTCATTCATTATTTAGTGGTATCTTCTATCTTTTATTCTTCTTCTGGAATATAAGTCATCATCAGTAAAATACTACTCCATACTTACACTTTATCCACATCTCTCCATTGCTATTTGGGACACCTGCAAATTCGATTCTTTAGAAATAATCTTTCATGGTTCATAGCCATAAATCATCAGTGAAGAGAAAGAAGAGTTGGAATTAGGAGATATCAAAATTTACTTGTGGGCAAGTCACAAACTCCTTGAGCCTCAGTTTTTCCATTTGTAAAATGGGAATGAAAATAGCTATCATATCTTCCTCAGTGATGTGAATAAAATGTTAGCAAAGCTTAAAGGACTAACCAAATGTGGGGCATTAATATTATTTGTGTTTTCAAAAAATAGATCTTCATGTGAGAGAACAGTTTGGGATCACTGAAGGCCCAAGAGCAATCCAGCCCCATCCTTTTTATTCAGTTCTGGACCTGGCTGATCATCCATCTGCAGTGCCTGTCCAAGTTATATGTACAAAAAGTAAAATAATGAACTGCTTTTTAAACTTCATGCCACAACCTGAGAAATTTGTAGTTTTAGATTTGTTTTTTTCCCATGTAAATCATCAAACTCATCTTTTTTGCAGACTCTGGATCTCATTAAGGAGACTCTGCTCAGGGGCAGCTGAGTGGCTAAATGAGTCCAGTGCTGGCCTTGAAGTCAGTAATGCTTGACTTGAAATCCTATGTCAGCCATTCACTTTCCGTGAGACTCTAAGGAAGTCATTTAACCTCTTTCGGCCTCGGTTTGCTCATCTGTAAAAGAGGATAATAATACCATCTATATTAAGCGCTTTATAAGACTTAAAATACTAAACAAATTTTAGTTATTAAAGGCTTTGCCAGAGTTTAATGAAATGAACACAATAGCATTCACAAACAAGAGAATCTGGAGGATTTCATCATGAATAAGGAATCCACTTCCATTTGGACTCTGTACTGTATATCCTCCATGGCAGTCGCACACTCTTTTGTTGAGTGTATGTCTCCTTGCTTGAAATAGACAGATTGCATTAAATAAAATCACCTTTGTGGTTGCATCTATCAAGGAATCTTTTATGATTTTAACACATGCATGAGAGATGCCTTGTCAAAGCGTAGTCTTTAAGTATTTACCAAGTTTTTTGATAATTAATAATAGAAATGTGATTCAGAAATGACCCCTATATAATAAATCGGTTATTTCCTACCTGTTAAGATACAGTTAATTTAATTTTCTCTTTTGCTGTTCATTACTAATCATGTTCACTTTCTTCCAACTCCCTTTTTCTTTTATTAACATTAAATTTGATGTCTTAATATTATTCCTTATATCCTTAGTGACTATCCACACATACAATTACGAATTTTAAAAGATGGCATGTGAAGAGGGATATTTGAGGTGGTTCATGAAGGATTGGTGGAATCTTAACAGATAGATGGGAAGAATCAGTGGGCATTAAAAAGAAGAGAGAATATTGTAAGAACATGCAGATGCTAGCTCTAATCTTTGAAATGCAAAAACAGGAGAAAAGAGAAACCTAGAAAGAAAAGATAAAAGCAAAAATAGACATGGTTTAAGAGAGGAGAGCAACAACACTATACCTAATAGAATCATAGATGTGAGGAAATAATGTCAATGCTTAATATATGTGCACCCAGTGACACAACATCTAAATACTTGACCACAATAGGAAACACAGGAAAAGAAAGGATTCTACCAAATACTTTCCATGTCACAAATACCTTTCTGTACACAAATCAAAGAAAGATGAGGCAGAGAAATAAAATTACAGATTGATATAGCTAATAATGATGTTATTGAAAATACCAAATAAAATATTAGTAAAATAGGCAGTATATTAAAAAAATTATACAATAAGTTCAGATTGAATTCTTAACAGGAAAACAGGTTTGATTTAATATCAGGAAAACTATAATAAAAAGACTATATTAATGAAAATCACAATTATTTTAATAGAGACAAAAAACTTGACAAAAATATGACATTTATATAAAAACATCAAAAAATCATAGGAAGAAATAGATCATGCTTTAGTGTGATAAATGCTATCTATCTAAAATCAAGAACTAATTACATCTGGAAAGGAGAAACGCTAGAGACTATAAGATCAGGCAATTTGATAGGAATTAAGTTTAGATTAAATCAAGAAAACATTGACTGGGGCTGCCAGGTAGTGCAGTGAATAGATCACCGGTCCTGGAGTCAGGAGGACCTGAGTTCAAATGTGACTTCAGACACTTAACACTTACTAGCTGTGTGACCTTGGGAAAGTTGCTTAACTCCAATTACCCTCCAAAAAAAAAAAACCAAAAAAAATTAAGAAAACATATATCACAATACCCTACAAATGGTTACATGATATAGGTATAAAATATCACATAATAGGTAAATTAGAATAGGAATGAAGACTATACCTTTCCCAATTCTGTTATGGGGGAGATTCTTGCTCAAACCAGGGATGGTGAGGACCATAAAAGATGAAACAGACAATTTTGGGTACATAACATTCAGTTGACTCTATGTGTTATGAGGGAGGTCTTTCATCTTCATCATGGGAGAGTTTTTTAGGGAGAATGGGTGGATATTACAGTAATTCAAAGAGAGAGAGAAAGAGAGAGAGGAAAGGAGTGTCAATAACACATTAAGAAACTACAAAGAAGAGAACAGAAAGAAGTTCAGAAGGGACACAGAAGGATAATAGTTGAGGATAATACCTCAAGTAGGTATTCTTGGGTTAAAATTGTTATACACTTAGAAAAACTCAAGCTATCCTCATAAAAACATATAGTTTCATATGCAAATGTCTTTTTTTGTTTTATTTGTATATTGAAACATTCATGTCTGTTATTTCCATAATAAAGCTTTTTAAAGACAAAAACATGTAAATAGGAAAGTGAGAAATATGAATATACTGGCAAATAGGCCAGTTTAGTCAGAAGACAGAGCCTCTGATAGGGTATAATATGATACAGAGTTAGAAAAGAAGGCTATCACAATAATGCTACCCTCAAGGGCAAAGATATTATTAAATAACAGGTAATCACTGAAGGGTTCTAAGGGGAAGGGCAGTATGATCAAGGTTATAGTCTAAAGTTCTATTGCGCTTGGGAAGTCAATACTTAATTGTTCAGCTCAGTACCTCATGGCTCTTTAATCATTTTCCTTGTCCGTTTTGTCTTTCCAGCTGAATTGCAAATTTCTTGAAGGCAGCTGTTATACTGGATATTTCTTTTATTCACTGTGTCTTCCACAATGTTGGATATATAGTTAGGTCCTTAATAAATTCTTACTGACTTGGCTTCAAAGCCCACCACTGCTAGTTGCACTTACTAACTGCTTGTGATAACAGCAATATTTTAACTTTTCTCCCCCGTGAAGGTTAGCCCAGCTTTGCCTTAAAAAGTAGTGAAATACTCCTTATCACTTGGTTGGTTCAGGGAGACCAGGAGCTTTCACTACAGACATCACTTCCTCATTAGCTGAGTACCAAGTGGCCATGAGGATCTAGAGGGGTATTCAGATGCTTAAGTGGTGTATCACAACGGGATCTATTAGCTAAATCAACTGAAGGAGTTCTCAATGTCTCTGTTGAATATCCTTCTGCTGCTATGTCTAAGTAAATCTCCTTTGGTTAACTCTTGTAACCTCCAAGGGCAGAACATTACTTGATCTCGAATGAATCGTTGTTCCTGGATCTCCTTTTCCTTAGCTGTAAGATGTGGGCTCTGGGAATTGATTGATCACTATTGTCCCTTTCCATCTTTAAAAACTTGATCTTAGAAAACCTACAAAGAGTTCTCATATCCTTCTAAACTTACCTACCTTAATTGCACTCCTCTCATTACACATTGAGAATCTCATTGTAAGGAAGAGGTTCATTTGGGCAGGAAAATGCCAGGGGAAGAATTTAGTAACTAGAATCCAGAGATTTATGACATTACTTAAAAAAAAATAAATGGGTTCAATGAAATGGTGGAGCCTGGTGGATATTTGAAGTAAATTACCTCCTCCTGTGGAGAATTTTATTCACCTACTTCCACCAGGGGGCTATAATTTTTATTTGGTATGGCCTTTCATAAAAGTTAATAACTGATGACAAAGAAAGTAAACAACTTAAAAAACCCCACTCTTTCTATTAGAATGTCTGCTTTGATAGTAAACCACAGTTTTCGTTATACATCCATCAAGAAATCAGAAACATTCTTACCCTTTTTTTTGCGTTCCTTCCCCACCCCACATTCCTCATCCCAATCAGAAAATGTCCACTTATCTATCTATTTTCTTTGTAAGGGTTTTAATCACAACCTTATTACTTACATTTTTGTCACATCAAAGTTAATTTTTAAAAATGTCCCTTTCAATCTGAGTAGTTTGTATCGAACATATCTGTCTGAAAAAAAAAATCTTCAGGAGAAAACACTTGCTGAAAGAATATTAACAACATATAAAGTTAACAACTATTTTCCCCTTTTGTGGTAGATTTTATTAATGCCTTTTGTTTCTTTTGCTTTTTTGAAATATGTATATCTCGTCACTTTTGGCAAAAAAAAAAAATGTTTTCTTTACTTTTAACCAAATCTCAAGAAGCTTCTAGAACTTTGACATGCTGTAGTCAAGGGCTAAGCCTTGAGGGCCTCTGTCCTAACCTTACCTTTAAGATACTGTTTAAACTAGCAGTTCTTCACCCTTTTTTGTCTCACAGACCTCCTTGAAAGTGAGATAAAATTGAGGAATTCCTTCTCAGAATCATGTTTTTAAATATGTATTAACATATATGTGTCTTTTAAATTTTCATATGCCATAGATTAAGAACTTTGGGTTTAAACTGAGTACCAGTTGTACCCTAAGGAGAAATATAACTCCTGGCGCATAAAACAGAACCCTACTTGCAAGTGGTTTCTGATACTCATCTGCTAGATAAATCATTCAGTTATAATCAAAGCTTTTAAAGCTAAGGAATCGTTGAGATTGATAGGCCTAAAAACAGTGATTATCTAGAAGTGTTCATTTGCATCTCAAAAAAATTATTTATCAGCTAATCAAATGAACCATTTTAGAGCTCTTTAAAGAAATGAAATGTGTTTCCTACCTGAAATGCAGCCCTAGTGATTAACTCTTAAATAGCAGGCTGCAAAAAATACACAGAAAAATCAGGGAACTCTTTTCAATTTGAAGTTTACAGGGATCTTTGTAAACAGAAGTGGAATAAAGTGATTTCAACATTATTTAAAATACTTTAACTGCAAATCTCTTCAGAAAAAAAATGCGGGTGAGTGATCTTAATCCCCCTATCATTTTTGCAATAACCTTTTCAGGCATTATCTGGGTACTTTTAGTGAGTTATCTGACCTCCCTCTTACTGAAAAACCAAATCCCCCATGCCAAGGTGTTCATCCCCTTTCATTCCCACCTTGCTCACAAATCCAAGTGAAGTGGTTTTCTCAGATGGCCCATTTCCTTGTTTCACAAAGGGCTGGATCCTATAGATGAAGTAACTACTGATTGAAAGGCAGTTCAAACTGAATGAGCACAATTGCCCTGAATTAACAGAAAATAGCTTGCTGTGTTGAAAAATGTTCCTTTAGAGCCAGATTCTCTGTTGAGGGAGGTGATATTAGGTGGGCTTAGCTATTTGGTATTATGGATGATATTTTAATGTAGGCATAACCTCCCTCAAATAGCTGCAGGAGTCACTAACAAATGACCTTCACTGACCAAGAATTCTATAGGCATTGGTGGGGTGGAAGGGAGCTCTTTTTTGTTCCCTTCTCAGTTTCCCTGCCTTCTTCTTTTCTCTCTCTACATGGTGATGGTGATGGTGATGGTAATGGGACGGTCAAGACAGAGGCACAGAAGACTGACCTCTTCAAAGTCATGTTTAATAGTCTAAATAATCACGAGTTAATATGGTCCATTAAGGGGAAGGGAGTCCACCAACAGACAGGGTCCCTGTCTGTAGTGTTCTTTATTTTCTAAAAATAAGGCCAGCCACATTTGAAATGTTTGCATATGGACCCAAAATTTAAGTACTCGTATTAATATATTTTTCTTTTTTATTAAAATTCAAAGGGGTTGCTATTCTCAGGGTATTTTAAGTTGGCTCAAGAACATTGTCAAAGACTGAAGCAAACTCCATGCTCTCTTTCTTTTCCATGCTTGGTTTTGTTTCCTCTTTCCCATCGTTCACTCCATTGGTTACAACCCTTCTATACAACCAGACTCATGTCCAATGTGAAAGTATTTGCAGATCCTGTACTTGACTGCATCCTGCCATGTGGGGGGGAGGGAGGGGAGAAAATTTGAAACTCAGGGGATTGCAGAACTGAATCTTGTAAACTAAGAAGTAAATAAACAAACCAATTTAAAAAAATAAAAGAATATTGTCAAAGATCAGATTCCCCTTTTCCAAACAGATTAAAAAATCTCCTTTATTTCACTAGACATCGTTATTTGTGATATTAAATTATGAGCAGTTCAAGACCTGACCCTGACATAAATTGACTGTATGACTTTGGTAAATCAGTTAACCTCTTGGTGCCCTGGGCAACTTTCTAATATTGTGAGTTGTGGAGAAGTGCCAATCTGTATCAGTACATGAAGTTGCCTCAGCTGAGTATTTCGTGCATCCTAAATTCCTATTCTTATTAAATTGTATTGAATACAATTAGCCTAATATAGACTGTGTTCTAAAAATTAAGCTGTCCAATGACATCTTTCCATATGTTAGGTAAATAATTCTGAGAAAAAAGCAATGATTTGATTGTTATTTTTAAAAATGTCACAATCTTTTATTTTCTTTGATAATAATAATAATTGGGGGTGGCTAGGTGGTGCAGTGAATACAGCACCGGTCCTGTAGTCAGGAGGACCTGAGTTCAAATCCGACCTCAGACACTTAACACTTACTAGCTGTGTGATCTTGAGCAAGTCACTTAACCCCAATTGCCCTGCCTTCCCCCCTCTAAAAAGCAACAATAACAACAACAACAATGAATAATAATAAGTTGGCATATTGTATGAGAGCGATGTCTCGATTCACAAGTGAACTGGAGTTGAGTGAGGCAGAGCTGTGTACAGTCATCAGCCTCACTCTCTCTTCCAGGGTCTTGTGAATCCAGTGGAAAGACACAGGTCAGGCTGCCCTCACAGTGGCTGGGGAGGCAGTGGGAGACCTTGGCCTTTTTTGTTTCTTTGCTACTTATTTATAACTATCATTTCCACCGCCCCCCAAACAAAGCAAAACAAAACAAAACAAAACAAAACTGGGACAATTAAGTCTTTTTGTCTCATGTAGTTTCATTTATGATCACTTGAAAGAAAGCTCTAGAAAACCAGGTTTTGATGCTTTGAAAGCTACTTGACTATGCCTTTAACCTAAATCAGTCTGGCTTCCACTGATTGGCCAATCATAGGTCCCGGCCCAAGCCTTACTTGCTCATTGTTTGGGCCCTGATTGGCTCAGAGTCAATGAAAATAGCAATTGTTCTCTTCTGGCCAGAAACTCTGAGGGCCTTCACCTCCCAAAGGGATTCTTTTGTGAAGGCCAATTAGGCCATCTTTTGGCTCAATTCTTACCCAGCCTTTAATTACTGAATGTGCATTGCCTGAGACAAACTGAGACCTGGGAAAGACCTTAGCACATATACACACATATACACATATATACACATATATACGTACATATATGTGTGTGTGTGTGTATATATATATATATATATATATATATATACACATATACACATATATGTATGTATGTATGTATATATATATAATGTTTGAAGGTTTTATACTCACAATAACCCCGTGAGGTAGATTCTTTTCTTGTCACCTTCATTTTACACATGAACATGTTGGGGCCTTCTGAGACTAGATTTGAGCTGAGGTCTTCCTGACATCATGACCTGGGCTTTATCTCCTGTGCCACCTATCAGCTCCATCCTAATACTACTGTCTCCTAAATACCGTACAAGGATGTAGGGACAAAGAAACTAGCCATGTAGAGTTTGATAGCCACTGGTCCTGGTCCTTCATCTCTGGGTCTAACCATTTGAGCTTGAGAAAGATTTAATTCTGATAGTGGACTTTTCCAGTGTTGTTTCACCCGACTCCTTGACAAATACAAAGACTGTAAGCTTCTCAACCTCCTGCGTGAGATGTAAGTTTCATTAAGGTCGAATACTTATGCAACTTTTACTTTAATGCTTTACTGATGGACATTTCTGGATGCAATAGTCATCATTTTAATGCAACCCGCTGTGAGCTAATTTATTTTCTCTCCATCTTTTTGAGCAAAATTATAGTTGCCATGATATAAATGATTAAGACAATAGAAATGGCTTTGCAGATGGGACAGCTTTGACACAGAGAGGTTAACTGACCTGGCTGCAGGAACACAATGGGAGAATGAAAAAATGTCTTTTATTTCATTCCTTTCTCTAAAAGCTGAGCAGTTTTCCTTCTAAAGGATCACAGATAGTGGTTCTGTTGATTTTTATATTTGCTTTAGCTTTTTCACAGCATTTCCTTAGAAAAAAATAATTACAACCATTCAGAGCTAAAATTATACTGTCACCCAACACTAGTGCTGATGGTTCTAATTATTTTGGACCATACTGTGATCAGAGAATTCTTTTGGTCACAAAATAAAACTCTAAAATATACTTGCAAGTTTGGTAACTGAAACCATTTAATGCACTAATCCCTTCTTTGATGCTTCGGAAAATATTTAAATTGTTTTGTGCGTTCTCTGGAGACCAGAGTGACTCCACACCTTACTAGACGACTTAATGAGTTGCCATGGCTAAAACAATTCCTCAGACGGTGGTGAATTTTCTGATCATCAGTCTCTCTAAACTTGGTCCTTGACTAGACTTTAGATAACAATCCATTGTCCTTACTTGAAACCTTTCCTGCTTGTTTAAAAAAAAAATTAACTTCATTTTGACTGCAGTAGATATACTGTCACAAACGGCTCCAATGAAACTAGGTATAGTGTCTATGCAAGGCAGGAGTCAATGTACACTTTGAGAGAGAATTTGAAAATACAAAATATTAAGGGTCTTCTTTTATCACGTTCATTGTGTCTAGGCTTAAATCTGACACTAAGAAGCAAAAACCCACAGTCATTTGCATTGGCCTCTGTTTCTTAATTTGTACTATAATCATGATGGTAACGATGACAATAGTAGTACGAACCAGCATTCACATAGGGCTTTAAGATCTGCAGAGTGCTTATACAATCTCATATGAAGCTCCTTTGATGAGTGGTGAAAAATGCTGATTCGTACAGCTCAGTGCTTTACATTCATGAAAACTCCTCTGTATGATGCACCTAAAAATCAATTGAGTTTTTTGAGAGCTTGGATGTAAGGTTCTGTGCTGGGTGCTATGTGTGATATAATAAGGTATTCAGTTAAATTCAACGAGTGTTTATCGAGCAGATTCTACATGCCAGGTTTTAGGGGCTGACTGTATCAACAAAAAAGCCAAAACTGTCTCTGCCCTCAAGCTTACCTCCTACAGTATTGGCTATGTTCTCTGCCTTGGAGGAATTTATGATCCAGTTGGAAAGTTAAGGCACGTGCATGAATCTGCAAAGAGCTGTTGCAATCCCTTATTGTGATGTACAGGTGACTCTGGGTTCTTAAAGACTTTATTAACACTGGGCAATCTCTGGTTAGTTTAGTCATTTTTCAGTCATGCCTGACTCTTAGTGGTTCCATTTGGGATTTTCTTGGCAAAGATACTGGAGGGATTTGCCATTTCCTTCTCTAGCTCATTTTTACAGGTGAGGAACTGAAGCAAGTTAAGTGACTTGTCCAAGGTCACACAGTATCTGAGATCAGATTTGAACTCGGGAAGATGAGTCTTCCTGACTCTAGGCCCAATACTCTATCCACTTAGATACCTCGTTGCCCCGGTATCTGGAAGTATGAGTGAAAGATTTTGTGTATGGTTCCAGCAACAGACAAAGTCTGCATTCTATAGACCAGACTTATTAAATATGAAGAATCTCATCATCAATAAAACCGACCACTTGGCGAAAAATTCTTTGTCCATGATGACATATGAAACAAAGAAAAATACAAGGTGGTCCTCATTCCTGTGTACTGCTCTTCTGCTTTTGCAGTGTTGGTAGCAGGTTGGAAAAAAAAGTGATAGAGAAGGCTGAGAGTAATTTTAATGTACCTGCTGAAACTCCTTTTTCTGTCAATGAGAGTGGAGGCATAAAGGCTAGGGCTATGAACCTGGAGTTAGGAAGATCTGAGTTTGAACTCTATCTTAGACAATGACCAGTTCTGTGACCCTAGGCAGCCTCAGTTTCCTCATCTGTAAAGTGGAGATAATAACAACTACCTCAAAACATTGTTGGGAGGATCAGATAACACACACACATACTTGCAAATCTTAAAGAACTATATAAATATTAATAATTATTATTATGTTATATTTTAATTCAAACATCACAGTTTCCATGTGCTACCTGAAAAAGCAGAAATGGCTCTTTGGAAAAGAAACTCAGAAAAAGCATCATAATTAGATCAAGCAGATACTGAGGAAGCCCATGCTAGTGGTGACACAATTATGGAGGAACTAAAGGATTGTTGTCAAGATATCTGAAAGGGATGAGTATATCAAGTACTTGGGGCAAAAAAAATCAAATGCCAACTTTCCCATTTCTACAAGACCTTTCCATGTGTTTCAAGGACATCCTTGGTGAAGGTATGAGATAAAGATAGGCACACTTTCAGAAATGATATAATTTAGTGGACCACAGCTTTGCCATCGAACAATTGACTGAAAGTTGGAAAGAAAACAAGATACAAGCATACTTATATTTTGTTGACATAAAGAAACAAAAAGCAAAAACACCCCAAAACATTTGAAAGATCTTTTCAAAGAAAGTGCCTATCATGCATGTATAAAAATCATATCAAATTCCTTGAAAGATTTAGCCACATTGATAATGTTGAAAGATCAGACAGAGATGGGGCGTGGACATTATATGTCAAATTAACAGTGATATGGACAAGTGCATAGAGATGGAAATGAACGTGTCACTTTTGAGGACGATGGATTGACTAGTCTGGATGGAAAAGAGTTTGCACAGGTCTGCGAAAATGGCAGCATATAGGTGGGGGCAGCATGGTATGATATGGTGGAAAGATGACCAGATTTGAAGATAGGGACTTTGGTTTGAGACCTAGTTCTGAAACTTACTGGTTTGACCTTGGTAAGTCAGCTGACCTTTCACAGCTTCAGTTCTCTCGCCTTCAAATGAGAGTTTGGGCTAAGTGATAAGGTTCATTCCAGCTCTAAACTGATGATTCTATGATTGTGGAGGGCTCTGAATGAGAGCTCTTAAAGCACTCTGAGCAGGGGCATGATTTGATTAAAGGAATGAAAGTTTTTACAACCCCAGCATTCTTCGAATTCAGTCATGAATTTCTATCAGGCTATTAGTTTAATTTTGACCTCTCTATAAACCTTGTGAAAAGCACTTGAGGGGGCTGATGATTTCAGACTCATCTTGAAATTAAGACGTTATCATCTTGGGATTAATAGGTCTCCTTTTGTTCATCTCTAGTAAAAATGGCAGCAGTCCCATCTTGCTCTAATAGGCACTTGCTCAAGATAAAATGTAATGAATGTGAGAGAATTCAAAATTACATGGGCAGAAAGGATTGGGAAGCAAGCCCAAGAAGTCAAGGTTAAGGGAAGTGGGCATGGTCAATCCAGAGACAATAGGAGATGAGAAATAAAACAGCAGTTCATCACTACGTAACAGGATATTAAATAGAGTATGGGGAGCTATCATTTCTGCCAGTCAAGTAGAAGAGAATGGGATATAATGAGCTTGGCCTGAAGGAGGGAAAATTTAGGCCAAATGCTGAGAAAATTTTAATGTAAAGAACATTTGAATGAAGAGGCACCAGAGGATTATGAAGCTATTATTACACTAAATTTTTTGTGATATAGACTTGATATCCATTTATCAAAGAGGGTTTAAAAATAGTGAAATATCCATACCATTACAAGGTTAGCTGTGAATGGGATTGCCACAAAAGGTGCTTTCTGTTCCAAATATTATCCACTTATCACTACATTTAAGGCATCCCCTAGATTACTGAGTTCAGTGTGGGGTATCTTGGAAGTTAATGTGCCTCAATCAGCTTGAGCCCCTAATCCAGATCAACCGAGCATCTCTAAAGTTATCTCAACTAATGAAGAGCATATATTTGAAAAGTAATTTAATTGGTACTAAAAAATACTAAAGAAACAGATTAAATATTCCCCACATACAAACCCAAGCTTCCCAGGTGGTCAGTTGTAGTGGAAAAGCATTAGAGTAAAAGCCTAGGGCAGACTGATGGCTCTGAGTGGAGAAACTATCTTTTACTGAGAACTCAATAAGGGAATAATGTTGAAACTGGTCTATATGTTTTCATGTTATCTATGTGTTTATTTTACCTCAAGTAAACCTTTTACTTGTCTTTATGAGCTGAGAAGGGTAGTTTGGTTTATCCTAGAGGCAAGAGGGAGCCTGGAGTTTCTTGAGCAGGGTAGTGACATTATCAGATCTTTGCCTTAGGAATATCAATTTGGCAGCAGTGTATAGCAGTAGTGTTAAACTCAAACAGAAATGGTGGCCATTCAACTGTAGATAAGAATGGCTGTAAGTCACATATTGACTTAGTTTTAAAATGAAATATTATCTGTGTTTTATTGTATTTTTACTTATTTTATTAAATACTTTCCAGTTACATTTTAATACAGTTTGGACAGTACTCAAGAGTGTTATGGGCCATATGTGGTATGTTTGACATTTCTAATATAGAGTTTGGGATGGAGAAGGAAGAGACCAGATGGGAGGCGACTAATTAGGAAGCAATTGAAATAGTCAAAGCAAGAGGTGAGAGCCTGTTGCTTTTCTACCAACACTTTCTGCCCATAATTGTCATTGCTATTTTTCTGATTGTCTAATTAGCTCTAAATAACTTTGTACTCATGATCTGATTCACAGTCTGACCCCAGACTGTGTTTCCAGACTTATTTTGCATTGCTCCCTCTCTCATATTCTATATTCCAGCCAAGCTGGACTCCTTGCTCTCTATACATGATGACATTCCATTTCTTATTTCTGTGTCTTTATTGCACAGGCTATCCTCCCTGCCTGGAATCCTCTGTTCTTACCTCTGTCCCCCTGGAGTACCTTTGTTGTTGCTCAGTACAACTCTTTGAGATCCCATTTGAGGTTTTCTTGGCAAAGATAGTGGAGTGGTTTGCCATTTCCTTCTCCAGCTCATTTCACAAATGAGGAAGCTGAAGTAACCAGGGTTGAGTGACTTGCCCAGGGCCACACAACTAGTGAGTGTCTGAGGTTGGATTTGAGTTCAGGAAAGTGAGTCTTTCTGATTCCATGCCCAGTACTCCTATTATTTATTGGGCCACCTAGCTGCCCATTGACACATCTAATTCCCTGTTATACTTGGATCTCGTTTCTTCATAGATAATTATGTCTTCTGAAACCTCCCTGACTTGTTAGTGCTCAATCTTTCGAAAATTCCCCTGTATTTGCTTTTTGTTATATAATACTAGTAGTTATCATTATAACAACATTCATATAGAGCCTAGGATGTGCCAGATACTGTGCTAAGTGCTTCACGAATATCTCATTTAATCTGCGCAACAATCTTGGGGAGATATTATTATCCCTATTTTTTACAGATTTTACAGATAAGGAAACTGGGGCAAACAGTTGAAATGACTTGCCTAAAGTCACTTAACTAGGAAGTGTCTGAGTCTGGATTTGAACTTAGGACTTCCTGATGCCAGGCCCTGCATCTATCAACTGCACCACCTAGCTGCCCCATATCCCCAGTAGAATGTAAGTGTTTTACAAAACAAGAGCTGTTTTGCTTTTGTCTTTATATCCTGGGTGCTTGGCTCAGTTCATTGCATGTAGTAGGTGTTCAATTAATGTGTGTTGAGTGAATGAGTCAGCAGTTGTATCCCTGGTATTTCCAGAAGGTGCCAAAGCAGGCTCTCCAGCCTTGTAACACTTAGATACCTTTTCTGCCTCTCAGAGAGTGTCAGGGGACTTGAGACAGCTGCTTAATGTATTCTCAGTGCTGCTGAAGTAGATGACCAGCATCTGTAAGCATCTGAGTACTGACACCCTGGTAGTTAGCATTTTCAAGGAAAACGCAAGGTTAAACATTAGTTCACTGAAATTCTCCATTAGTTGTCTATCCTTTTCTGTTTTGTTTTTGCTTACTAATTTGTTATTCTTGCATCATCTTCTTGGCATTTCCTAGATAGGGCCTGAAGAGCTCATCTTCTGAGGATGCCTTTCTTTCTTTTCTTTCTTTCCTTCTTTTTTTTTTTTTTTGGAGGGCAGTTGGGGTTAAGTGACTTGCCCAAAGTCACATGGCTAGTAAGTGTGTTAAGCTTCTGAGGTCAGATTTGAACTCAGGTCCTCCTGACTCCAGGGCCAGAGCTCTATTCACTGCACCACCTAGCCGCCCAGAGGATGCCTTTCAGAAAAATGCTGTTTTGTTGAGGAGTCTCTTGTGACTGTACTACTTGATCAACAGCCTGGACCTCAAGGCCCCTGCCACCAATATAGCAGAGTCATTGTCAAATAAAGACAATGTTAGCTGCTCATAACTTGCTGATGAGGATCTTGGTGCTGGGTCATTGGTTGTTAAAGAGGATTTCTCTCCCCCCACCAGGCCTTTGACATCATCTTCAATCTCCATAGCCAGGTTCCCAAATGAGCCACCACATACATAATCCACTTTTCATTCACTGAGAAATCTTTGAATCCATTCACCAAATCCTAGCCCTGGCGTGGGGTTTAGTAAGTAGTTTGCAAGTACTCTTGACAGTGATTACCTGTTTGGGAATCAGGGGATTCTGGGCAGGTTCAGGTAGCCCACAAAACACACTCACCATTCCTATTCTTTACTATATGCTCGACGTGGTATTTTACATCCCCTGACAGAGACCACATCATCGTGTAAAATCCCTGTGCTATCATCATTCCACTTAGCGGATACTCCCAAATCAGGTGATCTTCAAGCAGAACAAAACTGAGCACCAAGGAGGACCAGCTTCTTAGTAGTGAGTAGCCATGGTAGATGTTGATCCAAGCGCAGAGGTATACAATGGCCAGTCATGATTTGATAATGTCTCTTCAATATGTGTAATTGTGCAGAGCACTTCTATCCCTTGTACAAAGGCTTTTTGAATTAACATAGCTGACTTGCTAGGAAGATGGGAAGAAGAAAATCAGTACTACTACAGGGCTTTGTTTTTTTCTAAATCAGACTTGTGATTTCATCAGTGTTGAACTCCAAACGAGGACTCTGTCCACCAATGCAGGTTAGCTCCTTCTCTACCACACGGAGTCAAAGATTTGCTGGGGATACTGAATGCTTAAGTGGCTTATCCCAGGGTTAACACAGCCAGTCAAGTTATATGTCATTGACAGGACTTGAACCCACGTTTTCCTGATTCTTATATTTTCTGTTGTATTAGTCTGCCTTAACTACCACTAGCATTAGCAACTAAAATGAGGCTGTTTGTTGCTGCTGTTGAAAAAAAATTATACCTTAACGTATTCATGTAACTAAGGCAAATGCTTTAATCTAAACAGCTGAGGCAGCTAGCTGGCAGGGTGGATAGAGTACAAGTTCAAATCTGGTCTCAGACAGTTATATCTTTCTAGGCAAGTCACTTAACTGTTTGCCTCAGTTTCCTTATCTATAAAATGAGCTGAAGAAGAAAATGGGACTAGCATCTCTGCCAAGAGAATCCCAAATGGGGTTATGAGGAGTTGAATATGACTGAGCAATAACAACAACAAAAAAGCAGACAGTCATCTAGAGCACAATTGATTGAAGCTCTGATAGTGCTTTAGACCAGTTGTGTCAACTCCAATATGAATGATACCTGTGGGTCACATATTGATTTAGAAAACCACAAATTAACATTATCTTTGTTATATTCTGATTAATTTTCTTAAATACTTATTAATCATATTTTACTCTGGTTCAGGACTCACTTGGGAGTTTTGTGAGTTCTTGGAATTCCATAGCCAATTTCCCACATGAACCTCTATACATATAGCCTTACTTTTCACTCCATTCCCAAGGATGACTGTGTTCGACATGGGGGGACTTGGGAAATAAGTGTATCTTCACTAGCTCAACACTCTAGACCGGCTCTCTTAAATGATAAGAACTTCATTTATACAAGTTAGCAGACCATGTTGTCGTTTAGTAGTTTCAGTTGTATCTGAACCTCCTTTCCTCAATTTGAGGTTTTCTTGGGAGACACTGGAGTGGTTTGCCATTTCTTTCTCCAGCTCATTTTACAGATGAGGAAACTGAGGCAAATAGAGTAAAATGATTTGTTTAGGGTCACACAGCTAATAAGTGTCAGAGGGCAGATTTGAACTCAGGTCCTCCTGACTCCAAGCCCTGGCTCTAGACACGATGCCACCTAGATGCCCTAGCAGACCAAATAATGATACATCTTAAAAGAAAGACACTTAATTAAATTAAAATGATTAGCAAAGAAATAGAATAAACATTCTCCATCTACATACTTGGGGAATTCAGGTGTCCTTCCTAGGCAAATAGGATTGGAGGAAGGAGAAGGGAGAGAAGACTTAAGATATGTCTAAAGAAGCTTTTTCTTGTGGGGACAGAAGGAATGAGGAAGATCTAACTTTGTCTGTGAGAATATAAGGTCTTCAGGAGGAGCAATTTTTTTTTTTCTATCAAACTTCATTTCTTGAAGAGAACATGCCCCAGATGAATTTAAAAAATAACAACCATAAAACTATGAGTTCCCTTCCCTACCCACCAAAACTAAGATAGTGTTACAGTATGCTTGACTCAAGTAGTATCTGTGAGCAGACATGTCATTTCTTTGTGGACCTTTTTTGCAGCAATGGTTACCTCCAAAACATATGATAGCACATTCACCAATGGTAGGCCTGTACACCCAAGAAGACCTGTTTCACTGAAACGTTTTTAAACATCTCACTGAGAGTTAGACTTTATGGACCGATGCTTGAAACAATTGACCATAAGACCTCTGAGATGCCTTGCCATCAAAGTTTCATAATCAATTGCTAAGTAGTATGTAACACTGACATATTTCCAAAGACATAGGTACTTAACTACATGGCCACCAAATACAAAGATTTATTGTGATGATTTAACTACTAATGCTTCATAATTAATGTTTGGGAAATGGAATGTTGTTTATTATTCTGTTTTGCATTTTATGACATCAGTGTAAAGTTATTATGATAGATGCATTGAATTAACATCATTAGCATATTCGCAGTAAAGGGGACAGTTTTATGGTCAGAGCTTCACAAGCAGGTTTGAAATATTGATGCTGCCCCAAACCTAGGTCTTCAGATCTTAGTATCTTTTGTGTTGTCAGAGTGGATACTATGCATTAGTTCAGAAAGAACCAAGTTACTATTGTAACACAAAGAAAGGTTTAATAGGCTTCCTGAATTAAATGACTCAACAAAACCCATCAATAATACTCAAGGCGAGCCCTAGGCAAAAATATGATGCAAGTAAAGTTTGTCTTCACAGTTGCTAGCCTTACCTTTTCACATCCTTTCCCTTTTTTAATGGGTTACCTCCTCATCCTATCCACCTTTATCTTGCTGTCAAGGTTCAGTATGCTCCCCCCTCCCCTCCTTCTAGCAAAATATGACCCCAGGATAATAATAAATTTACGCTAGGATATAAGTAACTAACCCCTTTCAAAGGGATTTCAGTTTTTTCTTGAGGCAATCAGGATTAAGTGACTTGCCCAGGGTCACACAGCTAGTAAGTGTCTGAGGCCAGATTTGAACACAGGTCCACCTGACTACAGGGCCAGTCCTTTAACTGCCACCTAACTGCCCAGTGTTTTAGTTTTAACACAAGATGAAGTCTAAGAAGTCACGGTGACTGTAATAAGATCCATATGGCATTCATTTGTCATGTGCTGAGGTTTTATGTTTTTCCCAGACCTTCCATCTTCCAATTTAACTGCATAGATCACCAATCTAGGACCTAGACTGAAATATTTAAATGAGACATCATCTCTTCCCTCATGGAACTTACAATCTAGTAAATTGGATAGTCTATTTGGTAAGCTAGGTAGGGCAGTTGATAAACTGCTGGGCCTGGAGTCAGGAAGATATGAGTTCAACATCTTTTACTTAACTAGCTATGTGACCCTGAGGTAGTCACTTAACCTGACTTGCCTCAGTTTCCTCATCTGTAAAATAAGCTGGAGAAAGAAATGGCAAACCACTCCAGTATCTTCCCTGAGAAAGCCTCAAACGGGTTCACAAAGATTTGGACATGACTAAACAATGACAAAAAGACTGTCTATTTGGATGTGTTTTCAAGTAGTACTTCCTTGGGGGAATGAAGCAGGCAAGGGATAGGCAGAATGATAGAAGTAAATAAAATCATGGATTTGGAATCAGAGCTTAGAAGTTAGAATGACAGCCCTGCCTCTATGTGACCCTGGGAAGATCACTCATCCTCTCTGATTTTGTGTTTCTTTGTTTGTAATATAGAGGAATTGGTCCATAAGACCTCTGAGATGCCTTTCCAAATCTATAATCCTATGATCCTTACAGGATAGAATCTAGGTAGGTAAAACTGCAAGGTAGGCAAAGTTTGAAGATTTCATGTGATCTCCTACTCCCCCCATGCCAAGTTCCCCCAGAATCTCTATTTTATGTTTAAAAAAAAAAATCTCCTCGGTAATATATTCTTACCATTCTTCCCCCTCTCCCCCACAATATTCGTTTCCAACTCATAATGTAAATTCATGAACAAATTAAGCTTTAAATGTCTGAAAGTTGCTTAAACTGGATCCTTTCAAGCCTCTAAAGCCTTATATTAAAGGAATAATGTTATAATGGTTGCATTTCAGGTATCAGCCAGGGGATGGAGAAAGTATTTGGAGCAATACGCCTTGACTTGAACCCTGAAATCATATATTCTAGATTAGATGACTGCTACTATTCATCTGTCCCCATCCCTTTGTAATATGATATGAGGAGGCTATGCAGAAAGAGCTCTTATGGGATGCAGTACACACAACAGGTAATGTAATGAAAGTCTTATTCATATTTTTTTATTATCAAAGTGGAGTCTTAATGCTTGAAGAGCCACATTCATATCTTAACTAGATTGTCTGAGAAGAGCTAAGTGGAGGCATGCTCTAATATGATTATAATTTAGTAGGCTCTAGTATTTCTCGAGGAATTCCATCAAGGTGTTCCTAGGGAAGATTTAAAAGTTCCTTTGGGCAGACTTTTGATAGTTAGCTCTTGAGAAATAAAAGAGCTGCTTTCTCTGTGTTTGCTGAGTTCTGATGAAAAGAGTTGCAAAGTAGTTGAATGAATTTCTCCTAGACATGTGTAAGGATTTCCCTGAAGTCAGACAACTTTGACTGAGTTGCCATTTTTTTCTCCTCTTTCCCACCCCCCACTCCCCAGTTCTCTTCTCTTCCCCTCCCTACCGCAAGGCCAGATATTCCAAGAACAACAAATTTAGTGTGAAAATATAGGCTGAGTCAGAACAAAGTAGGAAAATCTTCCAGTTGGGAAAAAGGTCAACCGTTTAAAGGAAATGATTCTGCAGGGCATTTGGCTCCAGGATGAAAAGCACTATATAAAATCTAATTCCATTCTAACCATCCCAAAGCGCTTTCACAGTAATGAGTTAGAAGACATTGGTAATAAATAGAGTGACTGTGGAGGAAACGTGGCCTCCATTATCCACTTAGCATCAGCTCACACACAGGCACACAGATTAGAACCAGGGATTTTTTTTGAATTGCATGACAAAATACTACCCAGGATGCCACAGTTATTTCAGAGTGACTTGGGATCTCTTTACCACCATCTGCAATCCAGATGAACAGAAAGAACAATGCAGAGGAAGTGGCACATGTGGACTTGGTAGGCTGGTATTGAGGGGAAACTAGGTGTTAGTCATTGAAGTTATGCCTGGGACCAGAACCTCTGGAATGTAAAACTGCTACAGGCTCAAGCACACTGAGGTAGGAAGTTCAAACACAGGAGAGAGGGTCATTTCATCTAAGCAGAGTCAATCCTAATTTCTTCAATATCTTTTCACTTAATGCTATATTATCAGTCATTCACTCAACAAGCAGTAAGCACTCGACAAAAATGTAACCAGCACGGGAAATCTAGTTCAGTGTCAACCTGAAGAAGACCTCTGAGCATTTAAAGGAAGGGAGATAAAATTTAGAAAGAACCGTGATGAAGACCTCCATATTGGTAAGCACTACTTATGGGGAGAGTTTAAGAAGAATGGAGTTATAAATGTTTATTTTAAATAACAATAAGTCATTTTAAAATTTATTTATATCTTTTGTTTTTTATATCATAGTCATGTCCCATTATATTTCTTATCTTCCATTGACCTCCACCTGGTCACCCTCCCTCAGTTTAGTTGTTTTTCAGTTGTGTCCAATTTTTGGGACCCCATTTGGAGTTTTCTTGAAAAAGATACTGGAGTGATGCATAATTTCCTTCTCCAGCACATTTTACAAATGAGGAAACTGAGGCAAACAAAGTTAAGTGACTTGCCCAGGGTCATACAGCTAGGAAGTGTCTGAGTCTGGATTTGAACTCAAGTATTTCTTACTCCAGCAGTCTATGCACTGTGCCACCTAGCCACCTTATATGCCACCTCCCCACCCAAGAAATCCACCCAATGTTAATTATAGTTAATCAACAAAGTGATAGCCCAACAATGTATGCATTGTTTGTAGTCTCCCTTGTCTCTATTTATCTGTTCTCTGGAACCAAAATTCCAGTTACCTTCTAGGGATGTATTAATTTCTGTTATTGTAGTCATTGTGAGTATTGACACTGGGCCTATTTATCAGAGAGTTATTAAGACCAGATGTATGTCTGTCTATACTTCTAAAAGGACAACGGGAAATGAGCTTAAACAAAGAAGGCAAACATCAAGACACTGAATGGTTGTAACCAAAGGGACGAATCTTAAAAATAGACTAGATTCTCATTTGGCTTCAATGATTTAGGTGTAGTTCAATCTGTAACTTCTTGGAGTCAATCTCTCCCCACCTCTTGATTCAATTATATTAATGGGATGTATATACTTTTCCTTTGAAGGAGTCAGGTTAAACTATTTTCTATAATGCATGCTGATAAAATCCTGGAAGACTAGGGAGGAAAAAATCAGAGAATTGCAGAACTGGAAGGGAACTTAAAAGAAACCAAGTCCAAATCGTACCTGAAGAAGAATTCCCTTTATGACATAACTGGCAAAAGAAATGCCAATGTTTTCTAGAAGACTTCAAATGAGGGGTAAAACAATCTACTACTTCCTGAGGCATCTTTTTCTTCTTTCGGATAGCTGCCATTTTTTTAAAAAAGTTTTTCTTTACATCAAGACAAAATCTGCCTCTTCGTGCTTTCTACCTCGTGCTCCCAGTTCTGCACTTTGGAGCCAAAGAGAATAAATACAATTTACCTTCCAGGTAACAGCTTATCCAATACTTGAAGACAGTCATCCTGTCTCCCTTCTCCCCATCCCTAAGCCCCAAGCATTATCTTTACAGTGAAGACAGAGAAACCAAAGAACAGAAGAGATAAAGCGACAGGCCTCAAATCAGGCAAATGACAGGATTTGGGAATAGAGGTCGCCATCACCTTGGTGGGGGATGTTTGACAAGGCACTTTCAAATATAATCTTCGTAAAAGTCCTGTAAGATCAGAAAATTAGTTACTTTTCTCATTTTCTTTTTGTTTTGTTTTTTACGAATGAAGACAAGGCTTAGAAATGTTAAGGGACTTGCTCAGGGTCACACAGCAATTTTGTGTCTCACATAAATTTTTTTTGGCAGTTCACTATGTTCTTATTCAGTTCAGGGGGCTCTCTGCTTTCTCACCATACTTCTGGTGACTTGTAATGAGGTGAAGTCTACTATGTTCCAATATGTTGGCTGTTGGTTGGGTTTGTCTTTTATTTTTGAAGAGGACAATGACATCAGGGAAATGGGGACATGACTTGTGGTTGACTTTGATTTGAGTGAGGGAGGGCTGTTCAAGGACCCCAGCCTCACTTTCTCCTTCAGAGTCATCTGATTTCAGTGACCAGATGCTCATCAGGACGACTGGAAATGATCCAGGACACAGTGGGAGACCCTGGCCCTTTTAGGCTAAGGCCTTTTCATGTACTCACTGACAGTCAGGTAATGCCTATTCGGTGAATAAGCTTCTTTAAGAAGTGAGTCAAGGGATGGCCCCTTTAATTAGAAAAAAAAGAAAAAAAATTCAAGCTGGGAGGGGAAAATCCTCAGGGTTACTATTCCAAAGAGAAATAGTTACCATTGACACTCACTCTAAGCCACTAGGGCCCAAAATACAGATTTTTTTTTTCTTTTTTCCTAATTAAAGGGACCATCCCTTGACTCACTTCTTAAATACGTCTGTTCACTGAATGGGAATTACCTCACTCTGAGTGAATACTTGAAAAGACCTTAGCCTAAAAGGGCCAGGGTCTCCCATTGCATTCTGCATCATCTTCAGTCATCCTGATGAATATCTGGTCACTGGATCTAGATGTCCCAATAAGACTCATTCTATCGATGAATAACACGATAGTTATGTGGGATGATAGAGTATTGAGTTGTGAGTCATGGGCTTTGGATTCCAGTCTCAAGCCAATCAATAAATCAGCTGAGAGGGATTAAGTTCTGACTACTTCCCAGGCATTATACTCTTCCTAGTTACCTTGGATAAGTCATTACATTTCTAGTTTCTTGCCTGTGAAATCAAGGGATTTGACTAGAATACAAAAGAACGGTTGTGAGATTTATTCCTTTTTTTTCTGGTGGAGATGATTGTGCTTTGGCTTGGACTCCATCCTAAGGATCCTATCTCTCTTCAGCCCAAACACCCTATCTCTGGCAATAACTCATGAGTGGGCCCCAGTGAGGCAAACTATCTCTCCTTGTAACAACAAGTTGACCTCTGTAGAATTTCTATTGCATGAACAGGAATATCTTGTAGCAGCAGAACTATCATGTACTGATTCCCAGTTGCTGTATACACTCCAGAGGTCAAGCTATAGACTTCAACTCCTGAGGCTATCTTGTTACAGATGTAGCAGACCAAAAACACATCCCTTAGAATCCCCTTCACCCACACCCCAACCCATGCTAATAGTGAATGACACCAGTGCCCAAGGTACAGCAACTGTATGTTGCCACCTAATTAGCAAAGTTCACACACAGTAAACTTTTTCTTATATAACCTTTAGCATCACTCCTGTTAGGTTGCAAGTTCCCCCAAAAGTACTCTGCTTGCTATTTAACATTACAATAAACTTTGCCACTTGACTGAAAGACTGAACCTGTGAATTCTTTCCAGGCAACTCTGCTCTGTACCTGCATAGTTTGGGGGTCCTTGTACTCCTAAACCACAACAGAGAGTAGTGAAATGAGCATTTTTTTTTCCCTGAAAGACAAAACTACAACTAGAAAAATTCAAGTGACATTGGTCAAGGTCATAGAGCAGATTTAAAGTGAAATCTAGAACAGAACCACCAAATTTCTGATTCCTTTTCTTTTTCCATTTATTTAAAATGGGAAGATATAGATTCAATCCATTTTAATCCAACAAATATCTATTAAACCAACGCCATATGTAAAGCAATACAAAGAAACGTTTGACCCTAAGGAGCTTATATTACACTGAAGGGGATATAATATAATACAATCTAACAAAATAATTTTTAAGTTCCTACTATGAACCAGAGACTGTACTAGCTGCTAGAAATAGAAAGACAAAAAGCAAAAACTTAAATAATTGAAAAATCAAACTCCTGTTCTGAAGAAGCTTTTATTCTATTGGAGGCAAGAAATGTATGCAAACAAGTGAATATACAAAATGTGTACGATGTAGTTTTGGTTAAATGGGAACCAGAGTAAGGAGATTAAATTTAATTAACTTATTTTTGGAAAAAATACATCAATCCCTCTGGTATTTCATATTTGGAAATTTCTTCCCCAACTATCAATATGCATTCCCACAAGGACCCTAACATTTCTGGTGCTGATACAAATAGCTTAGAATTGAGTTTTAATTTATTTTTGTGTGAGATGTCTCAATTAAAATAAAATTGATATGTCTGACTTGTTATGTTGTAAACTGAGTTGCCTTAACGGTATGGTTTCCTGCTGGTACTGTTCATTCTCCCTCAGTCAAAAACCATCTGGCTTCTGATTCAAAGAGCTGATGATACACAATCTGTGAACAGGTCAAAGCAAGAGTTTTATCAGAAATGTGGAAAGAACATTGACATTTTAGAGTAGAACTCTTTTCCAAGCTGAGAGTTCAAGACCACTTGCAACTTTTCTCTTGCTCATGCTAAGAATAACACAGTCATTTTAGGGGAAAGAGATGAATAAACTCCTCTCGAAAACCTTAATTCTGAATTGGTTTAACATATCTCAGGGGTATTATTTGAAGAGCAGCAGTAGTAGAGGAAGGAGCTGACTTGGAATTGCTTGGGTAGTGCCCAACCATCAGGTTATATATGTCAATTAATGTGGGTGTGGACTGTTTCAAGTGTGAAGTCAGGAATGGAATCAGGGGTAAACGTAATTTTGATATCTGAATTATGTTTAGTTCTAGCTCACAGACAAAGGTCATTGAAATTTGTAATGAATTGTAGGGAGTGTACAGAAAATATGGCAGTGAACATTATAAATAGTAAATAAATGATGAATCTTTTAATTTGAACACATTCTATACATGTTACAGCTGAAGTCCAAACTCCACCTCATGTCAACATTAGTAAGAGAAGTCTGGTTAATATTTGACTCAAAGGACAAATGTATTTGTGACATTGTTACCTCAGAGAAGCTCATAGAATCATAGATTTAGAGCTAGAAGGTATCTTAAAAGTATTGGAGTCAAATTTCATTTTACAAATGAGGAAAGTAAAACATAAAAATATATTGTGGCCTAGGGGTACTGGGAAATTCAAACCGAAGGGAAGAATACAGGGTATGGGTCAGCCTCAAAGGAATTTGATCACTGAAGCCTTCTTTCAGTCTAAGTAGCGAGTTTATTATGATACCAGGTGTGGTGGGTGAGATTCCTGGTGGGTGTAGCCCAAGGTCACAATCTAATGTTTAAAGTGTATGTATATATGATTTATTCATTGGCACTCTCTAGCTAAAATACATTGGCACTCATTCCACCATTGCAGATACAAAACTTTCTACAAATATTATGGCTGAGAAAAACAAATTAATCTTCTGGGGGCCAAGCCTTTGGGGATAAGCTTCAAACACTTCACTTTGGCCTCTTTTCCTAATAGACTGTGCTAGAGTTCTTGTTCCATCATTGTAGCCTATCCCAGTGTTAGAGTTAAGAGAGCTTACCTCTAAGCATGCGGTGAAGGAGTAGGAGTTTAGTGCAAGTATAGGTATAAGTTCCGATGGTGGCATCCCATGTTCTGTTTCCTCTCACGTGGTTAAAATATGACAAGGAGCATAGTGACATATGCCTATAGTCAATGCTGCTGGGGAGGCTGAGCCTGGTAGAGTTCTGAGCTTCAACAGGGGCTAAAACCAATCGGGTGCCTACACTAGGTCCAGAACCAATATGATGAGACTCTGGGAATGGATGTCCAGGCTACCTAATGAGGGGCAAACCAACCTAAATTGGAAAAACAGGGGTTAAAACTCCAGTGCTCATCAGAATGGAGATTGGACCCAGGAATAGTCATTACTCTTCCCATGTGGGTTAGATAGAGAGATGCAATCTTAAAAACAATAACAACAACAAAAACGAACAAAAGCAAACAAAGCAAGGAGTCAGGAATTTTTCAGGTGTGTTAAAAACGTCATTTTCATGTTTTATGTGATTGCACACATATAACCTGTATCTGATTATTTACCATCTTAGGGAAGGGGGAGAGAAAGGAGGGATAGAATTGGGAATTCAAAACTTAAAAAATAAATGTTAAAAATTGTTTTAACAAGTAATTGGGGAAAAACAAAATATATTAAAAATAAATTTCATTTTTAATTTTTTCTATGACCTCAGTCAAAGTCAGTTTAGTAGTTTAATGAAGAATGAAAATAATTACCACCTTCATATGTCACAAAGGGGAGATATCTTATAAATCACTCGGTGTCATAGAATTTAGTGAAGGCTTTTCCTTTTACAGATGAAGAATCTGAGGTCCAGAGAGGCTCAAAGACTTTCCCTTTGTGCTTTCCTGTGCTGCAGTGTATAATGTCTCAGTATTTTCCTATAGCTCATTGCTAGAATGACCTGTTACACACAAACATACATACATTTAATAAAGACACACACACATATAATATGTGTATATGCATGTACACACACATATATTTGTTTAGGAATATTGTAGACATAAGTGAATGTGTGTGTGTGTGTTTCCAAAACCATAATTTCATTGGTATGGGCAGCTTCCATTACAGAACCTTCTTCTGATGACACAGATAGGCAAATTATCTTTTTCTGGTAACTTATAGTTCCTGGAGCATTGACAAGTTAACTGACTTTCTCATGGTCACACAACCACGTTTCTCTGTGTGTCTGCATCTGCATGTGTGTGTATGTATATATGTATGTAGGCATGAGAGTCAGCATGACATCAGGGACACAAAGAAAACCTTCCAGTCAAGAAGATTGGGTTCAAGTCATGCTGCAGACACATCGGATGTCTTATTCTGGGCAAGTGATTGAATCTCTTAGTTCAATGGCAACTTCTTAAAACTGTAATTTCCAGAGTAGTTGCCAGAAAGTCTTGATGAAGGATGGTTGGATGAGTGAGCAGGGAGGAATTTCCCACAATCAAGATCAGGATGACTGGAGATGGTCCTAGATGCAGCGGGTAAACTTGGCCTTTTTAAGCTAAGGTCTTTAACAGGTCTCATTTGACTGAGGCAACACCCATTCAGTGATTAGGACTAGGTAAGAAAGGAGGCAGAGAATGGTCTCTTTGACCAAGTTAGAAAAAAAAAATCACTCTGAGAGGGGAAGACCCTCAGGGTTTCTGGCCAAAAGAGAAGCAATTGCTATTTACGTTCACTTGAGCCAATCAGAGCCCAAATCATGACCAAGTGGGGATTGGCCTGTGATCTAATATCTGGCCACTGCACCCAGATTACTCTGGAGTAGAAAGTGAAGGTGATGACTTTTCACAGTACTCTCAATGAAATCCATTCACTGCATGTCATGGCATCACCTTCCTGATGTCATGGTCCTCTTTGAGAATGAAGGACAAACAACAACAATGAAGATATTAGAGTTCTGGACCAAATATGTATGTATATATATGTGTGTGTGTGTATATATGTATAGAAATATATTAATGAATGTACATATTTTGATACATCTATATATCTTATTTATAGAATTTGTATGCATATATACATATGCAGGTAATAGATAGATGTATATATTTATCTCACATGATTCCAAAGAAGGCTTGTTAAAAGTTTTTGTTTTTTAAATTGACTAGATAGTTTCCTTAGTTCAGAAATGTAGTAGTCGTAGCTGTATTGCCAAACTCTGAAAGGAAGTCCATAAAAGCAACTTCACAAGCTCCAACATAAGTAAATTCCACTTGATTCCATAGACCTTGTTTGAAAGTTATTGCTGTTTATCCTTTGGAAGTACTTTTCCATATAATACATCCCTGTTGTCCATACAAGATGACAGTTCTCACGAGAACTGGCAATATCGCAACTCAGAGCTGGATGGTAGACACTGGAAAATTCTCTTGTTTCTTCCACATAATGTCTCATAGTACAGTGGGAATTCAGTTCTGATGTTAAGAAAATTGTTCATAATAAGTGTTCTTAAATTCTCAATTATACATATAAGGTTGCTGATTTATGAAACCTGAGCATGGTAGTCCTGTGATTTATGGGTCATGTCAGTTATTCATAGATCTGGAAGTAACTGATTTATTAATCTGGAGAGTGATTTCCAAGTCATGAAACTGCTTTGTGAACACAACTGATTTATAATGGCTAGAGATGACGGATTGTCCCTGCATCTGATTTATTGAATGTATTACTGACTTACAATTCCTGCAGCTGATTCAATAGTCAGTGCTTTATACTTGGGGTATAAACATCTTTTTTGTTAATAAAAAAAGACTGATTTATTTGACTTACTTGTATATTTCCAACTTTAAATTTTTGCCACAGTCATGATCTAAAGCCTTGTGGTCCTATAACTAGTCATTTCCCCAAGGTCTAGATTGTGTAATTATAGTTTAGTTTATGGAGACCGCTTTTGCATTCTGCTCTGCATTCTTTTTCAGAACATGTTTTGACCAAGATGGATTCTTTGCTGATTTCTTTTTCCTTTTAGGGCCAAGTGCACAAGTGTCTGCTTATTTTGCTTGTCACTTCCTCTTCCTTCATCTAGTCACTTTTTATGCATAACAATCACAGCTGGCAGGTTGGGGCCTTAGCTGCCACTTAGAGAGCAGAGAATTCCATTTGACAGTAGCCTTTCCAAAATGGTCACACCAATGACTTGAACCAATAGGAATCTGAGCCACATAGATGGTATTTTGAAAATATTTGGTATGGCCTGTAAAAAATTGATTTTTCCTCCTTTATTCCAGCCCTGTGATTTTATCTCTTTGGGGATTTCCCAGTGTGGAAATTCTGTCCAATAATGTAGACCTGTAACTTGTCCATAACCTGTAGTCTTATGGTATTGAATGGGGCAGGTGCTGAAAAGTTAAGCAGCATGGTGGTGAGCTGTCAGTTAAGCATAAGAGCTTACCATGTGACAGGTCACAAAACTAGTACATATCAGAGTCAGAACTTGAACCCAACTCTTCTTGCCTCAAATACTAATTAACTCTTAAAGTTTTTATTAGACTTTAAGTCTAATTAGTTTTTTCTTCCCATTGTATTTATAGTGAAAGGCAAAATAGATTAGTGAATAAAGTGCTTGAGGTGTTCAGGGCAATTCTCTAAGTCTTTAAATTAAATTTTTACATTGGTTGTTGGAGGTTTCATACTGAGAACAATTCCATCAAAAAATCAATCAACCAATTATTTGATCAACTAGTATGTATTAAATTCCATAACAAAAGGAGCCCTTGCCTTTCAGAAGGCCAGATTTGATAAGGACAGATTTGAACACAGCTCCTCCTAACTTTAGGGCCGGTATTCTCTCTACTGTATCACCTAGCTAACCCAGAAGCCTAAATTCTTAAGTCGTAGACTGTAGGTATATATTACATCTAGAAGCAATGACAACCTGAATATTTATAATTTGATTGTGATAATGTGTTAGGAAATAGTAACAGTTAGGCTTATTATGCATGTGTCACTGGAAACCATGTATTTTATCATAGGATAGGGACTGGAGCTGTGATTTCATTTGTTACATGGAACACCCAGGTGAGGAAACGTCTTCTACCAATCCATGTCAGCAACTTATGGTCTTAAGGAGTTGATTAGAATTCTTAGAGTCAGAGAAAGACATTGAACCCAGGGATTTATGTTCCTGATCCATTTCTCTAGCCACTATACACAATTTCTTTTCTTTAAAAAAAATTTTTTTTTTGGAGGGCAATTGGGGTTAAGTGATTTGCCCAAGGTCACAAGGCTAGTTTGTGTGCATGTGTGTGTGTGTGTGTGTGTGTGTGTGTGTGTGTGTGTGTGTGTTTGTGTGTATGTGTTAAGTGTCTGAGGCCGGATTTGAACTCAGGTCCTCCAGGGCCAGTGCTCTATTCACTGCACCACCTAGCCGCCCCCTAGACACAGATTCTTATGTATGTGTAATCATATATGAAATATATAGAAATAAAATTGCAAGGATAGGGTCAGGAGGGGAAGGCATCAACAGCTGAGGGAATTAGGAAAGACTTCATGTAGAAGGTAAAGTCACATATGCTTATGAAGTCACCTGATGACCAAAAAACCAAACCAAAACCACAACAACAAAACCCAAATACAGTAAAAAAAAGTTTGCTTCCATCCAAAAACCAAACAAAAAAGGATGGTGTTATCTCAGTGCCTACTTAAATTTCCCTCTGAGTCAGTTACTTGATTGTGGAATGCACACACTACACAAACTGATCTTCTAGAAAGTTAAATTTAGAATGCAGGAGAACGTGCCCCCATCTATGCTATGCTCTAATTGTTAGACATTTCTGTATATTTTTAGTACTCTAGGTCATATCTCCCTGAAGAGGTCTGTGATGTTTCACAATATACGTCATACGATGTGGTTGAAAAAGTGTCATCAGAGCTGAGTGAGATGTGAAAGTTTCAGTTCCCTTAGGTTTGGGGTAGACCTTTTGCAAGTGTAGGTCTCTGGGCAACCCCCTGAGTTTCATTCTGCATTTTGTATTCAAAGAGTGGTTTTCCAAGTTTCAGGTTTTGCTCTAAAAGGCTGGGCCTCACTCTTCTGCTGAATAAACAAGTCCTAGCAAAGAACAAAGATTTTGGCAAGTTCTTCTCATTTTTCATGAGCTCTGAGCATGTTCTGATGTTAGCACTGAATTGTTGTATTTAACCTTACTTTGACTACAAACCCTGATTGCTCGTAGCACTGAGGTGGAAGAACAGAAAATCCAGATAAAAAAGGTGAAAAGGAGAGCAGCACAATGGGGTAGTGTTAACTGGGCATCAATCATCATTTCTTAGGAAAATGGTAAACAGCAATGAATTACATCAGTAATAAATATTGTCAATTAGATTGTCAATTTGATTGCAAACTTGCTGTATGACCTTTGGGAAGTAACATTACTTCTCTCTGGTTCTCAGTTTTCTCACCTATGAAATTATGGACCCACCCCTCTTCTGAACTTCCTTATTACTTTAGTGAGTATGACTACCTTCCCGTCACCCAAGTTCCCATATTTAATATCATCCTTGACTTCTCATTCTCATTCACCTCATGTGTCCCATCAGTTGTGAAATCCTCAGTCACTCCACATCTTTTGAAAATGCCTTGTACTTTGCGCTCCCATGGACACCTCCTCCTGGTTCAGGTCCTCATCACCTCTTACCTGGGCTGTTGAAATTGTCTTCTTTTTTTTGCTTTTTGGAGGAGGGAGGCAGGGCAATTGGGGTTAAGTGACTTGCCCAAGGTCACATGCCTAGTAAATGTTAAGTGTCTGAGGCTGGATTTGAACTCAGGTCCTCCTAACTCCAGGGCTGGTACTCTATGCACTGCACCACCTAGCTGCCCCAAAAGCATCTTTTAATCAGTCTCCCTGCCTAAAGACTCACTTCTCCAATTATTCCTCCACATGGCTGCCAAAGTGATTTTCCTAATGCATAGATCTTCAGTGTCACCCCATAACTCAATAAATTCCCCTGGCTCACTGTTATTTTTATTACCAAATTTGAACTTCCTTATTTATCACTTAAAGTTCATCATGACCTGGCCCGTTCCTACATTTCCAGTCTTCGCCTTTCTTGTGTAATATTATAGTTTAGCCATCCTGGCCTATTGCTGTTCTTCACACACAATAATCTATCTTCCGTTTCTGTCCCCCTTTCCTGAGATACTCTTCCTCCTCATCTCCATTTTAGAATCCCTACATTCCTTTAAAATTTGGTTCCACCACCACTTTCTGAAGGACGCTCTTTGCGCTATGCCTAGTTGCTCATGTTTTCCCTTCTTAAGTTTTCTACGTGTTCTGCGTGTATGTAGTATGTACCTATTTATGTACATGCCTCCCCTATTAGAAGGTAAGCTCCTTGAGGGCAGGGATTGCTTTTGCCAGTGCCTTCATTTTATAGATCAGGAAACCAAAGCCCCAGAGAGTCAAGGGACTTGCCATAGGTCATACAAGTAGTAGCCCTTTCTGTCCCCTCTCCCTCCAAGTCTTCCCCTCCTAGAATGATTCTTTTTTGAAGGAAACTAGGCCATTTTTTTGTATTTTTAAAACTTATTTTTAGTTTTCAACATTCATTTCTACAAGATATTGAGTTACAAATTTTCTCCCCATCTTACCCCTCCCCCTCCCCAAACAGCAAACCTACTGAATACCCTTTCCCCCGATTTGCTCTCTCTTATATCCTCCACCATCCCCCTTTAACTTTCTAGTAGGGCAAGATTAATTTCTATACCCCAGCACCTATATATCTTATTTCCCAGTTACATGTAAAAACCAATGAATTTTTTTTAACAATTGTTTTTATTTTTTATTTTTAAAAATTGATTTGTTTATTTACTTTTAGTTTACAAGATTCAGTTCCACAATCCTGTGAGTTTCAAATTTTCTCC
>CM053588.1:274789007-274858853 GCA_028646515.1 Pseudochirops corinnae
GAGAGCATGTAGTTTGCTTCAGTATCCATTTAAACTCTGTTCTTTCTAGTTCTTTCTCTGAATGTAGACATCTCCTTCCATCTTGAGTCTTTTAGAGTTGTCTTATTATGTTGTGTTGCTGAGGAGAGTCCAGCTTATCAAAGTTGGTTGTCACACATATGTTGTGTCTGTCATTGTGTACAAATTTCTCCTGGTTCTGCTCTTCTCACTTGGCATCAGTTTGTATGTCTCTACAGGTAAATATGAAGTCCCTCTGCTCTTCATTTCTTATAGCACAATAGTATTCCATTACATTCATATACCACAACTTGTTTAGCCGTTCCCCAATTGATGGACATCCCCTTAATTTCCAATTTTTTGCCACCACAAAGAGAGCTGCAACAAATATTTTTGTATATGTGGGTCTTCCTCCCACTTCCATAATCTCTTTGGGATACAACCCTAGAAATGGTATTACTAGGTCAAAAGGTATGAAATTATTTATAGCCCTTTGGGCATAGTTCCAGATTGCTCTCCAGAATAGTTAAATCAGTTCACAACTCCACCAACAATGCGTTAGTGTTCCAATTTTTCCACATTCTCTACAGCCTTTGTAATTTTCCTGTTCTGTCATCTTAGCCAATCTGACTGGTGAGATGTGGTACCTCAAAGCTGTTTTGATTTTCATTTCTCAAGTCAATAATGATTTAGAGCATTTTTTCATATGCTTATAGATATCTTTAATTTCTACCTCTGAAAATTGCCTGTTCATATCCTTTGACCATTTATCAATTGGGGGAATGACTTGTATTATTAAAATTTTTAGTCAATTCCCTGTATATCTTAGAAACGAGGCCTTTATCAGAGACACTGGTTATATTCTTTCCCAATTTCCCACTTCCCTATTAATCTTGGTTACCTTGGCTTTGTTTGTACAGAAACTTTTCAATTTAAGGTAATCAAGATTATCCATTTTGCATTTTATAATGCTCTCTAATTCTCGTTTGGTTATAAAGTCTTCCCTACTCCATAAATCTGACAGGTAAACTATTCCTTGCTTCTCCAGATTCCTTACTGTATCAGCCTTTATACCTAGCTAGTGCACCCATTTAGACTTGATTTTAGTATACAGTGTTAGATAATGGTCTATGCCCAGTTTCTGCCATACTGTATTCCAGTTTTCTCAGCAGTTTTTGTCAAATAGTGCATTATTACCCCCAAAACTGGAGTCTTTGGGTTTATCAAACAGTATATTACTATAATTGTTGAAAACTGAGTCTTTTGTACCCAATCTATTCCATTGATCCACTACTCTATTCCTCAGGCACGACCAAGTAGTTTAGATGACTGCTACTTTATAATACAGATTAAAATCTGGTATAGCTAGGCCACCTTCCCTAGCATTTCTTTTCCTTAATTGCCTTGATATTCTGGACCTTTTGTTCTTCCAAATGAATTTGTTACTATTCTTTCTAGCTATATAAAGTAAATTTTTGGTATATTGATTGGTATGGCACTAAATATGTAATTTAATTTAGGTCAAAATTGTCATTTTTATTATATTAGCTCAACCCAGCCATGAGCAATTGATGTTTTCTCAATTAGTTAGATTTGATTTTATTCATGTGAAAAGTGATTTGTGGTTGTGTTCATATAGATCCTGGGTTTGTTTTGGCAGGTAGATTCCCTAATATTTTATAATATCTACGGTAACTTTAAATGGGAATTTCTCTTACTATCTCTTGCTGTTGGATTGTGTTAGAAATACGTAGGAATGCTGAGGATTTATGTGGGTTTATTTTATATCCTGCAACTTTGCTAAATTTATTTATTGTCTCAAGAAGTATTTTACTTGATACTCTAGGATTCTCCAAGTATATCATCATATCATCTGCAAAGAGTGATAGCTTAGTCTCTTCTTTACCCAATTTGATTCCTTTGATTTCTTTTTTCTTCTCATTGCTACTGCTAACATTTCTAGTACCAGATTGAATAAGAGGGGTGATAGTGGACATCCTTGTTTTACCCCTGATCTTATTGGAAATGGTTCTAGATTATCCCCATTACATATAATACTTTCTGATGGCTTTAAATAGATGCTACTTATTATTCAAAGGAAAACTCCATTAATTCCTACACTTTCTAGTGTTTTTAATAGGAATGGATGATGTATTTTTTCAAAAGCTTTTTCTGCATCTATTGAGATAATCATATGGTTTCTGCTAATTCTTTTGTTGATATGATCAATGATACTGATCGTTTTCCTAATATTGAACCATGTTTGCATTCCTGGAATAAACCCAACCTGATCAAAATGTATTATTCTTGTGATAAGTTGCTGCAGTCTTTTTACTAATACTTTATTTAAAATTTTTGCATCTATATTCATGAGGGAAATTAGTCTATAATTTTTTTTCTCCATTTTGTCTCTTCCTGATTTAGGTATCAGTACCATATTTGTGACATAAAAAGAATTTGGTAGGACTCCTTCTTCACCAATTTTCCTAAACAGTTTGTAGAGTATTGGGATCAACTGATCTTTAAATGTTTGATAGAATTCACTAGTAAATCCATTTGGTCCTGGAGATTTTTTCCTAGGTAATTCACTGATGGCTTGTTCCATTTCTTTTTCTGAGATGGGGTTATTTAAGTAATTTACTTCCTTTTAAGTTAATCTGGGAAACTTATATTTTTGTAAATATTCATCCATTTCACTAAGATTGTCAAATTTATGTGCATAAAATTGGGCAAAATGATTCCTAATTATTGATTTAATTTCCTCTTCATTGGAGGTAGATTCATCCTTTTCATTTTTGATACTTGAAATTTGGTTTTCTTCTTTCTTTTTTTAAATCATATTGACTAACAGTCTATCAATTTTATTGGGTTTTTTCATAAAATCAGCTCTTAGTTTTATTTATTAATTCAATAGTTTTCTTAATTTCAATTTTATTAATCTCTCCTTTGGTTTTCATTATTTCTAATTTAGTATTTAGTGAGGGTTTTCAAGATTTTCTTTTTCTGGCTTTTTCAATTGCATGCCCAAGTCATTGACCTCCATTTTCTCTAATTTATTCATGTATACATTCAGGGATATAAAACTTCCCCTAAGAACTGCCCTTGCTGTATCCCACAAGTTTTCGTATGCTCTCTCATTATTGTCGTTCTCTTGAATGAAGTTACTGATTGTTTCTATAATTTCTTGTTTGACCCACTCATTGTTTAGGATTAAATTATTTAGTTTCCACTTAGTTTTTTGTCTATCTTTCCATGGTCTTTTATAGCATATGATTTTTATTGCATCATGATGTGAGAATGATGCATTTAACATTTCTGCCTTTCTGTACTGAATTGTGAGGTTTTTATGCCCTAGTACATGGCCAGTTTTTGTTTATGTACCATGTACTGCTGAGAAGAAGGTATATTCCTTTTTATCCCCATTCAGTTTTTTTTCCAGAGATCTATCATGTCTAGCCTCTCTAAAATTCTATTTGCCTTCTAAACTTCTTTCTTGTTTATTTTGAGATTAGATTTATCAAGTTCAGAGAGGGGGAGATTGAGGTCCCCCACTATATAGTTTTGCTATCTATTTCTTCCTCTAATTCCCTTGACTTTTCCTCTAGGAATTTGAGTGCTATACTACTTGGTACATATACATTAAGTAAGGATATTGCTTCATTCTCGATAGTGCCTTTTAGCAGGATGTAGTTTCCTTCCTTAGTTCTTTTAATTAGATCTATTTTTCCTTTTGCTTTATCTGAGATAAGGATTACTACCCCTGCTTTTTTTTTTTACTTTAGCTGAAGCATAATATATTCTACTCCATCCTTTTTCCTTTACCCTGTGCATAGCCCCTTGTTTCAAATGTGTTTCTTGTAGACCGCATATTGTAGGATTGTGGTTTTTAATCCATTCTGCTATCTGGCTCTGTTTTATGGGAGAGTTCATTCCATTCACATTCACAGTTATGATTACTATCTGTGACTTTCCCTCCCTCCTATTTCCTCTCCTGTTTATATTCTTGTATCTTCCTTTACCCTTCCCCTCCTTAAGAGTTTTCCTTTTGACCACCTACTCCCTCAGTATTCCCTCCCTGTGTCCCCTCCTCTTTACCTACCCTTTCCCCTTACTATTCTTTCCCTCCCTTTTAACCACCCTCCCTTTTCTTACACGTCTCCCCTACTGCCTGTAGGGCACAATAGATTTTTATTCTTAAAGGAGTATGTTATTCCCTCCTTGAACCCAAACCAGTGCTAGTAAATTTCAGACAATGATCCTCTCCCCGCTTCTTTTCCCTCTGCTATAGTGAGTTTTTGTGTCTTTTCCTGTTAGGATCTAAACTTAACTGATTATATTGATCCCTCTTTTAATCAGAAACAATGAGAGTAATGTTCATATGAGGCTCATCTCCGTCCTTCCTTCCCCTCCACTTTAGTATGTTTTTGTGCCTCTTTGTGTGGTATAATATACCATTTTCTGCCTCATCCTTTCCTTTTCTCCCATTACAATCCCTTTGTTCCCCTTAACAAGGTTTTTTTTTAATCTTCAGATAAGTTCATTTATACCCACACTGTCCATCTATGTACATCCCTTTTAAATGTTTCAATAATTATACAAATTTCAATATTGACAAGTTTCTCCTTCTCATGTAGGGATGTAAGTAGTTTGCTCTTATTGAGTCCCAAGTTATGTGCATGTATATGTATGTGTGAGTATGTGTTTTTCTTGTTTACCTTTTAATGTCTTTCTCGGGTCTTGTAAGTGGAGATCAAATTTTGCATTGAGCTCTGGCTTTTTCATCAGGAAAGTCTGGAAATCCTTTATTTCATTAAATGACCATCTCCTTGCCTGAAAGATTATGCTCAGTTTTCCCGGGGAGTTGATTCTTGGTTGCAGTTCTAGCTCTTTTGCTTAACAAAATTTCAAATTCCAATGCCTCCAGTCTTTTAATGTAGAAGCTGCTAAGTCCTGTATAATCCTGACTGTAGTTCCATGATATTTGAATTTTTTCGTTTTGGCTGCATGCAGCATTTTCTCCTTGACTTTGTAGCTCTGGAATTTGGCTGCTATATTTCTTGGAGTTTTCAATTTGGGATCTCTTTCAGGAGGAGATCAGTGAATTCTTTTTACAACTATTTACCTTCTGCTTCTAGGACCTCAGGACAGTTTTCTTTGACAATCTTTTTAAGGAAGCTCTCTGCTTTTTTCATCATGGCCGTTAATTCTTAGGTCCTGGATCTGTTTTCCAGGTCAGTTGTTTTTCCAGTTAGATATTTTGCACTTTCTTCTAATTTTTCAATTTTTATATTTTGTTTGACTGACTCTTGCTGCATCGTAAAGTCCTTAGCTTCAATTTGATTGATTCTAATTTTTAGTGAATCATTTTCCTCAATAAGTTTTTGAAGCTTCTTTTTCATATGTTCAGTTTTCATTTTTAGGGAGATATTTTCTTAAGTTAGATTTTGGACCTCCCATCCTAATTCTCCAATTTTACTTTTTAAAAATTTGTTTTCTTCAGTGAGGATTTTTTTTTTCCAATTTGGTCATTGTAGATTTAAATTTATCTCCTACCTCAATAATTTGTTTTTTTAAAAATCTTTCTTGAGGTCCTCCAAGTATAGAGTCCATATTGTCCTCTGAATTAGGTTGTTCTTGCTCAGTATAAAAAGATTTTATGTTTCTAGATCTTGCAGTTTTTTTCTTCCCCATTGTGATTTCCTATGTCCCGGATTTTTAGAGTGGATATCTGCTTCTGGGGTGCAGAAATATTGAGCTTCTCAGACTGGGAGGTAGGGGTTTGGTTGTTTACTTCACGAGCTACAGCCTCTGAGTATCTAGACTGAGGTCAAGGCCAGGACTCTCAGTGTTTCCCCTGAGTTAGCTGAGGCTCACAGAATAACCTGTTGTGAAGGGGTGGTCTGGCCACTTCAGGTTTACACCTGTGTGTTTCTGGGCTACAGCTCTGGCAGGCTCTGCAGCTGGTGTCTGCTGATTCCCCTGGTGGTGCTAAGGCACACCTTGGCTTGTGTTGTTTGTGCTTGCTCACTCCACCCTCTTGGGCTTACACTCTGTACTGCCTCACTTCCCCTTTCCTCAGTGACTCCCAAGCCTGAGGCTATTTCTACTAATACAGGATTTTACTCTGCTTGGGACATTTATCTCTGGGTTTTCCAGGTCAGGGAGGGGGGATCATAGCAACTAGGTTTTATTCTTTCATCTTGACTCCCGGAAGTTCGGGTATGTAATTTTTGAACATCCAGTCTATGGGCTGGTAGCTCCAGGAGAAGCTACTATCCCTGCAGCAGGCTCTGCATTTTCTATTACCCAACTCTGAGGATCCTCTGTCCTGTGGTGAGATGGCTGCAGATCACCCTTGGGATTGGTGATTCCACTGGCTGGGGTTCCTTCTCACTTGGCTGTAGGCTGCTCTCAGAACCTTGAGGGTGCAGCCCCTCTGTGCTTGGCATTCCCCCTGTCCAGACCTATGTAGGCACTTTCCTGGGCTGGGAATCCATCACGCTCTGTCTCTCAGTGGGTTCTGTCACTCTAAAATCCATTCAAATTCACTTTTTAAAGTTTAGGGACAGAATTCTTGGAGGAACTTAAAAAAGTCATTACTTCCTTTCTGCCATCTTAGCTCCATCCCAACAATTGTTTTTAGACTTTGATTTCCAGATTCTTTCCCTTCTTCCCTCCTCACCCAGCCCCGACTGGGATGATAAGCAATTCAATTTAGGTTGTACACCTGTAGTTATGCAAAACATTTCCATAGTAGTTATGTTGTAAAAGACTAACTATATTTCCCTCCATCCTCTCCTGTCCACCACTTATTATGTTTTCTCCTTTTACCCTGTCCTTTTTCAAAAGTGTGTGCTTCTAACTATCCTCTACCCCTATCTGCCCTCCCTTCTATCATCCCCTCTACTTTCCTGTAGGGTAAGACACCCAAATAAGTGTGTATATTATTCCCTTCTTAAGCCAAATTCAATGAGAGTAAGGTTGACCCTTTCCCTTTTACCTTCCTGCTCTTTCCTTCCATTGTAACAGTATTCTCTTGCCTCTTTTATATGAGATAATTTACCCTAATCTATCTCTCCCTTTCTCCTTCTCTCATTATATTCCTCTCTCACCTCTTAATTTTATTTTTTTAATATCATCCCTTCCTATTCAACTGATCCTGTGCCCTCTATGTATACATGTACACACATATACACCCACTCACATATGTATTTATACACACATATACTCTCCTATACATACATATATATGTCTGTATATACATACATACATATATATAATATAGATAGATAGATAGATAGATAGATATTCCCTTCAACTATCCTCATACTGAGAAAAGTCTCATGAGTTACAATTATTGTTTCTCCATGTAGAGATGTAAATAATTCAAATTTCATAAGGTCCTTACAATTTCTTTTTCTCATTTGCCTTCTCATGCTTCTCTTGCTTCTTGTATTTGAAAGTCAAATTTTCCATTCAGCTCTTGTTTTTTCATCAAGGATACTTGAAAGTCCTCTATTTCAGTGAATGACCATATTTTCCACTGAAGCATTATACTCAGTTTTGCTGGGTATGTGATTCTTGGATTTAATCCTAGCTTCTTTGACCTCCAGTGTATGATATTCCAAGCCCATTGATCCCTTACTGTAGAAGCTGCTAGATCTTGTGTTATCCTGATTGTGTTTCCACAATACTCAAATTGTTTCTTCTTGACAGCTTGTAATATTTTCTCTTTGACCTGGGAACTCTGGAATTTGGCTATGCTATTCCTAGGAGTTTTCTTTTTGGGATCTTTTTCAAGAGATCAGTGAATTCTTTCAATTTTGGTTTTGCCCTCTGGTTCTAGAATATCAGAGGAATTTTCCTTGAGAATTTCTTGAAGGATGATTTCTAGGCTCTTTTTTTGATCATGGCTTTATGGTAATCCCATAATTTTTAAATGATCCCTCTTGGATCTATTTTCCAGGTCAGTGATTTTTCCAATGAGATATTTCACATAGCCTTCTATTTTTTCATTTGTTTGGATCTGTTTTATAGTATCTTGATTTCTCATAAAGTCATTAGCTTCCATTCGCTCCAGTCTAATTTTGAAGGAAATTATTCTCTTCAGTGAGTTTTTGAAATTCCTTTTCCATCTGGCAAATTTGACGCTTTAAGGCATTCTTCTCCTCATTGGTTTTTTGGGCCTCTTGTGCCATTTGAGTTAGTCTATTTTTAAGGTGTTATTTTCTTCAGTATTTTTTTGGGTCTCCTTTAGCAGGATATTGACTTGCTTTTCATGATTTTCTTGCATCATTCTCATTCCTCTTCCCAATTTTTCCTCCACTTCTCTTACTCAATTTTCAAAATCCTTCTTGAGCTCCTCCATGGCCTGTAACTAATTCATATTTTTCTTGGAAGCTTTTGCTGCAGGAGTTTTGATGTCATTGACTTCTTCTGGTTCCATGTTTTGATCCTTTTTGTCCCCAAACAAGGATTCTATGGTCTGATTGTGCTTCCTCTGTTTGCTCATCTTGCCAGCTAATTATTTGATTTTTGAGCTCTTTGCCATAGTAGAACTCTGCTTCCAGAGTGGAAAGAGCTGTGCCCCAAATTGCTGGGGTTTTCACAAATGTTGTCAGAGCTATGAGGAGGGTGCTCTCTCCACAGTCACCCCAAGCTCTGGCACATTGGCCACACACCCCAGGACAGCCATATAAGGCTGTGACCCAGAGCCAAGCAGGTCAAAGCAAGAGCAATTACCCTCTGAATGGTCCCACTGTGATCTGCAGGCCACGAGCTCCCAAGGCAGCCAACCAGCAGCAGTTGCAGCTGCCACACCTCTTCCATCTCTCACCCTGGGAGCAGGGACTGGACTATGCTCTTCCATTACCCAGTGCCAACAGAGTTCCCCACTGACCTTTTACTTTCTCTTTGATGTTTATGGATTGAGAAGTCTGGAAACCACCACAAGCTGCTGGTGATTCACTCTCCTGCAGTCTGCTTTGGCCATTCTGGGCAGCTGGTCAGAGCCGCCCTGGGTCTGGGACTGCAGGGCTCATGTGGGGCTGGGCTTGGTTCCCAGTTTGCTGCTATAGACCCTCCCTGTCAGCCTGCCATGCTGCCTTCAGCAGGAATTTGTTTCTCTCTGTCACTTTGTTGGTTCTGTAGCTCTAAAATTTATTTAGAGTCATATTTTACAGGTGATTGGAGTGGGAGCTCAGCCAAGTTCTTGCTTTTACTCTGTCTTCTTGGCTCAGCCCAAATAGGCTATTTTTTTGCCTCAATTCTTACCCAGCCTTTAACTATTGAATGGGTATGCCTCAGACAAACTGAGACAAGGGAAAGACCTTAGTTTTAAAAGGTCAAGGTCATTCACTACATGCTGGGCCATCCTCAATCGTCCTGATCTATATCTTGCCACTCTACCCAGATGGCTTTAGAGAAGAGAGCAAGGCTGGTGACTTTTCATAGCTCTGCCTCACTTAAATCCAATTCATTCACAAGGTGAGACATCACCTTCCTGATGTCATAGGTCCTCTTTGGGAATTGAGGAACAATAGCAACAACAACCAAACAGGTAGTAAGGGAGATGGGATTCAAGTCTTTGATCACTGACTCCAAATTCAGTTCTCTTTTCCCCATCTCATGCTGAATTCCATTCACCCTGGACACATTACTATGATTCTTGTTGTCCACTGCTCAGTTTCTTCCTGAAAGAGTATCCTCTAGATCAGACCTCTAGAGACAAGGTCTTAGGGATTTATACATTCAGGTTTGGAACTCTGCCCTTAGTCTGAGTTGCTTTAAATTGATGAGTGAATGCATCCTCATTGAATCCACAATATCTGTCACGTTTAGATAATGTCTCACCTCCATCTACCCTGTACTTTCCATCAACAATGCCAGCTGCTGCTTGTGTACCTTTTACCTTAACACCTTGTTCTGAGAACAGTAATCAAATCAATACTTCTGGAAAGGGCATGATAATTGTAAAGGAGGTGTTAAGGGGTTTTCCTACAATCCAAGTTCTTTAATTAGCTTGAAAGGATTATAGAGCCTTAGCAATTGGATGAGCACACCTAACATTAGGAAATGTGCACTAGAAAGGCCAGAATGAGAATGGCTGAGCAGTAATTGAATCCCGAGGACAAGTAGATAGCAAAAGAGCACTTACTGACTTTGATGAGTTTAAATCAATTGGTATGGAAGAAGGACGTCCTAGGTCTGCTACTGGGGCTTGAGAATCTCTATGATAAATAATGGAGATCCACATATTATGACATTAAACATAAATGTGTTTGGTATACTCAGTGTTCATGTGTCATTTTAGATAGCATTCAAACTTCCAAGTGTAATAATGCATTTCAGGCACTGTTGAACTTGAGAGAGATGGTGATAGTAGGTCCCAGGGACCTGCAGACTTAAGTGACTTTCATAAGTGTGGTCCCTCTTTAGGTTTCCACTCCTATTCCAAGGAGCCAGTGGCCAGCCACATCTCGGGGGAGGCACACATTACTGGCAAGTAGAGTACCCATGCTCCAGATTGACCCACCAACTAAAAATGGTTTTCCTCTTTCATTTTTATTTTGATATAAGGTCACGGACAGAAACAATCTTTATTAAACATTTACTGTACAAGATTTCTCCATAATCAGCAATTGTTACAATTCATGATGACCAACCAGATTATTCCTGATCCATAAGTGAGATGGTCAGTCCTGATCAATGTATTAAAGGATCTCTGAAAGATCTAGCTGATATTATATTGTTTAGACTACCAATGGGATCTCTTTGCAAAAATGACAGAGCTGGGCTGGTTACATAGTAGCAAGTATGGCCTGTCCTTGGAGAGGAAGCGCAGGTTGGAGCGAGTGCGGAGAGCGGGCCATCGAGTATAAGGCTGAGGACCAAGCCGGACTGACCATGGTGACGTGTAGAAGGGCAAGAAGATCTTCGCAGAAGTGAACCCAGTGCCACATGGTGGAGAAGTGGGGCAAGCACAAGACTGGCCCGACCTGCACAGGCTCTTCCGCCGCAAGACTGGCCAGTCTCCTGGCTTCTCCTACACGGATGCCAACAAGAACAAAGGCATCACCTGGGGTGAGGACACTCTCATGGAGTACCTGGAGAACCCCAAGAAGTACATCCCTGGCACCAAGATGATCTTCGTAGGCATCAAGAAGAAGATGGAGCACTGGGACTTGATAGCTTACCTCAAGAAGGCCATCAACAAGTGACGGCCCGCTACCTTATTTATTAGGAGGACAGACGTCGAGAGGTTTCCTTTCATTTTTTACCTGTATCATAACTACCCTATTTAAAGTGTTTTCGTCCACCAGAGAATTCTGATCTTGAATGGCTGTTTGCAGATGTTGTTCAGTCCTAATAAAGGAATGGTCCTCCTTGCAGCCATAAAAAAAAAAAAGCTGCCACAGGGATGCAGAAGGGTCAAAGTTTCCATTTTCAAAAATGGGAAGAGGATGCATCTATAAAGGATAAGCCAATGAGTTTGACTCTGAGTTCTGGTAGAATTCTAGCTATCATCTCCAGGCCCATACTTGATGCATATTTACTTACTTGTCAAGACCTGCTGGAACTTGTGCTCCATGGGTAGAGACTTCGGGAAGGTTCATTCTCTCTCTCTGTCTCTCTGTCCCTCTTTGTCTATGTCTCTGTCTCAGTCTGTCTCTCCCTGTGTCTGTCTCTCTCTGTCTCTCTCTCTCTGCCTCTCTCTCTTGCCTGGGTGAGGAAACTGAGCAGATATTTAGTTCCAGAAAATCCTGAGATTTTTAAAAAAGTTATACTGGAAAGCGATAATATTGTTATATACAAGACTCTGCACTTGTTATTGTCCCAATTAGAATGGCCTTCCATGTGACTAACTTGCCCCAATCAATCTACAAGCATTTATTAAGTGACTATTATGTTTCAGGCATCATAGTTGGCACCAGAGGGGCTGTCCTTAATTCTGGAGACAGAAACCTGCCCCTAGTTTCCCATGTACTGATTAATAATAGTCCTAATCTACATATAAATTTTAACCTCACTTTTTACTTAGAGGCAGAATGGAACAATGGAATCAGTGCTGCATTTGAAGCCGGAGAACCTGGTTTTAATCTTAACTCCCCACTTTGTATGTATTGGATGTTCAGCAAATCGCTTAACCTCACTGTCTCTTATCTTTAAAATGAGAGGAGTGGACAAGGTGAGTTCTAAGGTCCCTTCTAGCTCTAAAGACCATGTTATTTCTCAGAGATATAAGATTTGAAACTGATTTTTTTTTTTTTGCAGGGGGGAAGGCAAGGCAATTGGGGTTAATGACTTGCCCAAGGTATCACGGCTAGCAAGTGTTAAGTGCCTGAGACCTGATTTGAACTCAGGTCCCCCTGACTCCAGGGTCAGTACTCTATTCGTTGTGCCACTTAGCTGCCCCCTAAAACTGAAAATTTTAAAGAGTAAATTGGCTATTTTTGAGGCTTGGGGATATCCTTTGATAATTTTTCCCTTTGAAAATATTATAGTTTGATTATTCACCGAACATGAACTCAGCTGGCAACAAAAAAAAAAAAGTTTGCATAATACTCAATTTCTTCCTCTGTAAAATGAGGAGGTTTACCCAAGGAGGCCAAAACCAGAAATTAAGGTCCAATATAGAGCCAATTATTGCTAGCAGTACTTGTGAGGTAGCAAAGAAATGGAAATAAAAGGAGTGTCCACCAACTGGGAATGTTTGAAAAAACTATGATATGTGAATGTAATCTTCTTATTCAATGAGAAATAATAAATATTAGGAATTCAGAGAAATATGGGAAAATCTGTATGAACCAATTCAGAGTGAAATAGTGGGGACCAAATGGACATTATACACAATGACTACAATGATGGGAAGGCAATGGACACTAAAAAACCAAACACCAAGTGACCAAAATTCAAAGATAATCCTAGAAAACAGATAATGAAGCATACATTCCTGTCCTGAGAATAGATGTGAATGCCTACCTATATCATAGGGGGCAGAATACTACCTGTCTTGTTAGATGCAGTGATTATATACAGTGTTTTTGCCTAACCATTTTTTTCTTTTATAAGCGAGGATTTGTTCTGGGGGAAAGACTGGAGGAGATGGGTTTTTTGTTGCATTTCTAGAAATGACTGTGATATAAAGACAAAAAGCATTTGTAAAATATATTTTAAAATAAATAGATGAAATGAGTGGGGTTATATTAGATTAATCCTTTGGTCCCTTCTAGCTCTTAAATTTCCAAGTTTTTCCTTTAACAAGCAGGGAAATCCATAGGTAATTTTATGTACTATGGCCAGTAATGCTAAATTCTGTTGCAAAATATTGGTAGGAATTAAGAGGAATTAAGCAGAGCAGATGTAGAACCATAAATTTAGAGTTGGAAGGGGCTTCAAAGGGTCTGTAGTCTGATCTTAACATTTTACAAATGAGGAAACTGAGGCCCCCAGAGGTTAAGTCACTTGCTCAAGGTCAATAGAAAATTATTTCAGATGAAAAATGTTCGTTATTTCTTATCCAAGTCTTGGTATACAGTTATAGAGCACCTATTACATATATGATGACTATTTTAGTGACATGGGGAAAAAGATCGAATTTAACTTTACATGAGCATAAAGTTGTAAGGTGTCTTAAGAAGACTTTCATCAAAAGCCATGTTATATCACAAATGCAAGATACCATCATTACTAATTTATGGAACTAGAGTTTAATACTCACAGGCATCACATGCTGGGCATAATACACTTGACACTGTCTCAAGAAATAAATGGCCTTATTGGGCTGCTATTTCCTTGATAAATTTTTACAAAAGCACATTCTGCTCTTTGTTAAATGCAAATTCATTGCAAGGCATATTAAACTTGAATAAATAAATCTTTAATGATATAGATGGTTGTTTCTCTTGAAACACTGTCTACTCATGTCTGACAGACTCACAATGGTTTCTAGTCTTATGAACTTTATTAGCTTTTTTTCATGAGGTCCATGACTAAAAGTCTGTGATTCTTAAATTCCAGGCAATTCTTGGTATTTCTCACATGATTTAAAGATGGAATTAATGAGCAACAAGTCTAGAAGTCACTTGCTCAACTTCTCTCGGTAACAAAACTCAACAGAGATCTCTCAGAAGCAGCTGTGCTTTGTAAATCTTACCTAATGGCCCTACATGCCTGGTGACTTAATGTATGACCAAAGGGCAGTATCCATAAAGGGCAAGGGTGATTGTTCACTATATGAAAATGTGTTTTGGGGAGACATTTATGACTGAATTCCACCTATATCTGCTACCTTCAAACACTATACATGATTAAGAAATGGCAGTGACAAGAGTGTAGCATTTGGAAGCAGAAGACCTGAGTTCATTTATTGGATCTGGCACTTACAACCTGTGCAACCTTGAACAAACAATTGGCACACGTTTATTTCATGTTTACACTGTACCAGACACTGAGGATAAAGAAAACATAAATGAAATAGTCTGTGTCCTAAAGAAGATTACAAGTCACTCAACCTCTTGGGTCTCAGCTTCCATTCAGAAAAATGAGGAGGCTAACTTCTAAGATACCTTCTAGTTCTAAGTCTATAATTTAAGATCCTTAGTCTTGAAAACTTAGAGCACTATAGGAAATACTCTTCACCAATTTGATGTAGCCCAGGTATATAAATGACTTTTTAAAAAGCATTTATTTATTATTTTCTCTGTGACAAGCACTGTACTAAACACTGGGGAAAAAAATGAAAGAACAGAGATGGGAACTGTTTGTGAGGCAAAATTTATTCATCTCTCCATCATTCATTCCACTGCCCAATCCCAGTGGTGTTTGTTTTCTTTGCCTGGAACATTTCATATCCAGAGCTGATAGTGCCAGGAATCAGGAACCGGGACGAAGGTCTCCACTCACTCTATGAAACTTTAATTAAACTTTGCTGCTGATTGGTCATTTCAGTCATGTCTGACTCTGTCACTCCATTTGGGGTTTTCTTGGCACAGATACTGGAGTGGTTTGCCATTTTCTTCTCCAGTTCATTTTACAAATGAGAAACTGGAAGCAAGCAACGTTAAATGATTTGCCCAGGGTCACACTGCTAGTAAGTGTCTGAGACTGGACTTGAACTCGGGAAGATGAATCTTTTGTCAGAACCAAACTTGGTGCTCTATCCACTGCACCATGTAGCCGCCCCTTTAAATAATTCACACTTGACTATATTCTCATCCCAGGGGTTTAGAATTTAATATCTGTGCAGTGACAAGGCTTGGCACTATCTGTTAGACTTGGTTTGGAGAAATCATGGGCATTCCATTCTCTTTCAAGATCTCTGATACTTCTTGGTTCCAGGAAGGAAAGGAACACCCACAAACATGTCCATTTTTGCAAATTGCATTTTGGCAACATTCTCCTGGTTCCAGCTGTAACTAGAAGCACATGCCAAATTGGGAAATAGTGAAGAATGAGAACATTTTTATTTCTTAAAGAATGTCCAGGAACGCTACTACTACTGTGGCTTACAGAGACATAAATGAACGTTCTTGAAGCCAGCCTCTCCCTCTCCAACCTGTCCTACAGTTTACAAAATCATATTCTGAAAGCACAGGCTTGGCCATGTCATGCCTTTTGAGGTCAGAAAAAGAGCTTTGTAATTTCCCCAAAGCAATCTAGCCTGCTTTCCTCCTCCTTTTCAACTCTGGAGAACATTGTAGGCATTAAAATTTCCAGTTCTTAATGGTCTCTAGGGGAAAAAAATATACTCTTCTCTGTGGCATTCAGAACAACTTCCTGATCTGCCTCCTGCCTACTGTTCCAGTTTTATTCCATATTAATCTTCTTCATATACTCTACCTTCTGGCTATATGGACCCACTTACTTGCATTCCCAATGTTCCATCTTCCTACTGTACAGCTTTGCACAGGCTTTCCTCCATGCCTAGAATATCTGCTCTTTCCAATTCCACCTCTTAGAAATCCCTAGGTTTTATTTTTTTTTTTTTATCAAAGTTCAACCTAAGTGTTATCTTCTATGTGAGGCTTTTACTGATCCATAACCCTAACATGTAGCATGCGCGCCCCCCTCAAATCTCAAAATTATTTTGTGATTCCTATGTATGGGGAGCAGCACAGAGGCAAAGGTTGTAAAGTTGGTAAGGATGACCTACCCTTAATGGCTACTGGCATGTGGAACCTCCCCTCTCCCCCGGCACAAACTTGGCAATCTGCGTAGTTTCTTAGTGCCCTAAGCTACTTTCTGGCCTGTCTATCCACACAGAGCAAAATCAGTTAATGAAGAATGCCTGTTCCCCAGATTTTTATCCTCATTTGGATGGACAGCCTGTAGGGGTTTTCAGAATTGAAGAGGAAGAAGAAAGCAGGCAAGACTGCATTGGGGAAATTACAAAGTTCTGTTCCTGATCTCAAGCTTCCCATGAAAGCTAAGATCTATTTTGTCAATACTAACATTTACTGGAGTTATTTATATGGAAGTCAGGCTTGGAACACCACTGCCTCTGAAAAACTAAAGATGAGAATCCCACAGATGGCAATGGATAGGTTCATGATAGGGGAAGGGGAATGGAACAGGTATTTATTAAGCACTCACCATATACTGAGCATTGTGTCAAGGGTTTACTATCTTATCTGATGCTCACAACATCCCTGTGAGATAGTCACTCTATTTTACATTTGAGGAAACTGAGGCACAGAGTCACACAGCTAGTAAATATCTGAGAGCAGATTTGAACTTTGGTCTTTCTGACTACCAGCCCCAGCATTCTGTCTTCAGGCTATGTAACATACAGCTAGCAAGAAACACTGAAGACTGTGGGGGTAATGCTTGTCAGCAATGAATTGTATGACAAAAGGAAGATGGGTGGGTAAGAGTGAGGGATGATAGGTAGACAGACAGAGTGCTCCAGGAGTGCCTTCATGATTTTAGGCAGAGGCATCAAACACTTGCCTACCCCTAAAATGGAACTGGGAAATGTTAAAAATAAAATAAAATTATAATACAAACATATATAATGCTATTTTGTGGTTTTCCATGTCAACACATGACAAGCAGAGATCCATTTCTACATAACTTTGTACCACTAATGTTGGGAGAAAGTGAAGAAGATCCCTAGCACTTTAGCTGGATTCTCTACGATGAATTTTTGGGAGAACATTAGGAAATGGGCAGGCACAAGTTTGCATCACTGGAAGGAAGCCCTGAACCAATGGACTTATGGACCCATTTGAGTATTCGAGAGTACTATGTATCAGGCACTGTGTTAATTGCTAGGAAGGGAAAGACAGAAGTGTTTCTCCTGAAGGAGCTTACATTCTGCTGGGGCATGCAAGAGGTACATACATATATGAATACAAGGCAGTTTTCAGAGGAAAGACACGAGCAGTTGTAGCCTAAGTGCATGGAACATAGTTCAGTGCTTAATACATCTTTTTTGACTGAATAATCAGGAAAGACTTCATGTAGGAAGCAGAATTTGAGGTGAGTCTGGAAGGAAACCAGTGATTTCGAGAGGTGGAGGTAAAGGCAGAGTGCATTCCTGGCATGGAGGCCAATCTTATTCTCCATTGCTGAACCAATACTTCTGGTTGGAATTGTCCCTAACTTCTCTTCATCATCAAAAGTTGAAAATGCATGCCTTAGAGTTATTAAAGAGTGGGTTCTTGTCTCTAGCTGGCAAATCAATAATCTTCTGTACCTCAGTCTCATGTGTCATCATTGCAGGCTTAGGACCCTCTTGCTGTGTGTCATTGTTTTAGACTTGGGTCCTTCTTGCCATGTGTCATTGTTCTAGACTTGGGTCCTTGCCATGTGTCATTGTTCTAGACTTGGGTCCTTCTTGCCATGTGTCATTGTTCTAGGCTTAGGTCATTCTTCTCTCAGGTTAGAACCACAACCCCACTTTTTTTAAAAACAACAACAACAATGAAAGAAACAGTAATTCCTGAGTCATCTATGAGGAACATTTTTCAGTTTTCCCTCCCCATTGTCTCAACTTCCCGGGGTAATAATTGTGCGGGTCATTGTGCCACTTCAGGCAAATGTATAAATCAGGCTTTAACAGTCTCCATTTGTGCCTATTCTAAATCTTAGCTAGAGTGCACAACAAAAATTAATGCAAGTAAGCTGGGTCTTTTTCTCAGGATGCTGACACACAGAGGATCCTGATTCCTCCTGATGGTAAACACAGACTCTTTATCTTAATTTTTAATCTTTGGTCTACCCTCCCTTCAATGCAGTGGAATCACCCTATGTCACCACACTGGGATCTCATCATTGTGGTGTTCCTTTCTTTGGTGACCTGCCTTTAGATTTAGCTTTGGAAATTAGATTTAGACTTGGAAGGCATTGTAGAGGTCCTTCAGTCTGGTTCCTTCATTTTAGAGATGATGAAGAAACAGGTCTAGAGAAGTTAAGTGAATTGTCCAGGATCACAAAGATAGTAAATGTCTGAGGCACAATTGGAATCTGGGTCTTTGTAATTCTAGGTTCAGTGATCTGATGTCTTGACTTGTGGTGAATTGGATTTGAGTAAGTTAGAGCTGTGCAAAGTCATAAGTCTTACTCTACTTCAGAGTCACCAAAATCCAATGGCAAGACATAAGTCAAGACAACTGAGGATGATCCAGGTTTTATCATCTATCCACTACATAAATCTTCATAGGAACAAGGACCAAACTGTCCTTTCTCCAATCATGAGTGCATAGAGAGTTGAATTATTCTCAGTGATCTCCAATGCTGGAAAGACCAATTATTAAAATTTCAGTATGAGCATTTACACCTCTGATATTGGCAAATCAGAACTTGATTTATTATTTTGTTGATTGCCTAGACTTAAGAAAGTGATGAAGAAAAAACCGTTTAACAATGTAAACTAAATTTTAAAGTCTGTTGTGCATACATTCCATTCTACCCCTCAGCTATTTTTAACATTTACCAACATCCCTTTCCCCACCCTGTTTTTGCCCCAGGTGAAAAAAAGACTAGCTACCCCTTTATTATAGAGCAAATTTATTTCATTGTTGGAAAAAATACATTTTTTTCTTCTTGAAAAATATTTTAATTGCCTGACTGTAGTCTGCTGCTTTTTCCTTAGGATTTCCTTTGCATTAGCTGAGAAACACATGTTTCAGACTCTCCTTATAGAAGTCCCTTCATTCACAGTTGCTATACCTACATGAAGAACAAGAAGAAAAGATGATCCTAGTGACTATGCTACCTTCTGGGTAGCTCAGGACTTCTTAGTGAAAAAGTGGTATCCTTGTTGGCACTGTGCTTTGGAGGAGAAGCTTCCTGAAGGGAAATAGGTAGGGCTTTATAAATAAATCAGGAAAAGAAAAAAAAAAGATTAGTCCACTTTCCCCAAAGTGTGGTAACAATACCATGAACCAAACCTGAGTTCTTTAGGTTTGAAAGTGAGAAACTAGGTGGTGTAGTGGATAGAGTACTTGTTTGGGAGACTGGAAGACCATTTCAAATCCTTCCTCAGATCTTACAGACTGTATGACTGGACAAATCACTCAGCCTCTCAGTCTCAGTCCCCCTTTCACCCCGCCCTTCCCCCCCCCCCCCCAGTAAAATAAAGAAAATGATATCATGTGGTTGTTGTGAGAATCAAGTAAAATAACATACACATGAAGCACTTTGCACACTTCAAAAGATTATACAAATGTGAGATATTATTCTTGGTTATTCATCTTGGACATGTCAAGAAGGTATCTTTTGAACCTAACTAAAGGAAGTATATCCTGTCTGTTCTTTGTTCCCCAAAACTCATTCTTCCTTTATATAATCCTTTGAGAATTTTGTTTATTAGAAGGTCTTTCTTTCAATATTTTAAAAAACTTATAATCTCATTAATATACATATTCCTGTCCTTCATCCCCAATCCTTTCTGGTAGGCTGATTCCAAGAGTTACTATAGCCAAAAAATCATTGCCTGGTGGCCAAACAAGGAACTTTCCTTCAATATTTTAAAACATCTATAATCTAATTAGGATACATACCCCCTTCCCTGATGAAGACCCCAACCTCTCCCCCATCTTCCCTAAGCCCCATTGTAAACTGTTTCCAGGAGTTGCTGTGGGCAAAAATTCATTACTTGGTGGAGAAACTTTTGGCAATGAGGCTCTCTGAACTTAGCTTGGCTTATGATTGGACAATGTGTGTGTGTGTGTGTGTGTGTGTGTGTGTGTGTGTGTGTGTGTGTGTGTGTGTATGTAGTTGCCAGGACCATTTTGAAACCTTTACAACTTGGTAGGCTGTGACAGAGTTTGTATTCTGCTGTCCTGGTCTTTGAGAACCAAGTTCACCTCCATGTCAAGATGAGGCAATGGAAAGGAATTTCACTGGAGGATAAGTATTTGTCAAGAACTGATACAATGTATTATAATTAAGTTAACAAGCCTCTTTCTTGTGAGTTCCTACTAGGCTCAAAGCACTCTTAGGCTCTGCAAATACTGACCTCTTACTAGTTGTGTGGTGCTGTCTATGGTACTCTGACAACCTTGTTATCACTGCAATTAATAGTCATTACTCCCTAAGGGTGTTCTGGGATTTGGAACTAATTTGACAAATCTAAAAAAATCAGTACTGCAAAAGTGAAGATTTAATTTAGACTTCTGATGCTTCTCTTAGACCCAATGTAAACAAAACAGGTTTGATGAGCAATGAACTCATTTGTCCTCTATAGCATACTTCTTAGCCATTCAATTAAGTGACTTTTGAAATCATTTCAGATGTGTGTGCAGATTCTCTATCTGGCTCTATTTCTAAATGAGAGCAATGAATTTGTGATGACAATTCATTTCTTCTCAGGCTATTGGACTTTGGTGACAAATCAGTATCAAAGTCAAACCAATACAAAGTCAGCTGAATCTCTATTCAGGTGACTCATTCTCCCCAAATTTGGAGCTGAGAGGTCATTTTAGCAGTAAACAACACAAATTATTTATCTGGTCATGCTAAGTTCTGTTTGTGGAAATTTCCGTGAAAACAAGGAAAAACTGCTCAGTAGACAAAAACTTGTAATTTAAATGTTTTCATTGAGAAAAATGATTATTAATAACTAATGATTTGGAGAGATTAAGATTCTTCCATTTTCCTTTTATCTTCATTTCAAGACCTCAGCCTCTGAAGGTTGAGCTAACTTTCTCCTCTATCCAGACCCCCTTCAGGTGGGGAAGCCATTTTGCTCTACTCAGGTTTGAATGGGGACAAATTCTTTGAATAGATCACTCAAGGCTGGGGATAACTTAGAAGTAAATAATATGATCCAAGTTCAAGTCCAGCCCCTCATTGTAATATTTGCTATTTCATTAATTATTAATCAAAGTTGATTGTCATCCTTGATAACACCCCTCTTCCAATAGATTAATAAGCTGTGAGGCCCCCACCATGACTGTCTTTGGTTTAAGAGTGAGAAGGCCAAATGACCATCCTTTTATTAATGAACATGCTGACATTATTAATAAAGTGATTGTCATCCAGAAATCACATCTCTTGAAGAACTTTTTAAATGTCACACACTTTAACCTTCTATTTCAGCTTCCCATTTTTTTATGGCTCTAGTCCTACCTACCCTGCCCTCACCCCCCCCCCCCCCTGCTGAAAATTCATGTCTTCATGGTCTCTGGATTTTAGGAAGGGATCTCTTGAACTCCCACTAAGATATACATTATAGAAAAGACTTAATCTGCTCTTGCCCCTAGGGATTTGTATTTTACCAAGGGAAAAAAAAAATGCCCATTTAGACACAGAAATGAAGATTTATTTGTGAAATTTCAGTCTTTAGTGAGGCAGATTGGGAAGTGTTTGAAGAGCAATGGGGAATTTCCTGATATCTCCAGAGTAATGCCATGTACTTTGCCTAAGGGTGGCCAAATAAGGTTGGCTGGCTGTGAACAAGAATATCAATTAAAATTCAAGTCTGACTCAGGGCTAATCCTTTAGAATTAAGGAGTCTAATGTTTATGAATATAACAAAGTGCATGCAAGGCACTAATGCACAATAAAAATACTATTGATAATTACAATCATAACTTTATGTGACAGATTTATGAATGAATTAAGAAAAATGAAAGGATACTGTTTTTCTCAATGAAGATAAATTGATGGTAAATTTTTGCTGGTGAAGCTAGATTTGAGAAATTTTATGCATTTCTTCTCCTTAGTGTAGCATAATTCTATTTTCTTTATAGTCCAGAAAAAAAAGACAGGGTTCCTTTTATAAAAAAAAGTCTAGAAAAAAGAAATATGCATGAGAAAGTTTGTTTCTTCTCCAAAAATGGTTAAAAGGAGCTACTAAATAAAAATGTGCTTTTATTTGTTTATTTTTTACATAAGTATTTCTGAAAACAATTTCATAGATTCTCTGCTTTCAGGGGCTACATTTTGGAAAAGAAAGACTGCCAATGATTTAATCTTTGCTTTGAATCAAATAGATGGCATGAAGTAGCCATTGGCCATTGTCTTTCTTAGATTCAAATAGGAATTTTGTGCCTGGAGTGAATACCTCAGTGCACAAACGGCAATGTTCATTTCCAGTAGGAGGATAGAAGACATCGTAGGGAATTCAGCTGCCTGGAATTGAAGAGAATCAGGGCAAGTCAGGGTTGGAGCTTCCCTATGCCATCTACCAGCTTTATTTATTTATTCATTTTAGTTTTCAACATTCACTTCCACAAGATTTTGAGTTCCAAGTTTCCTCTCCATCTCTCCCTACCCCCATCCCATCATGGCATACATTCTGATTACCCCTCCCCCAATCTGCTGTCTCCTCTATCACCCCTCCTTCTCTTATCCTCCTCCCCTTTTATTTTCCTGTAAGGTAGGATAGATTTCTATACCCCATTGCCTGTGTATCTTATTTCCCAACTTCATGTAAAAACAATTTTTAACATTCTTTTTTTTTAAACTTTGAGTTCCACATTTTCTTCCTCCATCCCCACCCACCCTCATTGAAAGGGCATGTAAATCAATATAGGTTTTACATGTGTAGTTATGCAAAATATTTCCATAATAGTCATGTTGTGAAAGACTAACTATATTTTCTTCCATCCCATCCCTTCCCTTGTATATTCTATCCTCTCTTTTGACCCTGTCCCTCCTCAAAAAGTGCTTCTGACTATCCCCTCCCCCAATCTGCCCTCCCTGCTACTTCCCTACCCCCCCCCCCCCCAATCCTCTTTTCCCTTACTTTCCTATAAGGCAAAATAGATTTCCATACCCAAGGAGTGTGTGTTATTGCCTCCTTAAGTCAAATCCAATGAGAATAAGTTTCACTCATTCCCTCTCACCTACCCCCTCTTCTACTCCATTGTAAAGCTTTTACTTGCCTCTTTTATGTGAGATAATATGCCCCATTCTACCTCTCCCTTTCTCCTAGTACATTCCTCTCTCATCCCTTAATTTTATTTTTTTAGATATCATTCCTTCATATTCAACTCACCCTGTGCCCTCTGTCTATATCTATTTCCTCCAGCTATCCTAATAATGAGAAGAGTCTCATGAGTTATGAATATCATCTTTCCATGTAGCAATGTAAACAGTTTAACTTTAATAAGTCCTTTGTGATTTCTCATTCCTTTTTTACCTTTTCATGCTTCTCTTGAGTCTTGTATTTGAAAGTCACTTTTTTTCTCTTTAGCTCTCATTTTTTTCCCAAGAATACACTAAATTCCTCTATGTCACTGAATGCCAATCCTGCCCCCTGCCCCCATTGATTACACTCAATTTTGCTGAGTAGGTGATTCTTGGTTTTAATCCTAGCTCCTTTGACCTCTGGAATACCATATTCCAAACCCCCAGATCCCTTAATGTAGAAGCTGCTAAATCTTGTGTTGTCCTGATAGTGTTTCTACAATACTTGATTTCTTTTTCTGGCTGCTTGCACTATTTTCTCCTTGACCTGGGAACTCCAGAATTTGGCTATAATATTCCTGGGAGTCTTTCTTTTGGGATCTCTTTCAGGAGGTGACTGGTGAACTTTTTCAATTTCTATTTTTCCTTCTGGTTCTAGAATATCCGGGCAGTTTTCCTTGATCATTTCTTGAAAGATGATGTCTAGACTCTTTTTATTATGGCTTTCAGATAGTCCAATAATTTTTAAATTACTTCTCCTGGATGTATTTTCCAGGTAGCTGTTTTTTCAATGAGATAGTTCACATTATCTTCTATTTTTTTATCTTTCAGTTTTGTTTTATAATTTCTTGATTTCTTGTAGAACATTAACTTCTATTTGCTCTATTCTAATTTTGAAGGAATTATTTTCTTCAGTGAACTTTTGGATCTCCTTTTCCATTTGACTGATTTTGCTTTTTAAGGCATTCCTCTCCTCACTGGCTTTTTGGACCTCTTTTGCCATTTGATCTAGTCTATGTTTTAAGGTGTTATTTTCTTCAGTATTTTTTGGGATGTCTCTTCCCAAGCTATCGACTTGTTTTTCATGATTTTCTTGCATTACTCTCATTTCTCTTCCCAATTTTTCCTTTACTTCTCTCACTTGACTTTCAAAATCCTTTCTGAGCTCTTCCATGACCTGACACCAATTCATATTTTTCTTGGAGGCTTTGGATGTAGAAGTTTTACTTTGTTGTCTTTTTCTGAATATATGTTTTGATCTTCCTTATCACCAAAGTAAGATTCTATAATTTGACAGTTCCCCCCCCCCCCTTGCTGTTTTCCCATTTCCCCAGCCAATTTTAACTCTTTGTTAAGGTAGGGCTTTTTAACTTTTTTAACTTTTTAACTCTTTGTTAAGGTAGGGCTCTGCTTCCATTGTGGAGGGCAGGCTGTCCCAAGCTTCAGGTATTTGTTTTCAGAGATACTTCTAGGGGCCTATAAGTTTTCAGTTCTTCCAGGGTAGTATGTTTACTCCTCCCCTGGTCTGTGCTCTGGTCTGTGAGTGACCACAAACACTCTTTTCTGCCCTGGAACTGTGATACTGCTGTGACAAGCTCTGCTATGCCAGTTCTCCTTCTTACCCTAGAACTTCCACCCAGAACTATGACCAGATCTGTGACCCAGATCCAAGTGTGGGCAAATCCACGGAATCCTGCCTCAGTGCCAGCAAAGAGATCCCCATAATCTCCTTCTGATCAGTTGTTTGATTTCCATTACTGTCTGTGGGCTAAGAGACTCTAGAAGCAGTTGCTGCCACCACCCAGGGGCTTTGCTAGGTCCGGGACTGGTCTGTGCTCCTCTCTCACCTGGGTCTGACAGACCTTTCCTCCTGATGTTCTATCTTTGGCATTCTGGATTGAGAAGTCTGGAAACTGCATCAGTTGCCAGTGATTCAGTCTACTGAAGCCTGCTCTGGGTTTGCTGCAGTCTGGTCTGGGCAGGCATGGCCCACACTAGACTGTGTTCCTCATCCAGTCCAGTGCAAAAGACCTTTCCTGTTAACCACTTGGGCTGGAAATGTATTTCACTCTGTGTTTTTATGGGTTCTGGTGCTTTAGAATTTGTTTAGAGTCATTTTTGCAGGTATTTGGAGGGGTTTGGGGGAGATCTCAAGCAAGTCCCTGCTTTTATTCCACCATCTTGGTTCTACTCCACCGGCTTTCAATTTTAACTGCTCTTACTAACCAGGCACTAAGTTGTTGTTGTTTCTAGTTTGCTGAAGGGCAACAAGTACAGTGAGCACTCTCTAAATTTAATAATTGTTCAGTTTTCAGTCATGTCTTCCTGACTCCATTTGGGGATTTCTTGGCAAAGATAGTAGAATGGTTTGAGATTTCTTTCTCCAGCTTATTTTACAGATGAGGAAACCGAGGCAAACAGGTTTACATGACCTGCCTAGGGTCACAAGCAAGTAAATATCTGAAACCAGATTTGAGCTTAGGAAGATGAGTCTTTCCAACTCTAGGCATTGCACTCTATCCACTGTACCATGCAGCTGCCCTCTAAATTTAGTACTCAAGTAAAGTCACTCTGCTTGAGCTCTGGCTATTCATGTTTGCCCTTCATGTTTGGTCATGTCACTGGCAATCTCCATGTCTGTAAATCTGAAAGGAATTTTGCTTTATACTTCATACATATTAAAAACATGAAACATTTCTTGAGAAGCAAAGGGGACCTTGGGTTTGTCAGTTATCCCTTGCCTATGCTTGGATAGCATCACTTTGTTATGACGAGGAGTAACCCTTACCTATTGTGGCTCTTGTCACAGTAAAGTCTATGCATAAATTATGTGTTTATAAATAGTGTTTATATTATTTATCTAGTTTTAACATTTTATTTGTTGGCTAGTTGCATAGAGTTTCTTTTGTTCAAATTATTTGTAGTTATTCCATTTCAGTTTACCAAAATATTGATCCTTGGGTGTCCCTCCTGGTTGACCTTTCTGTAAGTGGTCTCTAAAGTGGGTGGTATCACATTCCCTCACACAGTGTGTGGTCATCTAATGAGAAGGGAGATTCTGCTATGCAACCTTATCCCTTTTGTGCAGGGCACTGGTCCTTCATAACAATTATTTTTTTTTCTTACATTTTATTGTTAATTTTTCTCCTACCTTACAAGGAGTTACAGATTACTCCAACTTTGTGAGAGGTCTCTTGTAACAAAATGAAACAGTTAAGCTAAACTAATTACCCAGCGATCTTGTCTGAAAGTGCAGGCAACATGTTGCAATTGTAGCACTTCCCCATCTCTCTATTGTAAATAAAAAGTAACAAAATCTATTTTATTTACATTCCACTTCCATTGAGGGAAAAACCGAAAACAAATTTCTTGTAACAAATATGCTTAGTTGAACAAGATAAATTCCCTCAACGGCTGTATTATATGTGCATACCTACATAGATACATACACACACATATATGCATGCATACATACGGCTCTCTCTCTATCATCTATCTATTGATCTATTTCTGTACCCTAAACCATCACCTTTTTGTAATTGAAAGCATGCATGTCATTTATCCTCTGGAATCACTAATTGTCATTTTATTAATCATAATTCTTATGGTTTTCAAAATTGTTTGCTTTTACTGTTTTGTTGTTTGTTGTTTAGTTGTTTTCAGTTGTGTCTGACTTTCCGTGAGCCCATTTAGGGTTTTCTTGGGAAGGTTACTGGAGTGATTTGCCATTTCCTTCTGCAGTTCATTTTACAGATGAAGAAACTGAGGCAGAGAGTTAAGTGATTTTCCAGTCACACAGCTAGTAAGTATCTGAGGACACATTTTCTGACTCCAGACTCAGCACTCTATCCACTATGCCACCTAGCTGCCCCTTATTATTGTTATATAAATTGCTATATTGTATAAGTTGTCCTCCTGGTTTTTCTCATTTCATTATTCATATATAAACATCTTCAAAATATGCATTTTTATCACCCTAATGTTACAATATTCTGGTTCTGCTTCCTTCACTTTGCATCAGTTCTTCTATTAGTTCATCACCTCATGTCTGCTCTTTAGAGCAGTGGCTTTTGGGTAATGATCCTGCCTCCTTTCTCTGGGGGATGATGAGAGGGAGAAAATGAGTTGCAAGTATGAGTAGGTGTGGATGTATTCCAATCAGTATAGTAGATCTCATTACTTTATCTTTCTCTCCAAACTCATGCCTTTTTGAACTTTCCTATTTTTGTCAAAAACACCATCATACTTCCAGTCATCCATGTTTGAAACCTGAGTGCTATTCTTGATGCCTTACTTTCACTTAACCACACATATACAAGCAGTTGTTAAATCTTGTCATTTCTAACTATAATTTTTAAAAATATTTTTAACTTATTGACTAAAACAAGCATTTCCATTAACATTGAATGATAAAAAAGATGATTACACATGAAATTGAAAATCTATTATGTACAACTTCTTATTTATTTTAAATATATTATAAAGTTATCATGGACATTTCCCCCCCTCCTCCCTCCAGCATCTCTCCTCAGATATCTTTTATGTTTAAATTTGGTTATTTATAATAGTCAAAATAACTTATTCACTCAAAGTCTTTCTTAAAAACAATATTGCTGTTACTGTATACAGTGTTCTCTTCATTCTGCTCATTTTGCTGTTCATCATTTTGTGCAAATCTCTCCATGTTTTTCCAAGATCATTGAGTTCACCATTTCTCATAGCAGAGTAGCATTCCACCACAATCACATACCACAACTTGTTCAGCCAGTCTCCAATTGATGTGCACCACTGTAATTTCCAGTTCTTTGTTGCCACAAAGAGAGCTGCTAGAAACATTTTAGAACATACCTTGAATCAGTCCTCTTCTCTCTGCTAACAAACCTGATACCCTAGTTCGGGTCCTTAAAATCTCTCATCTACATTGTTGCACTAAAACCTTCTCTTATTTCAAGACAGTCAATTATTTTTTTCAGTTGTATATGACCCTTTGTGACTCCATTTGTAGTTTTTTTTGGCAAAGACACTGAAGTAATTTGCCATTTCCTTCTCTAGCTCATTTTACTGATGAGGAAACTGAAGCAAACAGGGTTAAGTGACTTGCCCAAGGTCACACAGATAGTAAATGTCTGAGGGCAGATATGAACTCAGGAAGATGAGTTTTCCTTACTCCAGGCCCCTCTGTGGTACCACCTAGCTGCCCTAGGATTTAAGAAATGCTTATTAATTGAGCACTTAATTAATCAATACTCCTAGGTCAGAAACATGTTCCACTATTAGTTTTTTATTCACTGGCCCAGAGTTTAGCGTCATTGAGAGGTCAATAGAGCCTCAACAATTTGGAGATTTTCTTGCTTATTTAAAGAGAGGGTTTATGGGGGCAGCTAAGTGGTGCAGTGAATAGAGTACTGGCCCTGGAGTCAGGAGGACCTGAGTTCAAATCCGAACTCAGACACTTGACATACTTACTAGCCATGTAACTTTGGGCAAGTCACTTAACCCCAATTGCCCTCCAAAAAGCAGAGAGAGAGAGAGAGAGAGAGAGAGAGAGAGAGAGAGAGAGAGAGAGAGAGAGAGAGGTTTTTATTTCAAATAGTGGATTAGTTGAATAGAATAGTGGAATAAAATATTCTACATAAAGATCTTTGTAATCTAACTGTGGCAGCCCTTCCTAGCAAAACTGAGAATATTGCATGGTACACTGAGAAAGACAGCATTGCTAAGGTAATCAGTCTTTCTGGTTTGAAAAAGTAGACTTTAAAAGTTGTGGGAGCTACGAGAAAGCAGTGACAATTTGAGTTAATGCTTACCGTAATTCAAAGACAATAGGAGTTTTAATGAAATAACCAGAATCAGTGTTAAACCTAGCATAAAGCAAATTGTGACATCTGCAAAAGAATATGGGATCACTTGAGTTAAATGTCATTTTAGTTCAGCACTTAAGTGTATTAAGGTCTATTACATTTTGTAGGCTGTCGGCAGCCTTTTGAGGATTATGGTAACTCATGCTTCTATGCATTTTAATTAGTATAGACAGAGACATTCAAGATTTATATAATAACTGTTCGACTGTGTATTAATATAACAACTTTCTTTCTTTGCAGAAGTCTTAAAAAATCAATAGAAGGACACTTTCTTTTGGGGGAAAACATTTGCTAAAAACCAAATTTGACCTAAGAGACTTGATAACACTTCACCCTAGTGTGGAATTTTGAAAGATAGATACAGCACACAGGAAACTTTTCTAGAAATGCATAAATGATGTCTAAGAGTCTCCTAAGACAAGGAGAATTTTTTTTAAAAGTAATTAAAAATGGAAGACTTTCTAGACATAGGATGACAGACAACTCGTGTAAAATCAGAGAATCAGGAGATGAAATATTGTGTTTGGGGGGAACATTTTGCTTCAAATGTCACACACAGAGTGAACAATTGCCTGGAATCTTGAGAGCTTTTTATTTTATTTTATTTTTTAAGTCCAGAACCCTTGTGGTTTTTAATCTGGGGATGGAAGGCAGGGAGGTAGGCAGGAAGGAGGATTGGGAGCTAGGCATCCTCTTCCTTCCTGGGTATTTCCTGGTCTCCTCAACTCGGAAGTCATTGCCATGGAGCAGAGTGGTCACACCATCTCTGGAGGACTGCAAGGTTTTGGCTCCCCAAGTAAAGATTCCAGTGCTTTCAGGATAGCTTCATTGGTTTCTATCCAGTTCTGAACCTTGGCCCGGGCTGCCTCATCTGATGCCCCCAACAGGTCTGAATGCACCTTTTCCAGGTTAGATCTGGCCGCTGCCAGGTCCAGCATGTCCAGAGCCACGGCTTCCTCTGCCAGCAGCTGCACGGAGGAATCAGCATTCACAGTGACAGAAACACTGCACACAAAATATTTGGTGGTGGTGCCATCCTCAGTGTGCACGGTCACCACGCCGGGCTTCAGAGCCTGCAGGATGGGAAAGTGGGCAGAGAGCATCCCAAAGGCCCCACTCTGGGTTGAGACATCCACCCGTTTGGCCTTGGCCTTGTTGAAATACACCTGCGTCAGGGAGGCGAAGGTGAAGGACATTTGGACAGAGATGGCGGCAGCCGGGGTGGCCTCGGAGTAGGCGCAGGCTAGAGGGGTGGGGGAGAGGGGACCCAGGGAAGGGGGATCCCAGGGGGTCCGGACCCAGGCGTGGTGCAGCAGGCGGGAGGCTACAGCCCTGCGGCCGCAGGGCAACTGGCTGCTGGGCCAAGGATGGAGAGATGGGCCGCCTAGAGAGCTTTTTAAAGAGATGTTAATATACCGAATACTGATTTCTAAGCTATATGGAACAAAATGTCATACCAAAAACAGGATCCTAGGAAGAGAAGATCAAAATCTTGTGGAATCGGGATGAGGTGAGTCTCATCCCCGTCGTTCCTGAAGAGTACTGGAGTTACATCAAGGATACTTTCATTGAGCCTAAGGAGGATGAAATGATAGCTTTTTTAAAAATTGTTTTAAATTTTTTGACTTTTTTTGCCCTGTCTTTTTAAATTTTTTTTTTCCTTTTTAGACCCAAATGCCAGAACACAGATACAGAAGAGAAAAGAAAAAAAAAACATATCATAAACTTAAATATTGAAACTGAAATACAAAGTTAGAAAGAAAGAAAAACATGTCATGTGCATAGCGGAACATGAGAATTCAAAATATGTTACAATAAATTTTCATTTCAAGAAAGCCTCTATGATAAATCATACTCGTGTTGATTTATGTTTTCTCTTCTTGGTCTATTCTCTAAATCTGTTATTTTTCTTATGTTTCACTCTTCTTTTTTTTTCATTATTCATATTTTATTTAATCATTTCTCTATCTCTTATGATTTCACGGGCTTTACTTTGCCCAATTCTAATTTTCAAGGTGTCGTTTTCTCCCTTAAGATTCTGGATCTCCTTTTCTAGTTAGTTGATTTTCCTTTCATACTCTTCTTGTCTTTCTTGGATTATTCTTATTTTCTTTTTTAGTTTTTCCTCTATCTCTGTCATTTGATTTTAAAATTATTTTTAAAGATCTTCTATGAATTCTTTTGGGGGCAGGTGACCATTAGATGCTACTCTCTGGAGGTTTCTTAACTTCAATATCCTCCTCTGAAGACACACGTAGGTCATCTCTATTTCCATAATTGTTTTCTATTGTTGGCTACTTTCTCCCCCCACATAATAGCTTAATTATTTGTAGTCACCTCTAGCCCTGGGCTATGGGAAATGGTGCCTCCTGCCCCAGATCTTCAGTTCTCCCTCTAGCCTAAAACCAAAGTCAGACCTCCAGCCTCAAGTAAGTGCCCACAGCCAGGGGCTTTCTGCCCCACTGCTTTTGCACTCACCAGTTATATGCTGGTTCCTTCTCTCCTCCCGGTTGTCTGCAGCACAGCTGGGTCTGGCATTTCTAGTCAGCAGAGGTTTCCTCGAACTTCCTGGTCTCCAATGCCCAACTCCCCTCACTATCTGAGGGTAAAAGTTGCTGCACCTGGGGCAGAGGCAGCCTCTCAAACCCACTAATCCCAGGGCTTGCTGTTTGTGGTTTAAGAGGCTTGCAAGGTTGCTATTAAAATGGAACCTACCCTGTAGGTGTTTACTCTTCACTGGGACCAAAGTTCGTCCAGGGATTTTTCTTCTGATCTTCTCAAATTGTACCAAAAGGACCCCAGTAATGTCCCTCTTCTTATTTATCTTCTACACTTTATTCTCCCTAAGGCACTTTTTAAAACTGTTTTATGGAGGAGAATTTTGAGAGCTTGGAATTTTCTGACCTACGCCACCATTTTCCCAGAATCCTCTGCTCTGTCTTTCTGAAATGATATCTTAGTATTTGAATTAAGCTACTTTAAAAAATAGCTATTTTGTCCCCTTTCCCCAGGGAAATAGTCTATAGAATGTTAAATATAAAAGGATGATAGCAAGAGAGTGACTTGTCCCAGGACTATTTCTATCTGAATCCCAATGGAAAAGATAAGAATGAGATGCTCTTATTTATATGACACTTCTAAAGTTGCTTACCTCCTTCTCTATGGCATTGTCATCTGATTCTCACAACAACTTTTGAGGTAGGTGCTACTATCCTCATTTTACAGAAGAGGAAGATAAGTCTCTGAGAGGTAAAATGACTTGCCCAGGAACACACAGCCAGCAGGCGTGTGAAATGGGATTTGAATTTAGGTTGTTTTTCACTTTGTCTAGTTAGGGCTCTGGTCATAGCTCAACATTTGAATAGTTCGTTGTATATTGAAAGAAAAAACAGATCATTCCATATGGTAATATGGCAGAAGGTGAGCTGCAGTTGTTTCTCATCATTGTGAATATATAAATAATAATAATTAAAATATATAAATAAGCGAATTTTGTACCATTGAGAGATAATGATTGTATCAGTAACGAAAATGAATGAATACAAGAAAAAGCATTTATAAATGCTTATTATGTGTCAAGTACTGTGATTAGTGCTGGGGATACAAAAATAAATCACCTTTCAAGCAGTTCACACTTTATTTGTAGGAGACAACCCACAAATGAACATTTAGCTGCAATGTGGATGGCAAAGACTTGAGGACTTGATGGTAGGTCCTAAAGATGTAGTGGTAGTGGAGGGTGGCAAGGCCAAGGGGTCTGTAGGTCACTTTGGCCCTAGGGCTGAGGGTCTGTATAGCACAGAGGTAGGGCAGATGATAAGGCCTCAGGATCTTAGGCAGTAGTATCAAGGCATATGGTAAAGCCTGGTGACCATATACCTCACCAGTAGGACTAGAGTCCCATCTCATCCATGTCATGTGAACAATCAACCCCGGCCCAGATGGGTTCTGGGTAGCCCTGGCTGTAGCAGGCTTTCCTACCACCTGATAGTCCCAGATGGGCTCTGGGTGACTCATTACTTATAATTGAGATGGTTTCTAGATTGTTGGAAATTTAACTGCTCCACTACTTCACTGTCTGCTTGCATCAGGTGCAGTGTAATTTCCTTTCTTTTAAGGATCTCAAAGACAGTGCGGTGGATATAACACTGGACCTGAAAGTCAGGCAGATTACAATCATTCGTAGTTCACTTAGTAGCTGAATGACCTACTCATTTAACCTCAGTTTTCTCATCTGTAAAATAGGAATAAAATAGTATCTATTTCCCCAGGTTGTGGTGAGGATTAAATGGAGATAATACATATAAAGTACTTGATAAACCTTAAAAACACTCTATATATCCTAGCTATCATTATTTTCAATTTTCTGAGTAAAATTAGGATTGTTTGTTGAGGTCATTTTTCAGTTGTGTCTAACTCTTTGTGATCCCATTTGGAGTTTTCTTGGCAAAGATACTCCTGTGGTTTGCCATTTTCTTCTCTAGATCATTTTACAGATGAGGAAACTGAGGCAAACAGGGTTAAGTGACTTGCTCAGGGTCACACAGCTAATAAGTGGTTGAGGCTCACCACTCACAAAGAAGAGTCTTTCTGCCTCTGGGCCCAGCTGCCCAAATAATAGCTACCAGGAGGCCAAAGAATTTCCCTATGTTAAAAAAAAGTTAGCCACTAAAGCTAATTTAAAAAATAAAAATAAAATTCTGATTTCTTTTGTTCTAGGATAGGACTTTATGTTCCAAATGAAAAAAAAAAATGTACTTGCATCTTTTAGTATTAACCCTTCCTGCACATCCAATTCAGTTTTGTAATCATTTATTAAGCACTTACTGTCTGCAGAGCACTGTAGGAAGTACCAGGAGAGTCATAAAGATTAAGTAAAACATGGGTCCTGTCACCAAAGAAATATTGATTATTTCCAACCAGCCACAGAGTGATTTTTCAGAAATTTTTCATCAGGTACTGAAATAGTTTATGACTTGATTCATAAACCTTATAAGAAGAAGGGATCTCAGAAGTCATCTATCCAAATTTCCTCATTTTATAGGAATGGTCAAGTGACCTTGACTAAGGTCATGTATCCAGAAAGTAGCAAAATACAATGAGGGATACAAACTGGAGTCCTCAGATTTAAAATCTCTGATTTTTCATAAGGAAAAAAATAAGGAAAAGATTCACCATAAAAAAAATGACCGTATTTATTCATCATAAGCTTATTCATGACAGCAAGAAAAGTTAATAGCAGTAGTGGTAGTATAGCAAATACGACCCTGGAGAGGATGGTTGGTGTGGATGCATGGAAAGTTCATTTTGCTTTAATATATGTGTGTGAATATATACATATAGATATATAAGTATATGTATACATATATATAGATATAGATATAATAAATGAGCTATCTATTTCCACTAATATCTCTTTTACCTCTGGAAGGCAGAAATGCATGACCTGATGTTTGTGATCTCCATATGTAGAGTTGATGTCTTTGTATATAAAAACAACTGGCTAATGTGAGAACTAAATAGAGGACAAAATTGATAGAATGCCCCATTCAATCCCAGTGGATCCTTCGTTATGGACAGTGTACCTATAATACATGGCAGTCAATCAATGCATTCTGTCCTCTGACAGCCTCTTTTTATACTATAATGCTAGTTGATTTGTTTTTTCCTTTTGCCCTGGCCCATTTTTGATTAGTTGTGGTTAGCAGTTGTGGTTCTTAGCAAACACAGAATCAGTAAAGCATCTCAAACAAGCACAGATCAATGGTAGAGATGTAAATGGATCTACTCCCAGAGGTGCTATCAGCAGACAGCTGGTGACGAGGATCTGATTTTTGAGAACTTCATTCCACAGTGAAGTGACTTGGTGGCAGCCTCTCTCCTTTACCGCTCCTCAGATTGGCACTGATGTCTTTGTTCACAGGAACAAAGGAAGGAAGGAGCTCAAGTGAAAGGATGCTATTTACAATGACAGAAGATGCTATTTACAACGACAGGCATAGAATCTATATGTTTTCCCTCGTTACTTAAGCCACAGCACAACAATAATAAAAATGCTTTCATGAATAGATGGAGAGGATACTTTGTGGAAAATCTCCCTACAGCTGCCTCCTCCCTTTTGGGCAAAGATCTCTGTAAAACACCAAAATGTTTTCTGGATAGGTAAATATTTTTTTTCCCATGGAGAGAATAATAAATTTGATCATGCCATTGCTCTAAACTCTTTAGTGACTCCCTTTTGCCTACTAACAGAATGGAAAACCATTTATTAAACACTTAGTATGTGTCAAAAAGTACTACACTGAGCACTTGGGATATTAATAGTAAATCAAGATAGTCCCTGCTATCAAAGAGCTCACATGTTAACTGGGGAAGTAAACACACAAAATAAAGGGCCTCTACAAATACTGATGCCTTGGTTCACACACACACACACACACACACACACACACACTATGCATATGTATAGGTGTGTATAGATACACACACACATCTATATCTATTTATAGCCACAAAAAATCTAGTCTCTTAACAAGATAAGGCTCATGTTCAGGCTCAGTCCTGGGAGACAGAAAGACTGGGACATACTCAGATTCTGGTAGGGAAAGCATTAAGGCTGATGGCCGAGTCCCGAGGACCTTAGGTACAATGGCAGGGCTGATAGTACCTAACCATGGGGATGGTGGGTCTAAGGGTCTGAGTGGAGTGGAGCTGGATATACCTCTAGCAGAAGTGGGAAGTGGGAGGTCAACAGATAGCTGACAGTATCCAGCTGTGGGGAATCCAGGTGAGGAATGGGAAATGAGAAGTCAAATTTCACAGTCAAGTTCTAGCTTCTCTTAACATTAAAGACTCTGTAATCTGACACCATTTTACCTTTCTTAACTTGCTCTCAGACTATTCTCCTTCATGTATTTTATACTTTATTAGTTGTCATGGCCTTAAGATTAACTACTAGTTATAATCTGAGTTACTTAGTGATTAACTCAAGTGGTTTGTAGAAAGCACACCCAGCCTATAATTGGGACCTTATTCAGAACTCTTTAAGCTTCACAGAGACTTTTATAGCTTCATTCCCTAACAGAACCTTCAAGAACCCAGGGTCACCACTATACCACAATATGGTATTACAATAGGAATTTGTGAAGAGTATTTTATCCACTCCAGACAAGCCAGAATATTTACTGGCCCTGATAGATGACTTACACTTTCTTGCCTCTATGTGTTTTCTCATAGTTTTCCTTAGTGACTATCTAAAATCTTCCCCCACCTACAAGGGTTCGAGTTTTACACATCCTTTAAATTCAAATAAACTTTATCCAGGGAGTCTTCTCTAATTTCCCTTTCCCCCACCTGCCATATCAAACCCTACTTTATGTCTTACCTTTCTTTTCATTTCATTATTTGCTTGATACTTGTATGTGTGTTAAATTTCCTCATTAGGCTATAGTCTCCATGAGATCAGGGACCCTGCCTTATCTAAACTTTCTACTTCCCCCAAGACCTAACATGGAACCCTGCATGCTTCGGGTGTTCAACAAATGCTGATTGAATTAGATTGAATTAGTTTTTAATGGAATATTCCAAGAGCAACATTTCGTAGTATAGAGAATTATCTTTTATACAATTGATGACAACTTTATAGAGGGAAAGCAACAACAGCTTTCCAAAAGAGTTTAGGACTCCAAATAATGCACTCACAACTCATCAACCCAGAATGAAGATGAATCCTGCCACCTACCTCCTGCCAGAGAGTTGATGGATTTAAAGTCACAAATAAAGCATGTACCATGTGGCCATAGAGGCCATAGAGTAGACTAAGGATGTTTGAGGGTTTAAAAAAACATGTTGTTCATTGGGACTGGTGATGAGAAAGAGATAATAAATACTTTACTAAATAAGTAATTACATGGATAATAAATACATATACATACACACACACATATATAAACAGGCTGTTTTTTTTTTCTTTTTGGAGGGGAGAAGGTAGGGCAATTGGGGTTAAGTGACTTGCTGTAGCAGCAAGCACCCTAGCATACCCAGGGTGGCTGCTAGCACAGGTTCTTAGATATGCTTTTCTAAAGGAAAGCAATTCAAAATAGGTTAACAATCTTACTTTAATCAATCCAACATATATCATTTACCTAGTTCAGGAGAAAAAGTCAACACCCTGAACTTCGGAGACTACAAACAGAATACAAACAAGTTACAAGCAGACAAAGAAACAGATCAGCAGACAGGCTCCCAGCCGTCTGACTATTACATCCATATCTACTCAGTTACCAGAGAGGGAAGCACCAACATCTGGATTTTCAAAGCCGGGGGGCTCAATGGCTTCACAGAATCTCATCTGGCCAAATCACACAACTCTTTCCAAAGTGAGCCCCAAAGCAAAAACTCACATCAGGGTATATATAGCCTTCTCCTGGATCAGAGAATATCACAGCCCTCTTGACCCACTGCTCAATCACAAAGTAATAAGGCGTGGGCATTCCTGAAGAACAAGTCTTCTGCCACAGGCTCCATGTGACCACATTCAGCCTATTAGGGGGCAGAGTACACTTTCAAATCAGGGAAGGTTCTCTGAGCCACTTAAGCCTATCAAAGGGCCTCGGGGCAGGGAAGATCTTCAGATTCCCATAATACTTGCCCAAGGTCACATGGCTAGTTTTTGTGTTAAGTGTCTGAGGTCAAATTTGAACTTGGGTCTTCCTGACTCCAGGGCTGGTGCTCTATTCACTGTCCCACCTAGCCGCCCCTAAAACAGGTTTTTTTTTTTTAAACAAATGAAAAGAGACAATGGCAAAGTCTGAAGACTTTTTCTGTGCACTGCTTTCCCTTTATTTCCAACATTTTTGGTCAATAAAATTCTATAAAACAAGTTCTTTCAAAGTAGGACAATTTCAGAACATATGTTGGACCACCTGGATACAGTTCATTGATGTATCAACATGAGAAATATTTCTCCTTATATCTTATAACCCCTTAGTAATCCTTTACAATGAGTTGAATAAACACTACCAATCACTAAATGAGTATTTACTAAGTATATTCAAGAGTTTTTAAGATATAATTTTACAAAACTTCATCAACAAGATAAGACCATGCCACTAGCTTGAAATGAAAATATTTCAAATCTTAGCTGGGAAGTAACAATTAGTTTTCAAGAGAATGAGAATGGCATTCACCCTTTTCTAAGCCCATCTGAAATAGTAAATAGAGAAACAAGCTTAGTGACCAAATGTGATGCCCCAACCTATTCTGTGGCTCAATTAGTGGAAACCCATTAGCAAGAAATCTACTTAATAACTTAAATGTGGAACCCAGTCCATCCTTGTGGAACCATAAGGATGATAATGTCCCCAAATTCTTGATGCAGGTTTAAACTATTAATGCTTAAAATTGAACTAGAGATTTTTTAGACTCTCTGTATGTATGTGAATGAAACATCTGTATTTGTAGAATTGTTCTGTCTGATTTTGATGAGAAGTCTATTTGGGTATAGATTATGTCATCTCTGTCTAAGTAAGCTCTTAAAGAATAAAGTAACCATCTTAGGGCAGAAACATGGAACTCGATTACAAAAAAATATCATCTTAGGAATACCATGGTAATTTATTCTAATGGATACATTATCAAAACATCTAATTAAATATATGACTAGTTTCCAGTGAAAAATTAAGTGTATTCTTTTTATATCATGTGTTGAAATAGATTTTAATTCAGAGATCATGATAACCAGTAGTTTGTGAATTACCTAACACTGAAATTCATTTAAATTCTTGTTTATTTCATAGTGAATGTGCTTTCCTTGTGTTTAAAGTCACTACAAGAAATGCCATAATGTGGAAAATACACGGGGCTTAGAGTTAGGGGACCTTGGTATTTAGTTCAGCTGAAACTTTTAACTCACCATATAATCTTGAGCAAATGATTCAGTCTCTTAAATCCTGTATCTTCATCTTTAGAATGAAATGATTGGGGCTAGATGACTCTGAGGTCTTTTTAGCTCTGACTTCCTATGGCTAAACATTCTATCAGAAGCAAGTAGGTTCCACTAGAGATTCTGTTCTAAAAATGGAAGAAAAAGCTGATGTTCATTGAAGTGACAAACAATTAAGGTATCAGGTGTTGAGATACACTGCCTCCTGCTTTGCAAAGGAATTGCTAGAACTTAATTATGTACGTTGTGAAACTCCATAGAGACAAAACTTCTTAAAATCTTTATGTAAAGGTCTACTTAATATCTATATCTATCTATACACATGCATATGCATATCTCTATTTGTATCTGCCTGTCTACATCTCTATATCTATCTGGATCTGTATATCTATCTATCTATCTATCTATCTATCTATCTATCTATCTATCTTTATATGTGGTATGATAGAAGTAAGAGTAGCAAAAAATCCCAGTCTTCGTCTGTCTGTCTCTTCCTCCATCTTTGTCTTGTCTCCTCTCCTCTCTTCTCTCTGTCTCTCCCTCCTTTCCTCTGTCTCTGTCTCTTTTCTTCTCTTTTCTCTTCTCTCTGTCTCTCCCTCTCTTTTCTTCTCTTCTTTCTGTCTCTCTTCTTTCTCCTCTCCTATCTTCTCTTCTCTCTCTGTGTCTGTATGTCTGTCTCTCAACATAGAATGTGAGATACACAAATGAGAGTGGCAAGAGATCTCAGTACAGCTACAGACTGGCTTCCTCAATAACAATTAATGCCAAACTAACCTTACTCCTTTTTTGGGGGTGGTGGTGGTACAGTAAAATTACCATACTAGTAGATGAAAGGAATTCTGTGGCTATAGATTACCTTGATTTGAGATAAAACTTCTGATAAAGTATCTCATACTATTCTTTCAGAAAAGATGGAGCATTATGGATTAAAAGATAATAATAAATGGATTCAGAATTGATTGGATGGTTAAAATCATTGTTAACATGGAGGTCTCCAATAGCTTACCCTATGATTCTATCTTTACATAACATTTTTATCAATGACTCTGTCAATGATAATGATGAGCATAGATAGGTAAGGTCATCAAATTTGCAGATGACACATAGTTGGGAGGAATGGCTAGTGCAAATAGAGTCAAGATCCTAAAGGATGTCAACAGGCTTAAGCAATGGATGGAATTTAGTAGTGAGAAATTAAATAGCAACAAATGTAAAATATTTCATATGGATAAAAAAAACCCAATTTCACAAGTATTAAGATGGAGGAGGCATGGATACACAGATGTTTTGGAAAAAGTGTGTGGGTTTTAGTGTACTGCAGGCATTAGTAGTCAGCAGTATGATGTTGCAGCCCCAGAAGTGATTTTGGACTGCATCAGGATGGGTTTGGGCAGCTAGATGGTATAGTGGATAGAGTACCGGCCTTGGAATCAGGAAGACTCTTCTTCCTGAGTTCAAATCTAGCCTCAGACACTCATTAGCTGTGTGACTGTGGGCAAGTCACTAAACCCTGTTTGTCTTAGTTTCCTCATCATTAAAATAAACTGGAGAAGAAAATGGCAAACCACTTCAATAACCTTATCAAGAAAACTCCAAATGGGGTCAAGAAGAGTCAGACACAACTGAAAAAAAAAAGGCTGAAAAAACAAGATGGATTTACTTTCAGCATTAGAAAGTTGATAGTTTCACTGTGCTAGTACCTCATCAGCAGATCTCATCTGGCATATTCATACTTTATAGCAGATATTGATAAGCTCAGAGTATGCAGAGGAGGACAATCAGAATGGTAAAGGGCCTTTCTTTAGTTCATAATATAAGAAGGTCATTAGAAGGACCTGGATAGACACAGTTAGCCAAAGAAGAGAAGACTCTGGAGGGGAGGGCATGATAACTGTCTTCAAGTACCAGAAATATTGTGATGTGGAAGAAGGATTAGACTTCTCTTTGACAGACCCCAGAGTGTTACAGAAAGGCTAACTTAGATTTAGTTTCATTAAAAAAATAACTTCCTAATGATCAAAGCTGCTTAAAAGTACAAAGGGCAGCCTTGGATAGGGGATGAGCTCTCACTCCTTGGTCTCAAGGCAGAGGCTGGATAATAACCCTTTGTTGGGTGTGTCAGAGTAGGGATTTCCTTTGTGTTTGAATTTTATTAAATAGATTCTATAATCTTTTTCAAATGTCAAATTCTGTAATCCTATGGTTCTGGTTTTTCTATTCATTCTCTTATCAATGGAAGAATATGGAAAACTTGTAGGCAAATTCTTCATTCCTGTTAGAATGATGTGATCCAAGCCCATCTTGCTAAAGTGCTTATTAGTAACATTTTCCATGTTCATAATATTACTCCCATTTTATGTTTAATATCCAACTAGATACTGTCAAATATGACTAGGTAGAGGGAATTCATACCAGGAGAGCTAATGGGATCAGAGATGATAATGTATAAGCAGTCTTCTCCTAAATTCCTCAAGGAAGTCAGTTTGTCTGTGACATTGCATTCTTAGGGAGGAGTCATGTAAAATAAGTCTGAAATTACTCAGTTTTTAGTGATATGTTTGTGCACAAAGTCACTTATAAAGAGCAGGAAGACACCAAGAATCACATTTTCATCATGTCTGACACCCTATTCTGTAGGGCTTCTGAGTTAAATATAGCATCGGTAGTCTTCCATTTGTGGCAATGAGCAAAGTAAATTGGCCCTTTGACTGTGTCCAGATGACATGGAATGAAAGTTGCAGATCAGAAAATCGATAATATCATGGCAGCATATAAGCAACAAGAAGAGAGTACAGTTTTATTGATGGAACTCCAATAAAAAGACTGGTGCCGTACCTAGTCATATTCTTAATTGTGTTGAAATGTATTTTGCAGACTGAGTAAAGGTAATTAATTTTTTCCAGGTAAAAATCAATTCAAAGAGAAAGAAGCTAAAAAGAAACATGGGATAGAAACTTCAGTAGCAAGTGTGATAAATGACTCTATGTCTGTATGAAGGGAGAGTGAATAGCTGAGGATGGTTCTAGGCTGAGAATCTGTGTAGCTAGAAGGATGGAAGGGAAACTAGAATGAGAACTGATTCTAGGGATGATAATGAGTTTTGTTTTGGATAAGGAATTTGGACGTGTCCAAAAGTCAGATGGTAACACAGCACTGGAGATCAGGAGAGAGATGAGGATGACTATGCATACTGGGGAATTACTTGTGTAGGCAATTCCTGGGGAAGTTGAGATTATCAAAAGAAAAAGTAGAAACAAAGAAGAGAAGAAGGCCAGGACACAATCTTAGGCACACTGGTGACTAGGGATTGTCTAGGTTGAATGGATACTACTTCATTCACAGTCCCTAGAAGGGAAACTTAATTTTTCAATGATCTATGCCTATCTATTTCTTTCAACATACCTAAAATGTCGAAAAAGAGGACTCATAAGTTGGCCAAAGTTCTAGAAGCCATGTTGTATAAGGGTCAGTTGAAGTAACTAGTGATGTTTAGACTGGAAAAGAGAAGGCTTAGAGAGGATGTGATAACCGTCTGCAAATCTTTATCTGAAGGCTTATTAAACAGATAAGAATTTAGATCAATAAATGGAAACCACAGAAAGGAAGATTTTGATATGATATGAAGAACGTTTATAAATTAGAGTTTTCTGAAAATGTAGTGTTTGCTTATGAGGTAGTGGCTCTCCCTGGAGAAGGAACTACCAAACCACTCCAGTATCTTTGCCCAGAAAGACGCAAATGGGGTCATGATGAGCCAGACACAACTGAAATGTCTCAACAACAACAATGATAACCACAACAACAACAGTGGGTTCCCCACTACTGGAAGCTTCAGGCAGAAGTGGAGGAGTAATCTGTCTGGACTTTGTAGGAGGATTCAATAATGTCTGCATGCCTTTCTAACTTATTTTTTGAACTTATCATTGTGATTTCAGGGAAAATTCTTTCTAGGCAATCGATGTACTTAATTTTTTTCCTAATCAAATCTGCCTAAATATCTACTGCCTAAGGCAACTAGCTGGGTGGTATTAGTGGATAGAGCTCTGGATCTGGAATCAGGAAGTTGTTTTTCAGTTATGTCCAACTCTTAGCAAAGATATTGGAATGGTTTGCCATTTCCTTCTCCAACTCATTTTAGAGTTAAGGATCTGAAGCAGACAAGGTTAAGGGACTTGCCCAGGGTCACTGAAGCCAGATTTGAACTTATGAAGAGGAGTCTTCCTGATTCAAGGAGACCTGAGCTCAAATCTTGCCTCAGATATTTCCTATGTGTCCTTGATCAAGTCACTTGACCTCTGTCTGCCTTAGTTCCCTCATCTGAAAAATAGATAATAATACTACCTATGTCCTAAGGTTGTCAAGAGGTAATATGAGATGACATGTATAAAATGTTTTGCACCCCTTAAGGTGTGCATTGATAAGTGTTAGGCAACCAAAATATGGTATATGAGAAGCTTTTGAATCTGTCTCATTGTTTATGTTCATTCTTAATGTTAAATTTGTAAAGAAGCACATTTGATACTATATACCTCTATCTCCTCAGAGAGGCAATCACTAACTTTCTGTAAAGAGAGTTATTAATTTGGATAAAAAGAGTACTGTTTTGTTCTAAGACAGAAATGCTTTATTTGAGCATACTTGAGCATCTCCAGAAAGGAAACCATTGATTTCAGTGGCAGGTTCAAGTTCAGACTTTCCTGGTCCCAACTTTAATAAGGTTGTATCTAATAGTAACAACATATTCTTTAGAAGTTCCAGGTCTAAGAAGCCTGTGCAGGATAATATCTGTTTTCCCTAACTTCTAAAAAGGGTCTCTAACTTAATTTGTGGTACTTAATTTTTTTTTTTCACACGGCATACATTAAGTCTATAAACCTCTGAAGAAAAAAATAAATTAAAAAAAATATTTTTAATAGTATGTCTGATGCATTTACTTCTGGCTAAGATTTGAAAAGAGGAGACATTAGTGGGGGATAACATTGTGTCTAGATGTTTCCATTCTGAGTCATTATGAAAATAAGCCAGGGCTTAAACATGTAAAAAACAACCATCATGGAAAACATGACCCTTTTTTTTCTAAAGGCTTTCCAGTCATATTGACCTGGGGTTGAAGATAGGCCTTCCTTTCCATTCCCCCTACCTTTTTCTTTCCAAAACAGTTCTTAGGAGCCAGGTCAAAGGGAGAGAAAGTAACTGGCAACTGTCCCCTAAAATTGCTGTAGAAACAACAAAGACCACAGACAGCATAGTGTATTGGGAAGATCATTGGCCTTGGAGCCAGAAAACCTTTATTTTACTCCTGACTTTGCCATACACTAGTTGATAACTATGGGTATCTTAGTGAACCTCTCTGAACCTCAGTTTTCTCATCTAAAAATAGTAATAAGAGTATGTATCTTCCCTGCCTCATGAGGCTGCTGTGAAGAAAGAGCTTTTTGAATTGTAAACCACCATGCACATATGATCTGGTATCACAGGTAAATACCAGCTTGGTCATAGTGCTACACTTAGTAATAATTTGAATTTGTTCCATTTTCACACACAAATGCATTACATTAGAAGGAAAATGTAATTTGTGTTATGAAACCTTTTTGGCATGCCAACATGCACGAGAGGTTTTCTTTTGTTGGTTGGCTTATATGTTCTAAGAACAGAATAGATTTTCCCTTTAAGTAGGTCAAGGGTGTTTAAATTACAGTCTATTCTCCTTCATTCTTGCTATAAAAGTGGTTTTTTTTAATATCACTTAAAGCCAAATGCCAAAGTTTCATACACATCTGTGAAAAATACAAACAAGAAATACAAAGAGCCAGAGCCTGCTATTGATTCTTCTTTATATAGGAGTTGTTTTCTTTAGTATCTAGTATCTGCTTTAAAAAGTGTTGTCTTTCTTTTTTCTTTTTCTAGCTTTTTTGTTCTTTCAATAAGGTAGCAAGCAATTCATCGTGTGTGAAGAGGGGTTGCTAGGAATTAGGGAAGAACAACTACAGGAAAGCACTCTAGCAAAGAAAGAAACCTGCTTTAAGACAAACTTATTTACTCTACTGGACTTAGACACATACATTTCTTTCCTTTGACTGTGAGGGATGAATAGGATTGAACACAAGACAGCTTGGATGGTATGCCTTCATTTCAAAGCACTATTTCTATAGAGATTGACCAGTGCTCCCTTCTCTTTATTCTCTGCATTGTTGCAGCTAACATAAATTGTTAAAAAGCAGGTATGCAATCCATTTTAGAAAATCTCTGGAGAACAATTCACTTGAGTACCTGTTATACTAGTGTGAGCTACTTGGCATCCATTATGTTCACATGTACTTATTCATGTAAACAACGACATTTACTTTCCTTTTAAAAGTTGGCATTTGTAGTTTTGAAATTCTAAAGAAAATGCTAAGGAATACAGTCTCCTTTATTCCCAAGAAACTGACATGGCATAATCAGCCTGTGCACAAATTCTCTAATAATTTACTTTTAAATGGCCCTTTTTCGGGGGAATTCCTTTTGGATATGAGTTGTATCTGATGAATGCTGAGGTCCCTTCCAACTCCTATGATTCCATAATTCTAAATTGGAGAAAAAAACAATGCTTCAGGTTATTAAGTGCAAAATAGGGCAATGAAAAAAGGAAGCTTATAAATAAATAGGCTGAGTCTTCTTATTGCAATTATAGGACCATGATCAGAAAGACCTGAGTTCAGATGTTGCCTTTAACATTTATTAGCTTTGTGACCCTGGACGAGTCATTTAACTCAACCTGTTTTTCCTTTCATAAAGAGGAGGTTGGACTAGATGATTTTTTTATGTCTCTTCCAATTCAAAATATGTGACCTGGCGATCCTTTGATTATTCATAGTCAGGAAATTCAATGCGTCATGATGATGTTCTGTGTCTTGTGTATCTCCAATACTTCTTGTTAATTTGTGACTCACATATAACCTTTTTGGAATAAGTTTCATGACATCAATTTTGAGAATATACAATATATCTAAGTGGTACTGTCAAAATAGCATGATATTTATATGGTTAGTTGTGGAGCTGACAGCACACTCTAACCCTTAATCCTGCTCTTTTTCCACCAACAAATCATAGGATCTTGCCTTTCTTGGTTTGATACTACCACTAGGTAATTTATCATCTAATTCCCATGGCCTAACTTTGCCAAAGGGAAGGAAAAAGACTTTGATCATCTCCCTTCCTCTATTCCCTCCAAATATCATACAACTGCCCCCCCCCCTTTGGCATTTCAGTGGGTTTAGTAATCAAAGGACTATAAGGACTTTCCAGATGAGGAAATTCCTTAAATAAATGCAGGTCTGAATATTCTGTATAATTTATAGTCTTAAGGAGAACCCTAAATCACTGAGAGGTTAGTTGATTCACCCAGATTAACACTGCCAGTTTGTGTCAGAGAGGACTTGAACTCAGGTGTTTGTGGTTTCAAGGCCAGCTCTTTATTCATTATATCAGAGCTTCTTGTTTTAACAAAACTGTAAGAAAACTTTCAAGGGATTAAAATAAACAAAGATGAAAACTTATAAATGACTTGTCCAGGCCCACATAGCTGCTAAATTTACAAGTTACAAATCTCAACATATAATCCTGCTTTGCATTACCCTGACTCTGGCCTGGTGGTAGACTGAGAGAACCACATAGAAGTCTGATGTTGTCTGAGACATCTGTTTACAAAAATAGCAGGGGAGCCAAGGAGTCAAGAAGGAAATGGGGGGTTTGGCCAAAGGGTGGTAAGCTCCATAGAGCACCTGAGTAGGGGTCACAGGTAGAAGGGCAAGTCCAAGTTTCTAAAAGATGAGTCAGCTATAAAGGAGCATAATGACTAGAGGAATAAGAAAGCACTCAAGATTTAAAACTAGGCAAGAGTCCAAAGAACCTGTTACCCAAATATAAGTGATATTTTCCCAATTTGACTTGCTCTTTTAATAGTTTCTTTTTGGTGCTAAGCTTGTTCCTTTATCTTCTGCATGAACTTTAAGTGTGGAAAGTCCTACTTACTTCCTCCCTCCACTGTTGTTTTGCATGTTGAAATGGATAATTAATTATTATTTGCATAGCATTTTACATTTTGCAAATACACACACATATACATTGTGTGTGTGTGTATATATATATATATATATATATATATATATACATATAATCTCATTTGATCCTCACAGCCATCCTGTGAGGTAAGTGCTATTATGACCCCATTTTAGAGATGAACAAACTGAAGGGGTGAGTCTTGCCCAGGGTCATGTAGCTACTATCTGAAGTAGAATTTGAACTCAGGTCTTCTTGACTCTAAGTTCAGTACTCTAATCTACTATAACATGTTGCCTTTCTAAGAGAAAAGCTGAATTTCTACAACTGTAGACAAATCCCAGTCCTGGCGTAGTGAAGGTACTTAATAAACGCTGTTTGACTGACTACAGAAAAACATTCATGTAACAAGTTTCTAATCTGTCTTAGTCCTCTCTTACGTGACTGAATTCTCTCCTCTTGATTTTGTCCTAAACCAGTAAGGTCAATTTTGAAAACACGGGAGAACAAATTAAGCTACAGACTTCTGGCGGATGGACTTGGTCTGGCAAAGCTAGCAAATGTTCTAGCTCTTCTAGAATTTGTTTCCAGATTATCATTCTGGTCTTAGGACCTCTCCGACTGTATAAAGAAAATTTCCTTTTTGGGCTCTTCAAACCAGCTCTTCCCTCGGACTTCAGGCCTTCAAATGTCTTCCAATTGCCTTTTTCAACCTGTAAAATTAATGGGATTTAAGATCTTCTCTGCCCAGTAACAGGCTTCAGGTGGGGCCCATGAAGGGAAGCTTGCTTAGGGGGGCTTGCTTGTAGGGAGGCTTTCACACCCTTTGCTAATTCCTAATTAGGCACTGAGTCAGAGTTGGTATTTTGCTTTGGGGGCTCTCTTATGAAGGATCTTGTGATTCCCAGCCTGAGATTCTAAATGGCCCTATGTTCAGAGCTCCCTGACTGTTTAGATGTAAAGGCTCTCTCAGCCCAGGGATGTATGTAAAGTGTATAGTTGATTCAGACAGTCAGAGCCCTGTCTGTTGGTCTTTATTTCTCTGCTTGTATTTTCTCTGAAGTTCAGGGTGCTGAGTTTTCCCCTGAACTAGTGAACGTAATTTAAAAAGATTTTTGATCCCTGAAATAGCTATCTTTCCTAGTAAAGCAGATCTAAGAACCTGTGCTAGCAGGCATCTTGGGTATGCCAAAGTGCTTGCCACCACATACCCTTTTCACTTATTCATTACCTGTGAAACTAAAGAAGTCTTGTTCGGCTTCAGACATTCTCCTCCGGGCTAGACACCTCTCCTGTGTTCCTGGAGAGCTCAGTAGTGTTGGAAAGTAGCTCTCCTTTGATCTATACTGTCTATTCTGATTGGTGCCTGAAGCAAAATCACTAGTCAGATGTACTAGCTTTCCTGTTGCTATTCCAGTTTCACCCCTGCCTAGTGTCTATCTTACTATGTCTTTTTATGAAAGTGTCCCTTTTCATCAACAGACTGTATCAATGCATGTTGGCTCAGGCCAGTTTTTAGAGGAAAATGTAAATCATCAAACATTTTTATGAGAGAGAGAAGGGTGGTGGGGAGAGAGGGACAGAGACATAGACACAGAGAAGACAGACAGAGAGAAAGACACAGAGAGACATCCATAGAGAAGATAGACAGAAAGACAGAGACAAAGACAGAGAGAGAGAACAAATCAATGAATTAGAAATGAAACTAAAAGTACTAGAAAACAAACAAAAAGTTCTATTAAATGCCAAAATAGAAATCCTGAAAAGTAAAAAAGAAGTGAAGAAACCAGAAAACAAAAAACCCATTGAATTGATAAAACTAGCATAAGTTTTTAAAGACCAAAAAAAAAATGAACCATTATTTAACTTGATTAAAAAGAAAAAAAATCAAACTACCAGTATCAAAAATAAAAAAGAATTCACAACAAAAAAAACAAGGAAATAAAGGATATTTTTAGAAACTATTTTGCCCAAACATATGCTAAGAAAATCAGAAGCTTAAATGAAATAAATTAATGTTTACAAAAATACACAATACTCACATCAACAGAACAAAGTAGCACAGATATAAACAATCTAATTTCAGAGGAAGAAATTGGTCAAGCTAATGAACTTCCAAGGGAAAACAAAACAATAAAGAAACTCTTGGACCAGATGAATTCACAAATTAATTCTATCAAATATGCAAAGAATAATTTATTTGAATATTGCACAAGTTGTTTGCAAAGACAGCAAAAGAAGGAATCCTACCAATATTTTTCTGTGACACAGAGAGAGTCTTGGGAGAACCAGGGAGACTCAAAATAGAAAGTGGAAACTCTATATCAATATCTCTAGTGGACAAAGACGCAAAAGTTTTACATAAAGCATTACCAAAAATCTAATATAATATATTACAAAGATTATAAGTTATGACTAGATTGAATGTTTATTAGGAATGCAGCGTTGGTTTAATATTAGCAAACTAAAAACTTAATCACATAAAAACCAAAACAAAACAAAATATATCAGTAGATGATGCAGAAAAAAAGCCTTGACAAAATACACCTATTTCTGCTAATAATACTAGAAAATAGGGAATTCATGAGCCTTTCTTTAAAATGATAATAATTAATATGCATCATATATTATGTAATGATATATCAAAACTTAAAATCTACTATCATTTGAACTAGAGATAGACCGCAATTTTTTTTCAATAAATTCAAGAGTGAAAAAAGGATGTCCATTTTCACCACTTTTTTTTTGACCTGGTACTAGAAATTCTGGCTATGGCAACAAGACAAGCAAAAGAAATTGAGGGAATAGCGACTGTAGGTAAAGAAGAAACAAAATGATTAATCACTTTTGAAGATGCCAGTATATGCTCAAAGAGTCTAGCCTTAGGCTGCTCCAGTAGGGGAGAATACAAACATGTACCACTTTACCCAGTGTCTTTATTTGTGTTTATATTCTTTATATATTCATATATGTTCTTATCTCTTCCATTTGAATGCAAACACTTTGAAAGTAGGAGTTGTTTCTTTCTTTGTATTTGTAGCACCAGTGCCTGGCATGCAGTAAGCAATTAACAAATGCTTGTTGATAGACCCTTTTGCTAGAGTGTAATCTCATAGCAACTGTTTTTCATTTTGCCAAAGCCTGGAAGAGATCCTTGCGTGTAGTAGGAACTTAAATGTCTTCAGATCGTTTATGAGATGGTTCATTTTTTTGAGATACATGTGGGGAAAGGTAAGGGAGAAGTAATACTTGTATCCATCATGAAATAGAAGGGAAGTATGTGCTTTACTGAATATGAAGTCTAGTATTTCTGGGAGGAAAGAGTTTTAGTTAAGCTGCATACCATTAACTCATGTTCCATAGCTACTACCCAGAAGACCTATGTGGATCAATAAAGCACTTAAATTAGTTTAGGTTTCCACTATATTTTTCCTAACCCTGGATCCTTGACAGAGGCAAGGAAGGCCAAAGACAGAAGGACTGTCAGGATTATGATTTAATTTATAAACATTTTAATTTTTTTTTTTTTTTTTTTTGCTTTTTGGAGGGGAGAAGGTAGGGCAATTGGGGTTAAGTGACTTTTCCAAGGTAACATAGTTAGTTTTGTGTTAAGTGTCTGAGGCTGGATTTGAACTCAGATCCTTATGACTCCAGGGCCGGTGCTCTATTCACTGTGCCACCTAGCTGCCCCCAAGAACATTTTAATTTTTAACATTCGTTTATTTATTCATTCAGTATGTACTGAAAGCCTACTTTTGAGACAAACTATGGTAGATCAAGTGAAAGATGTGAAGAGAACTAAAAGATGGTTTCAGCACTCAATGGAGTTTACAATCTTTTTTTTTTTAAATCATTACCTTTTGTGTTAATACCACATCTATTTTTTTAAAATATAACTTTCCTCCTCCCAGAAATCCTTCCCTGGTAACAGGATGAGAAAAATAAATAGAAACAAATAATTTTAGCAAAACTACAAACTGCAAAAACAGCATTTGATGGTATATTCAATATTTCATGATCACGGTCTCTAACTCTTCAATGAAGGGAGGTTCATTGTCTTTGCTTTTTATTGCTTACAGTCTAGTAGGAGAAACAAGGCATGCTCACAAGAGGCAATGTGAAAATACAATTGCAGAAGTGTAAAGACTTAAGTCATTTCAGAGCAGAGAGAAATCACTTCTATGGGGGGGGGGGAATCAGAAAACATTATGGAGGATATGATATTTGAATTTGACCTGTGAAGTCCTGGACTGGGCAAGGAGACCTGTATTGAGATCATTAAGTTGAGAGAATGTTGTGATAAAAAATACAGAGGTGAGGATACTTGGGGTAAGTTCCAAGTATAATATGTAGCTTAATTTTGCTGGTCTAAGTTCTGCTAGTACATGTTAGAGGCAAGATTTGAATCCAGATCTTTCTTGACTCTAGGGCCAAGTATCCTTTCACCATGCCCCATTGCCTGTGCGGTCCAGGGGAGAGTGGAAAAGTAGGAAAGATTATTTCTAAGTTTTGGAACTGGATGACTGCAAGAATAATGTTGCTATCTACAAAAATTGGGCAATTAGGAAGAACAAATTTTAGGGGGAAGAAAATGAGGTTTTTTTTTTTCCATATATGGAGGTATGAGGGCCAGGTGGCTAGATATAGAAGAGGGTTGGAAAGACTAGTTTAGAACTCAAAAGATTTGGAAGTCATCCAAGGGCAACCCTAGTCCTAAAGCCCATTGCTATGACCTCTCTCTCATTGATAGAGATCAATGCCCAATACCTGTGTAAGGCAGAGGGGGTTAGTTGGTGAGAGCAGGTAAGACGGAGCTCCAGTTTCTTGACTTTCCTGAAGAGCTCTTGGCTCTCATTGAGCTCTGCAGTTCTTCAGTTGCTTTTGGCTTCCAGCTTCAAGAGAGTAGATGATTTCAATCCCACTTCTAGTTGTCGAAGGGAGAATAAGACTTTGGAAAGAAGCCCACATGAGAGGAGTCAGCAGTCTGGCATATCCCTATCCCCAGCTTGCTGTACTAGAGACTCCGGGAAATTTCCCTTTGAGTGAGACGGGGGCCTGTCTTTTGGTTAAGTTGAGTTACCTTGTTCAAATGGGAGTGTTCTTTCCCTGTCCGTTGTCTGGTATGTATTCTACGTAAAGTTTCTTTGGTCTCTGTTTTGCTATTGCTTTCCATAAATGGGTTCCTTATTTTTTGGGAAAAGTATCAAGTCTTGGATATGAAATTTGGGTCCTCCTTGCCCAATTAATGAATAGTAACAGGAATTTAGTCTGAACCTTAAAATCTTATCTCCTAGATAAATATTTAAGGAAGCTGAGAGGTATAATTTTAACCCAGTAACCCCTTTCTCAGAAGAGAGTAGAGTGGTCAGGTATCTGGCCCCAACCTCCTGCTTCTCCTTCTGGCAGAAAATAAAGTTTCCTTTGGAGAAGAGCGGGGGGAGAAGAAGCTAGAAATATCTATTCTGTCTTCCTTTGAGCCACCCAACAATGCCTCCATACTACATGTGGGGGGACAGCTCTCACTACATGGTGATAGTTGAAGTTGTGGGAGAGGATGATACCAGCAAGGGAGACAGCGTAGAATGAGGAGACAATTAATAATAGAAGCCTAAGAAAGAGAAAAAGGAAGAAAATGTCATCAAAATAGAAGTTAAAAACATGAGTGAAATAAAACATTCAGTGTCAAAGGCGGCCTTCTGATGCCTACCACTGCCCCCTCCCCTCCACATGGGACTCTTCATCATTTCCAGAAATAGAAGGGGAGGAGGGAATAGCCAGAAAGAGAGGGAGGGCAATATTTTCAAGTGTTGCAGAGATGTCAGAGATGAAAACCACAACTAGACATACATCTGGCCACCTGAGGCCACTGGCAGCCTGTAAGAGAACAAGTTCTCTGGAGTGGTAAGGGGAGAAAGCATATGATATGGCCACAAAAAGTGAAGAGATAGCAAGGAAGTAAAAGTAGAAGATTTTGATGCAGTCTTGTAGAAATATGGCAGTAAAAGGGAGAAGGTTTTGTTTTGGAACACACACAGCACTTTGTTTTGTCGCTCTCCCGCACCATGATAGGGAGATTATGAATCCACTTATCCCTTCCACACTGCGGGGGTTAGAGGCACAGTGCCCTCATGATCTGGAAAATCAGCATGAAATGTTTTGGCCCTCCCTTTGTACCAGAGTAGTCTGAATTTTTGGTTTTTCTTTTATGAGGTGAGTGCTTGATTATAAAATCTGGGATAAGTATTTGCTCATAGGCTTTGTGTCATCTGCTTGTCTTCACATGCCATCTGTGGATTCCACAAAACTCCCCCCAAATTCCCATTTAATTTCCTATGCTGACCCTCAATATATTTAAACTATGGACGGGCCAGTCAGGATCTGGAAGGGATAACCATAGTAATATGGCACTTACCCAGCCTTAAAGTAAAATCGAAATGCTAGCTAATTTCACTATTATTATTATAACTGTACTACTTATCTCAAAGGATTCTTGTGAGTATCAGATGAAGAAATACTGGCGAAGTATATTACAAACCTGTCTGTCAGCTATATATTACCTATGCACTGTGGTTACATGGGTTTTTTGTTTTATCTATCTCTTAGGGCAGGAATTGTGACTTTTCTGAACTTTTTGATTAATGCTAAAGAAGAGTGCTAGCCACACAAAAGAAATATAACAGGGTCAGCTAGGTGACTAGAGCACTGGCGCTGGAGTCAGGAGGACCTGAGTTCAAATCTGACCTCAGACACTTGACTCACTTACTGGCTGTGTGACCTTGGGCAAGTCACTTATCTCCAATTGCCTTGCCTTCCTCCCTCAAAAAAAAAAAAAGAAATATAATAAATGTTTGCTGAATGAGTGAATGAAATGAGAAGCCTAATAAAGATAATGGAGTATAAAACAACATTCAAAGTTCAGCTGTGATTATATATAAAATTGTTGTTGTTTAGTCATGTCTGACTCTTCGTGACCCTTATGGGTTTTTCTTGGCAAAGATACTGGAATGGTTTGCCATTTTCTTCTCCAGCGGCTTAAGGCAAAAAGAGGTTAAATGATTTGCCCAGGATCACACAATTAGTGAGTGTCTGAGGCTGGATTAGAACTCAGTTCTTCCTTATTCCAAACCCAGTGCTCTACCTAGCTGTCTCCTATATATGAAGCATGAATTCATGTTGGATATGCATATTCTAGTAAGCCTGATTTTATGCCTTTTTTTTTTTTTTTTGTCTAGAGACCCTAAACAGATTTCAAGCAGGGGAGAAGAAAGGAGAGAATGAGATTTACCCACGACTGGGGATTGACAAGTCTGGTCTTTCAGAAGCAGGGGGGGTGGGAGGGGGGGGGAAGGGGAATGAGGTCCCAATGAGATATCCTGAAATAGCTCATCACACATTAGACCTTAGAAGTCAGTTGATGAAAATGGAGACTAGGGAAGGGTTGAGGAAATGGAGGTCACAATGACTATAAAGCACATTCAGCAAAAGTGAGGCAGTGGGAAATACAGAAGGACACAAAGTTTCAGAACTGGGGATCTTGGTGTTGGAGGAGTTCGGAGTGATGGTGAAGCACATTGTCCAACCATACTCTTGATTGGTTGAAGTAGAAGGATATGAAAGTCAAGATGGAGTCAAGATGGTCAAAAAGTGTGAAACTGGGACAGTTAAAAGGATGGTTAAAATCAATGTTGAATTCACTGAGGATGAATTGTAGGAGATAGGCTAGAGAAGAAGACTGTAAACCAGGTGATAAATCATTGAAGAAGACAGGAGAGGACCCCTGGAAATAAGTAATGGTGACAATGATGAGTAAAAAATGATATAAACAAATGCCCTGGACTTCAGCAATCAGTTCCTGAGATATGGCAGGGGAAGGAAGGTCTAGAAATGAAAGTGAAGGGCAGAGTGCACCTATTCTTTTGGCTCACTAAGGCAGATGGGGTGAGAGAATGAATGGCTTCCATTAGAGAGGATTTTGATGGAAATTATGTCATCAGGGAAGTCAGCATTTAGCTAAGGCAAGTAAGCAAAAATCTGGCTCACAGAAAAGTTGGAGGATGTAAGAAAATTGACTCATAAGAGTACAGTGGTTCCATAGAGCCCTATAGTAGGTGATCAAAGGTGATTGGAGGGGATTAGAGTTAGGGATGTGCTACCAAATATTTAACAAGGTGCAGGTGGCATATGCTCACACATTCCTAAAGTTTATTCTACATTATAAACACTTTTTAAAGTCCAGAAAATAAACAAAAAACCAGTCCTAATTTGCTGCGATTGCCAATTTCTGAGGTGTAAATACTCATAATAAAATTTTAACAATCGGTTATCACAGGCCCACAGATAGCTCCAGCATATCACTCCCCTGATTATAGTAGAGATGAAAAGGATTGATCATCAGAGAAGATAAGCAGGTGGGAGGACTTTGGGCCTACAGCTTCGATTTAAAATAAAAAGGAGAAAGAAAATTGAAAAACAGGCTTAAGAGACTGGGTTGCTAATAGGTATATCCTTGGGGTAGGGAGAATATTGAAGAGCATGTTGTGGGGCAGCTAGGTGGCACAGTGGATAGAGTGCTGGGCCTGGAGTCAGGAAGACTCATCTTCCAGAGTTCAAATCCAGCCTCAGACATTTAGTAACTATGTGACTCTGAATAAGTCATAACTCTCTTTGCCTCAGTTTTCTCATCTGTAAAATAAGCTGAAGAAGAAAATGGAAAAACTCCAATATCTTTGACAAGAAAATTCCAAATGGGGTTGCAAAGAGTCAGGCAGAAATGGAAACAACTGAGCAAAAGAATAGGAATCCTTTTTAGATGTGATTTATCTCTACACCTAGGGAGGAAAGTTACTTAAGAACTCTGCTTGTCCAACATTGTACACTCCTCTTCTCATCTTGGGCACATTAATCAAATCAAATAGATATTGTTTCTTGTTGAAAGAGAGTGTCAATAGACTTCTCTATTGTTCAACTGATCATCCCTGTTAGTCTTCAGACTAAAATTCCCTTCCCTGGCCACCACATTATACCATCTTCATAGTCTCTCCCATTAGAACATAAGCTTCTTGAGGGCAGAAGACTGTTTTACTTTTATATTTTTATCTCCAGCGCTTACAATGACTGACACATTTTAAATGGTCAGTAAATGCTTTTTGTTCATTCATTCATTTATTCATCATCCTATCCCCTCTATCATGCCTTTCCATTGCCTATTTAATTAAGTTCAAGCTCTTTTTCTTGGTATCTAAAGCCTTCTACAATCTGGCCTCACCTCATCTCTTCTCTCTTATTTCCCTGTTGTTTTGTTTTTTTCAAAAGAAAACCCATTAGGGGTTTTCTTGTCCAAGATATTGGAATGATTGACCATTTCATTTTCTAGCTCATTTTACAGATGAAGAAACTGAGGCAGACAGAAGTACCCCAGGTCACACAACTAGGAAATGCCTGAGGCCAGATTTGAACTCAGGAAGATAAGTCTTCCTGACTCCAGGACTGACTCTCTAGCCACTGCACTACCTAGTAATCTCATAGTCTCCTCACAGTCTCGTGTATGTACCAGGTTTATTATTGCCTCCGTTATAATTCCTGCTCACACTGTTTCTCCTTCCTCAAATTGTTCTCCATCCCCAATTCTTAGGGGCTATTCATATTTTACAGGTTTTTTGTGCCTAAACTAGATTTCTACCTCCCCTAAACCAATTCCTTCCTTCCTTCCTTCCTTCCTTCCTTTCTTTCTTTCTTTCTTTCTTTCTTTCTTTCTTTCTTTCTTTCTTTCTTTCTTTCTTTCTTTCTTTCTTTCGGAGGCAATCAGGGTTAAGTGATTTCCCCAGGGCTACTAAGTGTCTTAGGTCAGATTTGAAATCAGGTTCTCATGACTCCAGAGCTGTGGTCTATCCACTGCATCACCTAGCTGCCCATAAACCAATGTTTATTAAATACCCACTACATATAAGACTTTGTGCTAGACGTTGGGAATACAAACAACAAAGATGAAGTGAAAAACAAGTGCTACCCTCAAGGAGATTTCATTCTATTAGGGAAACATAGCACTTGAATAGATGAGTATATACAGATTATTTTGGGAAAGAGAGAGAATACTAACAGCTAGGGGTATAAGAGAAAGGCATCTAATAGCCAGTAGTGCTTGAGTTAAGTGCTGAATAAAACTAAGGCTTCTGAGAGGAAGACGTGAGGAGGACCTAGGAGACACCCTGGACAAAGGCACAGTGTGAGCTATAGAGTCTCTTGAAGGGGAGAGGGTCTGGATCTGTGGTTTTGTTGACATGACCAACTTCCAGATAAAGATGATCCACTCCCAATGCCAGCCAGCATAATCTCTGTAACTTTTAATTTTAGAGGGTTGAGGTGATTTGCCCAGAATCAAAGAGCAAGCATATGTCAGTGGTGGGACTTGAACCCAGGATTTGCTGGCTCTAAAGCCAGCTCTTTATTCATTAAGCCATGGCTGCCTTTCCATAAAGGAGAATAATGTGGAATAAACCTGGAAATGTAGGCAGGAGCCGAATTGTGGCACGCCACAACTGATCAGCCTGAACTTTCTTCTTTCTGCCTGGTCATAGACTTTTCATCTAGCAGCTATGAATGTGAAGATATTCAATTCAGTGTTTTGTCACATGATTTCTTCTCTTGTTCTCTAATTGCTTTATGTGTGTAAATCTTTTTCCTCCTTTTTCTTTTCCCCAGCACTATGGAGAGCTCTTTGAAAGTCAATAAAATGCTATGTCCTTAACTTTTTAACCTCCTTAGCCCTTACCACAGTGCTAGGCACATAATAGGTAGTCAGTGAATGTTTGCTGAGTTAAATTGAAATAGATGAAGCTAAAAATATATGCCTTTTTAAAGCAGCCTCAGAGTGGTAGCAAAATCCAATTAACTTCTGGCCAATGATATTAAAAAAAAATCAGTTCTTTCTCCTATGATGAGATAAAGTTTTTGGGGGGTTAGATCTTATCTATTCAGCCTCTCTCTGAAGCTCTGAGGAAACTCCAATCACAGCTTAGTCAGCTGCCACCTGCCTTATCAAAACCCAGGATCAGTTATAGAGCACAGGCTAAGTCAACCATCCCATTCTCCTTTGTGAAGTCTCCCAAACACCACCTGACTTTGGGGAGTCCTTGCCTGAAGAATGAGCATGTGGATGTTGTGGAGGCTGGATATTCTCTTTGATTAGGTGAACTGAAGAAACACTTGAAAACTTCAACCAATTTCAAAACTCTCAGACCTCACCTTGTGGTAGGAAGAAACACATTGCAAGCCAGCTTTAGGCTTCAGGAGCCCCACTGGGGCTTAGACTACAGAATGGGTCCATTCTTCCCCAAAGCATCCTCTGAAAGAAGGCTTTTCCAGTGCCCAGCTAATGTTCCTGGTATAGGCTCATTATTAAAATACCCAACATTTCTATAGCGCTTCAAAGTTGGCAAAGTACTTTAAACGTATTATCTCATTTATTCTTTGCAACAACACTGTGAGGTAGGTGCTAGTATTATCCCCATGCTACAGATGAGAAAATTGGATTTGAGGTCATGTAGCTAATAAGTGTCTGAGGGAAGGTTCAAACACAGGTCTCTAATTCCACCACTCTATCCACAATACTACCTAGCTCTTCAGTGGCAATATATAAGAAATGAGGATATTAGGGGAAGGATAGGAATAAGGTATCATTAAGGAAATGTATGATTGAAAAGAAGATGGGCTGACCATATGAGAGGATGAGGGATGGCAGGTTTCCCTTGGATGTTAGAAGAGAGATAAAGATGTTTAGCACCTTAGGTAGATGCACTGCAAATTTAGGGGAGGATATGCACAAGAGTTCCGGGACAGGCATCATTAGGCTGTGAACACCACTGAATCAGTGACATCACTGAGCCATTTGAATGTTTGAGAATAATTGAAGATGAGCTACAAATTTCTCCAAAGAACTGTGACATTTGAGGTTATTTGGAATTAGAACAATTTCCAATTTGAAATTTTGGTGAGGGTTTTTTTTTTTAAAGGAGAGAAGTAAAAAAAAAACACTCCTAAACAAAACAATGCATACCCATTGGCAGATCACTTATACAAAATATGCTCTGCTGGTACTCTCTAAATGTGCATAAATAAGAGGTAGCCCTAGTAAGTATAGCCTATTCATTAAAATTCAAAGAAGGAATAAACAGAGAACAGAATTTATTCATCAACATTTGAAGACCTCATAATCAACCTGTTGTTTTCACCTCTTACGAAGAGGCAAATAATTCAGATGAAAAGATCTCAAGCCCTCCAGGTGTGCAAGGTGAGCATTTGGCATCTGGGGTGTGTGTGTGTGCGTGTGTGGGTGGGTGTGTGTAGGGAGGGAGAGAGGGAGGTATGCTCGTTAAAACAGACTGAACATGATTTTATCTTTTGTCCTTTCAATTGGGACAAAATTAGCTATTGGTCTGAGGGAAAAGTCAGCTGCCAAAGTTAATCTACAGACATCCTGCCTCAAGGAATTTGAACTAATTAGGGTTGTAGCAAATCAGTTAAATCAGATCTGAAGACTGCCAGACATGGGGGTTCTTCAAAGGCTTGGCTTCAGACTTCTGGGAGTCCTCAGATCATTTGCTCCCTGAATGGCTTCACAGGGCATCACTATTACTATGGCCTGTTCCTTCTGGGTGCTGCATGAAGCAGCTAAGTGGAGTGCTAATGATACAGATAATAAGGGGAGATGAAATTCAAGTCTTCCTGAGTCTACTCCTCTGTCCATAGGGCCATCTAGCAGTATCATAGTTCTGGAGTGTGGGGGGGAAGAGGGAGGTAAAGCAAGATCCTCTTATACTAAACAGCATCAGACATTCTGTGAAGGGAAAAAAAATATTCATTTTTACCAAGAGCAGATTGAAAACCTTAGAACCATAATATCAGAGGGACCTTATGGGCCATCTAGTATAACCTTCTCCAACCTCTACAATAGCCCTGATAAATGACCATTCAAACTTTCTTTACATAATAGTGACTACCCTGAGTCCCACTGCCTGATAGCATGTTACATATCACCCCTTTCTCCAGGGTTCTGCATTATCCCTAAGGGGGCTGAAACTATCTAATTTCTTCCATGGTCTCAATTCCCACTGATGATGTTCCCCTAATCTTAGAGGTCCAAGCAACCAAGTTCCATTTAATTACTTAATAGTCAGAATACTTAAAAAAAATACTTCAAAGGTATAGCAAGAATAAACATGCAAACATTCCCCTCAACATGCTTAGCAGGTATAATTCATTGCTCTTCATACTTCCTGAGTCTTTGGGGAAGGGAGAGGGATTAGGACCCCAGCTTAACTCACTTCCTACATAGCACTGTCTCACCAAGTTCCAAGTCCAAAGTCCCCTTGCACCCTAGCTTTTCAGAACTCCCCTGCTGGTCTGTCAGCAACATTCAGCCTAGAATCCTGGATCTAAAGTTATCATGGTTCAAGTTCCTGGATATAAGACTCTATTCCCCTCATGAGGAACTCAGAAGGACAAACAAAACCCCAAGCCTGTTTCTTGGAGCCACAGCGCCTTAAGGGGAAAGAGGTGTTGGCCCTTCTCCCTACCCTGTTCTTAGTGCATGGTGTCCATTCTGTGGGTGCTGAAGACCTTATCCTCTGGATGCCACTAAGAAGAGAGAAAGACACACACACACACACACACACACACACACACAGAGAAATACACGGAGACAGAGAGAAACGCAGAGACAGAGACAGTGAGAGAGTCAGAGAGACGGAGAGAGAAGAAGCAGAAGCAGAAGCAGAAGAAGAAGAAGAAGAAGAAGAAGAAGAAGAAGAAGAAGAAGAAGAAAAAGAACAAAAACAAGAAGAATGAGAACAAGAAGAAGGAGGAGGAGAATGAGGAAAAGGAGGAAAATGGAAAAGAGAGAGAGACAGAGAGACAGAGAGACAGACAGAGAGAGAGAGAGAGACAGAGACAGAGACAAAGACAGAGAGAGACAGAGACACAGAGAGAGAGAGACAGACAGAGACAGAGAAACAGAGAGACAGACAGAAATAGACAGATGGACAGAGACAGACAGAGAGTGGAAGGGTGGGGAGAGGTAGGGAGAGGGAAAAGAAGGAAGAGGAAGTTTGTTCCATCTACGCATCCAATTAAAAGAGGCTCTTCCCACTCAAGTGGTAGATAAATGAAGAATGTCTTCTCCCAGAATTCTGGCATCTCCCACATAGGTGCCTCCATCTTAAGTGATTTTTGGCCTTTGCCAAAGCTGGAATACAATTATATATCTTGAGTGTTGTGGCTCTTACTTCACTACTAATGGGCCAACTAGTAGAGGCTCTCACCCAATGCAGAATTCCTCTCTACAACATCCTGAATGCCCCCAGTCATCCTTCCTTTGCTTGGATACCTCTCGTGTCAGTGAACTCACTAACTACAATGAATAATAATGCAATACTTTACAATAAGAATAATGTTTTAAGATTTACCAAATGCTTCCTTCATACCATACAGTAATACAGGCATTAATATCCTCATTTTACAGATGAGGACACTGAGGGTTGAAGAATTTAAGTAATTTGCTTGTGGTCATATAACTAGGAAGTATTAGAACCAGAACTGGCTCTTGGCATCTATCTCCAGCTCCAGAACTCTTTCAACTATGCCTCTCAAAGCAGCAGATTCAATCTGGGGACAAATCTAATTGCTCACGTAGCATTCCTTAGTGTGAGTTGAATCTGATCTTCTGGTAACTTCACGTTCAGTGGTGCTGTCCTCTGAAGCTACACACTACGATTATAGACTGAGCCTTGTCCCCTTTTCATATAAGTCTATTTAATATTCAACAATAAGCATGATATCTTTCCTCCCAACCTCTAGTCTTCTTTTCCTATGCTAAATATCCAAAGTTACTTTAATTAAAAGAATATTGGCTTTGGGGTCAGAGGACTTCTGTTAAAATTCTTCCTCTAAAGCTCACTTATCTGTGTGACCTTGGGAAGATCATTTAATCTCCCTGGGCTTCAGTTTCCTAATCTGTAAAATGAGGGGATTGGATCAATATGACTTCTGAGGTCCTTTCCAGTTCCAGATCTACAATCTTACAATCTTATGTCCCTCATATGAAATGTTATCAAAACCTTTCTGATTATCCTTCATTGTATACATTCTACCTTAACAGTGTCACCCTTAGAATGTGATCTTCCTTTATCTGAACACCACATTCCACTTGTTTTCTGAGTAGTCTTGAATACAGTATCTTCTATACTCTAGAAACTATACTTTTGTTTTTATAGCCTTAAATTGCATTGCCTTTAAAAAAAAGCAGATATACTTTAAAGACATGGCTCAAATCGAATTTTCATTTAATGAAAATTTTTATTGTACTGTCCAACTCTTTGTGACTCCATTTGGGTTATTCTTGGAGAAGGTACTAGAGGGGTTTGCCATTTCCTCCTAATAAGGGTCTGAGGCCAGATTTGAACTCACAAGGATGAGTCTTTCTGATTTCAACTCCAATGCTCTATCCACTGAATCACCTAGCTGCCCTTTAGTTAGAATACCTAGATTTTTTGTTCATGAACTAGTGTTGAATCAAGTCTCTTCCTTCTTCACATACCCCTGCTCTATACAAATGCAGTTGAATTTGTGAATTAAAGTGCAGGACTTTACCTGCATCCCTGTCAAACTTCACCTTGTCAGTTTTAGCCCATAATTTTCACTTCTCCAGGTCGTTTTTAATCCTAACTCTGTCATCCAAAATATTAGCTCCCAGCTTTTTGCCATTCACAAATTTTATAATCCTGACTTCATCCAAGTCTTCAGGATTATAGGATTCTGAGCCCTAAAGGGCCTTAGAGATAATCATTTAATGTTCATGTTCTAGACGAGGTAACCAAGACCCATGGAACCTAAATCCACACAGGTAGTAAGTATCAAAGTCTAATTCAAACCAAGATACTTTGATTCCAAATCCTTTGCTCTTTACACCATGAAAGTAGTAAAGAGGAGAAATACAAGTACAAAGCCATAGACCACATTTCTAGAGATCTCTCTCTAGGCTGATATCCATCTGTTTATCTACTCTCCATACTCATGGCTATTCCTCTATCTACGAATTCAAATAACTACAGTTATGTATTCATTCAGTTAACATATCTACACTGTGAAATGTCTTGCCAACATCAAGATACAGCATTTCTGCAGCATTCCTTTGATCTAACACTATTGGACATGAATCTTAGGCTCATGAAAGGGGAAGATTAGGGCCTACCCAAGCTAAAGCACATAGCTGTGTTTTACGAATACTTTTTTTCAAGAAAAGAGTCAGATGACACTGGATGTGGTGATGAACACTAAATATTACAAAAAACGAAATTGGCTGCATTTTAACAGACCACTACTTAAACACATGGAGGTTAATTTCAGATTCATCTGCCTATGTGCAAGTCAGATGATCAGCTGACTAAACCAAAGATCAAAGTCAATGTCAAATTAGAAGAAAAGATTAAGATGAGAAAGAGACAGTGCTATGATTACAGCAGTTCTAGCCTGAGTCATTTAAATAAGATTGCACTTCAAAAAATAGGAAGTGGGCAAAAGTGAAGACAATAACTCAATCAACCCCTTCTTAGAGAGGAAATGGCCTAAGAGACATCTTAGAAAAAGATGTAAGAACCAGAGACCCCAATAGCCAGGGAAGTAAAGATGAATTGCTGAATATGATCAGCACGGTGAAGTGGGATGGGCTCATTACATAACTGAGTTTCTCTTATGGCCTTTTATGTTGTGTGCTTATTATCTGCCTCTTTGTTCACCAAACGATTTAAAGTTTACACTTCATCAGGACAAAAAGAGATTTTAGAGAAGTGGAGGAAGTTCTCTTACTTTCAATAGAAGATAGAGACTATTTCATTTTGTCTTTTTCTAATAGCTAATAACTAACTTTTACATAGTGCCTGATATATGCCAGGCACTGTACTGAGTTCTTTACAATTATTATTCCCATTTGACTCTCACAACGACCCTGAAAAGTAGGTGCTATGATCCTCATTTTGCAGATGAAGAAAATGAGGCAAGAGACTTGCCCAGGGTCACACAGTTGGTGACTAAGAACAGGATTAGAATTCAGATTGTCCTAAATCCAAGTATGACACTCTATCTCCAGTGACACTTAGTTGCCTCTTTTTCCCCCTCTTTTTTCACATTAAAATTTATTTATTTACTTTTAGTTTACAACATTCAGTTCCACAATCTCTTGAGTTCCAAATTTTCTCCCCCTTCCTTTCCTCCCCCTTCACTGCCCCCTCCCCATGGAGGCATGAAATCCGATATAGGTTCTACAAACACCTTCACATTAAATATTGGTGAAGTTGTAAAGAAGAATCATAACCAGTGGAGTGAACAATGAGAAAGAAGAAACAAAAGAGAACGAAAAAGAGAGAGAGCAAGTAGTTTACTTCAATCTGCATTCAGGCTCCGTAATTCTTTTTCTTGATGTGGATAGCCCTTTCCATCATGAATCTGTTGGAGTTGTCTTATAGCCTTGCACTGCTGAGAGGAGCCCAGTCTATCAAAGTCAGTCATTACAGATATGCTGTGTCTGTAATTGTGTACAGTGTTCTCCTGGTTCTGCTCTTCTCGCTCAGCATCGGTTTATATAAGTCTCTCCATGTTAGTGTGAAGTCCATCTGCTCCTCACTTCTTATAGCTAGTTGCCTCTTTATCCCCATTGCCTAGCATTGCCTTGAACATGATAGGGATGAAATAATTGTTTGTGGCATTGAATTAAAATATCTGGAGTTTCAGGGCAAGATGAAATGAAGTGGGCAGAGATTATTTAATCGCTATTATGTCTTGGATTCTTAAAAAAAGAAGAGAGTGGGCCACAACATTTGAACACAAGAGGTAGCTGAGACAGCTACCAAAAAGAAGTCAACAAATCTTGTGGATGAAAGGGAGGGCAATGAAAAAAAATCTGGAAGGATTTTCAGAGGATGTAACTATGTTTGTGTTTCTGCCAGTACCAAGTATCATTTCTTTAGGATGTCCCCAAAGTTTTAGTGAAGGTTTAAGATAATTAAAAGCAGAAACTTAATGATCTACTGTTTTTTTTTGGGGGGGGAGGAAGGCAGTTGGGATTGGATGAGTTACCCGAGGTCACATAGCTACTAAGTATCTGAGATCAAATTTGAACTCAGGTCCTCCTGACTCCAGGGCTGGTAATATATCAACTGTGCCACCTACCTGCCCCTTAAGGATTTACTTTTAAGTACCTTAAAACTGCACTGGGATTTATTTATTTAAGACTAAGATTTATTTAAGATACTTAAAATTGCATTAAGATTTGGGGGACTGTATATCCACTAAGTGGAAGTTGGATTCTGGGAGGAGAATTTGAATAGTTTGGAGGAATCTCTCTCTCCTCCCCAGCTTGTTAAAGAGAAAGGAATATTCTTTTTTTTAAAAAAAAAAGTGGTAGAAGAGCCTCAAGGAGGAAATGAAGAATATAAAGAATATGATGAGATAGGAAAGTCTCACCTGTACAAGGAGGTTTGAAGAAGAAAGAATGTGACACGGATAAGAAATGGAGGAAGCAAAATCACTGAACATGTGGAGCTCTATGATGTCAATGAGGTTCTTCCTGTAGTGGGGTGAGCTGTAGATCTCTGGAAGAAAAGATCATGGAGGTGTTGGTACTATCATGGTAAATGATGTGTGCCCTTAAATCCAGGTTGGGCATAATAGAGATTCACTGTTTCATAGGCAATCATTTTTTTATTCTTTTGCTGCATATCATGATGTTCATGTTTGGTCTTAATAAAAAAACATTTAAAACACACATATAGACAATGAAAATTAAGGCAAGGGTAAAGGTGTTGGCTCAAGGAGTTAGAAGAGAACTGTGATGGAAACCCACAGGATCAGATGATATTGGACCTCATTAATGGATTCTAGTTTGAAGAGGATAGGAATCTGTAACTGTCCTCAAGAAATAATGATCTCCCTCTCCCCTCATCCTGAAGGAGGGGAAAAACTGAACTTTCTCAACAGGTGAGAAGTGTGCCACCTGCTGAGGGATGCTCAAGAGTCTTAGAGTATCTTTCCTCATCAAACAATGAGAGAAAATATAACCCTCATGAAAAAATGGAGGCCAAGTAGCTTCCTTGCCAATAAGCAAGCAATTTTAACTCTAAGACTACCAGAAGCTGTTACCATTATTTGGAGGAACTGAGAAAGAAGAGAGAAGACAGAAGAGTGGTGAACTGGGTGAGTGCCCAGTGGGGCCATTGATGTTGCTGTTATTCCTTACTGTTCATGCCCTAACCTAGGCTTAAATGATGAGAAAAGACTGGCAGCACAGTATAATGCTGTGGTTCTCAACCAATGGGTTGCTACCCCTTTGGGGGTCTAACAACCCTTTCACAGGGGTCACAGGGGTTGGTTGCCTAAGACCATTGGAAACACATATTTCCGATGGTCTTAGGAACCAAGACACTGCTCCTCTATCCCTCTCCAGGAGGGTCTGCCTACATGCAGATACACCCACATACGAGTATTAAAGGATCACGACATTAGGAAGGTTGAGAACCACTGGTATAATGTATTGATTGAATTAAGAAGCCCTGGGATTGAATCTTGCCTCATCCATCTACTTACTAGCTCTACGACATTGGGGCAAGTCATTTCTTGTTGAATCTGTTTCCTCATCTATAAAATGAGCTGGTTGAACTCAATGATCTCTAAGTCCCTTTCCAGCTTGACATCTATGATTCTACAATCCTCTGATACTATGACTGTAGTTGAAAGATGTAGAACTACTCAGAGCCAATGCAGAATGGAGGTGGCTTTCATTTGTCAAGAATAACAATGGTGACTCTTCACTTTCCTTTATCCTCCCTTCTGAGGGAACATGTATCCATTCCAAGCTTATCTCTGTCTACCTAGTCTCTGCAATGATGATATTAAGAAAAATTTAAAAAACAACAAAAACTTTGGTTAACCCAATTCATTACTGGTCTGAATGTATTCCATTTGTTCAATCACAGCTGAGAAAGAGGCTATGATTGGCTACCCAGAGAAAACAGATTCTTCTTCTAATTTCATTTTTTAATTTGCTGGAATCATCTGCTAGGGGCTTGAGAAGAATCAAAGAGATGTTATTGATGTCTCTATTGCTATTAAATATTCTCAGCCAATTAGAGTTTTCAGGTCTAAATGTTTTCTATCCTTGACTACTGAAGAACCGGCAGATGGGCTAGCCAAGAGACTAGCACTGGTCTTTGTAAGATCCTGTAGAACAGAAGAGGTGGTACAGCACTGGAGAAAAGTAAATGTCCCAAATAAAAAAAAAATAAAAAGGTAGAGCCTGAAAATGGGCAGCTAGATGTTGTAGTGGATAGAGTGCTGGCCTAGAGTTCAAATCTGACCTCAGACACTAGCTGTGTGATCCTGGGCAAATCACTTAACTCTGTTTGCCTCAATTTCTCCTTCTGTAAAATGAACTAGAGAAGGAAATGGCAAACTACTCCAATATCTTTGCCATGGAAACCTCAGATGGAGTTGCAAAGAGTCAGTCATGACTGAACAACAATAACAGAGTCTGAAAAGTCTGGGCTAAGGAGGTTGACTTTCTACCAAAAATTCCAAAGCCCATTTTTAGAAGGATGACTTGTGATGCCTAGAAAGAGAAGCAGAGATCACTAAAAGTCAGAATGGTTTCAGGAAGAACACATCATAGTACAGTATGGTTTTTTTCTTTTCTTTTTTTAGATGGAGTTCCTATACCAATAAGGGGAATTCTGTAGACAGGGTATAATTAGATTTCATCAAAGAATCTGACAGTTTCATTGGATATATTGTTAGGTAGCAGATTTTCTAAATATAATACCAAATCTATTAATAGATAGATACTGGAACATCTCTGAGTTACTATAATAGGATGCGAGGATGAAATAATCTTTGATTTTGAACTACACTTATGGTCGAACTATAATATAGAGATGATATCCTCCTAAAGGGTGAATTTGACAAAGAAATAAGGAAAAGATGTAACGCAAACATTATCTAATTCGATGGAATAATAACTTGTGGAAAAGCAACAGAATTAGTCTGTTTTCTCTAAAAACAATAACCATATGTGTATGATTGACTTCCAAATGTGTCTAGCAGGGAAATTTAGGCTTTGATTATGTTTCAGTAATATGTTCTCAAAATTAGAGTAAGGATTTTACACATAAAATTACATTAATGATTTTTTAAAAAAGTGAAATTGTTTTTCTGTTTTTAAAATATCAGTCCGCCAAATTTAAAAGACAGAAGAGTTCATTTTATAGTTAGACCCTTATTAATTTCTTTTAATATTCTTACATCAGGTGCAGGATTTAGATAAAGTTAAAGAACAACAGGTGATACATAAAAAATTGAAATTCTCTGAAGTTTAAGGCTTAAAGAACTAGATTTAAGGGACTGTACTAAATTGTATTAAGTTTTGTTACTAGCAGACTTTATAAGAATTATCTAGGCACTTCTAAAAGTGATTTAGAGCCAGAGAAGCAGAGTCCCCTTTATATCTGTCCTGAGAGTGAAACCTATTCCAGAATGTGTGAGGGACCAGATGACTACATGATACATCTGGGACTTGATTAAATGGACATTGGGAGGGGGTTGCTAGGATACAAGGAGACTTGATGTTAGTTAATACTGATGATCTTTATTGGATTGCTTTGGTCTTTTGTTTCAGGATGTTTATGTTTAAGTTTGAGTTCTCTTGCTTACCTTGGTGACATGGAAATTTCCGTTCTCAAAATTAGCTCATTGTGAGCCTTCTAAGTAGTTGGACCTGTAATCTGACTTAGGTAATTCTGATCATGAATATATGAAAAACCTTACAGATTTGGTTTATAGACAAGTGATCCAATAGGGGAAGTGGGCAGCCCAATCCCCCATGAATCAAAAGGGGGAAATTTAGGGGATTGAGGGGATTACTACAGCAAGTGGTTAATTGTGGGAACTGAGTTAACCACACTGATTCCATCTTGTGACTAAGTTCTAGATTTAGCCCAGTTCCATTTCTACTCAATTATGGGTAAAGTCTAAATTCTGTCTTGTGAGAAAAGTTTTTTTCAGTTGTGGGAATTGGGAGAAAACCTAATTGTATTGTTTTATTCCTAGACTTGCATGACTGGGAAAATGGACCACTTCTCCACTGCTTATTAACCAATGACCTAGGTTATATTGACCAGAAACCCATCCAGATCCAAAGATTGACACAAGGAGTTTCCTACAATTGTGCATCCCAAGTAACCCATATGTCTTATCTGAAAATTGACTCTGTCAATCAGTTCAATTATTGTTTCCATGTTTCTTAGATTGTTTACAGACACTTGGGGGAGTGGGACCCCTCCTTTTCTGAATTCAGTGAATTGTACCTGTTTGCTCTCCTTCTCCTAATTTGAGAAGTTCCTAATCTTTCATTCAATTAAAATCAGATTAATTGTACATATTTAATTTTTTTCAATTTTTTTATTTACTTATTTACTTTTAATTTACAAGATTCAGTTCCACAATCACTTGAGTTTCAGATTTTCTCCCCTCGCCCCCCCATGGTGGCGTACAATCATGTATAGGATCTGCAAAGACTTTCACATTGTACAATAGTTTGGTCATATAGAA